>CP045899.1:17703687-17717243 GCA_013387185.1 Caligus rogercresseyi
GTTATTTCAATAATATAATTAAAAGAGTCATACATATCAATTTGTATTTTAGCAATATGTATGAGCTACATTTTAAATTTGTTTTTGACCTGTAGCTAAATGTACATTCAGCTATACATTATAAAGTAATAACTTTGCTATCAAATTGAACTTCTATTGAAAAAAATAATTTGGATCCAATGCCAAAAAACTGATTATAAATTATAAAATAAAATTTATTGGTGATTTGATTTTGGTATAAATAATTATATAGTCCATATATTAGGCCTTGTAGGGTGTGTACTTGGGGTAGGGTGCAGGGGCGGGGGAGCGGCCTCGAAGGCAACGTCGGCAACGAATCCGCTGTCTCCCTGGACGGTGTAGGTCACGGTCTTGATGCGACCATCGGAAAGAGCGACTCTGTAGGATCCAGAGACGGCTCCGTTCTCGGCCTGCTCGTCGGCAGACATTCGATTCCGCCTCAGCATCGGCCACGGCGTAGTTGAATGCGTATGCTGGGATGGGTGCGGGGGGGGGGGGGAGGATATGGCTCGTAGACGGGTGGGGGAGGGGGAGGATAGGAAGGTGGAGGAGGGTTGGCCAGGACGCAGGAAACGGCAAGGCAGACAATGGAAGTTTTCCAATCATGATGAGTGTATTGAGAAATGGTCAAGTGAGAACTGATGCATGGAAACTGTTTGACAGGTTTTATATAAACTTGTATGAATGGGCGTGCCTTCCTTTTTTCTTTTATCTTACCAAACAACAATATGAAATGCATGAAAATTAAACTTACCTATGAGACGGAGTCAAATGAAATAATATTTTTTTAATCCTTATTGAATTTTGGTTCTTTTGGAATAATCATAAAAAATATGAAACATTATATAACTTAAACTATTATAATAAAGAGGAGTGACTGTATCCATTAGGCCTCTTTTGACTTAAAAATAAATTGAAAAAAGATGGGGAGACGAAGACGAAATCAATAGTATTACCTATATGAATAGAATAGTATTTATCCTTTCACTATCAAAAAGTAAACATTTTTTTTTCATCAAGTTCATACTCTTTACAAATCAAGGGTTGAATGAAAATATCAAATCAGTTGTTACTTCTGTTTTGATGATGATCAGTTTGACTATATCTTTGCCAAGAAAAAATCGTAACTTTTTAATCACTGCATACTCAACAGAAAAGACAAATTCAGTCCACTTAAAGAGCATTTTAATGACTATGATGACAGATAGACTTATTGAAAAAGTGAAGTTGTCTAGGGAATTACAAAAGAAATCCCACAATAAATGTCCAGTGATTATGTTTGAACTCCTCTTTTATAATAGTTTAAATTAAAAAATGTATCATATTTTTTATAACTGAATCTTTAACAGTAAGTATATTTTGTTGTTAGTCTCCCTACCGACGAATAGCGGATTAAGCTCTGGTGAGATGGACAAATGCAATAAACAAATAAAAACAAACCAATGGTTTGAATCTACAATAGATCTACTATGTCTTAAATTAAACTGTTTGTAAATGGCTGAGATATCGGAAATTTGGACCTTAAAAGTAATTGATACGTCAAACTTTTTCTTTTTCTTCTCAATATACTATTTACTTCCTTCTGTTGTTTTATAAGTAAATTTGGAGTACTTAATTATAATTTAGTTATAAAGAATTTCAGAGGACATGGAAATCAACTTAGTATCGTTTTTTTTGCCTGTTAGGATAAAAAATTACTTCTGTCTGGATATAAATAAGCGTTAAAATAGTCTATCTCGAAAATTGGATCTTATAAATGAGGTTGACAAAATTGAATGTTTAGTTTCATGCATAAACAATATATTTTATCATGAATATAAACCTAGTCTAATATAATATCATTAGGAACATTTAGTGCAAAGTAAAACCTGCACAATCTATATTAACACTAGAACGGCGTAACCCGTCAATTGACGGGTTTCAAATGTAAAATTACTAGAATTTTTTCTGAGACAAAATATTGTATCTGGCTTTTGGACTTTAATAATTATGTGAAATAAAAAATGACAAACAAAAAGATAACATAGGCCCAAGCTTTCATTGTTAAACAAACTATTGTAAATGGTTATATCTGGAAAGGTATTTTCATTGATGAAACCAGTCAATGGTTATTCATATCATATTCGTTTTTTTATCAATATTTTATAGTTTACGTAATACTTTACCAAGACTTCCAAACTATATTGTGAGAAAATTCCAACTATATTCATGATACATATACTATAATTGAGCACTTATAGAACACATGTAGTACAATAATTTTAGTACCAGCTCACGCACACGATTGCTTGACATTTTCCACACACAGGTTTGTTGCATTTCAACAAAGGTTCGTAGTGCGATTCTTTTCGCAATTGACATGGATGCCACAGGTCCACGACGATTTAGGATCATTGGAAGGGCATCAATGCGCAGTTCTTGGTCATTTTGGTCATCTCGACGAAGCTGTTTTGACAATTCGAAGAGAAATGTGTGACGAGAATTCCACAGCCAGTTTGCTTTCTGTATATGATCCATGAGTTCACTGCAACTAAGTCAAGAATGTTATAGAAAACAGCTAGAGGCCATCTTCTACATCCTGACTTCGTTGAAAATTGGCGTAATTATTAACATAAATTCAATAGTTAACAAGTAAAACATGACATATAAATGAAAATCGTCAATTGACGGGTTTCGCCGTTCTAGGTATAAAAAATCTTCCGCCGTTCTAGTGTTAACAATAATGTCACCATTTCAGTAACACTTTTCTATTGTTCAAACTCAATACGTATTTGGGTCAGTTTGGACAGCTATTAAATCATTCAAAATGTTAGAAAAAATAATCAGTGTTTCACTTTTTATATATTTATTACTCAAAAATATAACGTGCTTAAAATTAATGATAGGGATAGTTTTTAAGGACAAACCTTTGACCTTTGCTTGCAACAATTAAGTTAAAAACAAAAAAGCTTAAGCCACAAAAAGTCGTGTCCAAACTCGACTGTTTTCGATACTTAATCCATCTTCCTACTTATCAATTTGGTCCACTAATTTTTGATCTCGAACTTGATCATATATTTATAAAATAGCCATAAATTCATTTAATATATTTTATTTAATGATAATATATACTTATTAGATAAGTGACATACTCATAATAGATGACACAGAGTCGCAAAGAAGTTACTGCATTATCAATATCGCTTGTTGAACAAACAAATCAATTGATATAGCATTATAACAAAAATTATGGCCCTGTTTATCCAGAAGATTATCTACTAATCAATAAGAACAATGAGACTATAAAAAAGAATTTATGATTTTTATTTTATACAAATAAATAGATATGAAGCAAAAAATTAAGCTTTGTAGGGTGTGTACTTGGGGTAGGGTGCAGGGGTGGGGGGAGCGGCCTCGAAGGCAACGTCAGCAACGAATCCGCTGTCTCCCTGGACGGTGTAGGTCACGGTCTTGATGCGACCATCGGAAAGAGCGACTCTGTAGGATCCGAGACGGCTCCGTTCTCGGCCTGCTCGTCGGCAGACATGTCGATTCCGGCCTCAGCATCGGCACGGCGTAGTTGAATGCGTATGGTGGGATGGGTGCGGGGGTTGGGGAGGAGGAGGAGGATATGGCTTGTAGACGGGTGGGGGAGGGGGAGGGATAAGATGGAGGAGGAGGGTTGCCCAGGACGCAGGAAATGGCAAGGCAGACAATGAGGAGTTTTCAATCATGATGAGTGTATTGAGAAATGGTCAAGTGAGAACTGATGCATGGAAATGTTTGACAGGTATTTTATAGTAGGAATACCTTGTGGAAATGGGCGTGCTTTCATAAAGACTACTAGTTTAGTTGGTATATATTTCTTTAAAAAAACGTTATTTAGTATATAATGTGATATTTTAAATTATCTTTTATTCTTGAGAAAAAGTATTATAATTTCATAAAACTACAACTTTCAAAGAAATTAACATTATTCAAAGAAACTATATATCTGTAAAATAAATGATTTATACAGATTTGTGTGCGAAAAAAAATATTAATGAAACATGAAAAAAATATAATGATTCTTTCTCATTCTTAAAGGTGATGAAAGTTTTACATATTTACGATCATTACATGTCAAATTTGAACGAATAATTAAACCCCGTAAAAAAGGTAGACGATACTAAATAATTTTATACTAATGATACTATATAAACTAAATATATATATATATATACATATATATATGTGTGCGTGTGTGTGTTGCTATGATTATCCTATGTTTATGTATTTATAAGCTATATCTGTTATTCACAACTTATTACACAATTTGACGATAGCGATATTTTTTTACTTCCCATACTTAAAATCGAGTTTTGGATGGGACTAGTGGATATAAATAAATGCTTGGTGCGATCAAATATAACTTACGAAATGACCCAAAGAAATAGAGAAAAACAACATTTTTAATGGTTTTCTTCAAAAAATGTTTTTTTTCTTACTCCAGATTATCAACAACATAATATGCCATGATACAGAACTTTAGGCATTAAATACCAAAAAACTCAAGGTGAAAGTTCAAAATATTTGTACATTGTGTTTCCCCCCCCCAAAAAAAAAAAAACTGTCATATTAAAGTGTATTTTAAATCTAAATAAGCAATGTGTTATTTCTGGCTTTCGAATATTGTTAAGCAGATCCTGTTAACGCGTAAATCAATACCTAATAGATTGTGTATTATATTACTTTTGTATTCCTACTCACATTAGCAAAAAAAGGATGAAATATTTTTCATCACTTCATCTCGCAATAACACTCAATTTCCTTCTTCACAGATATAAGAACTTAAGAAGACCAAAAATGATCAATCATAGATTAATTTTAGTTTTATTAATCGGCCGTCAGGTATTTTCAAAAAAATGTCGGTATTTTAGCCCTTATAATTATCAATCAGTCATCATCTATTTGACCCTTTTATGTATTTATCTTTTTATTAGTATAGTT
Source organism: Caligus rogercresseyi (assembly GCA_013387185.1). Classification (NCBI taxonomy): domain Eukaryota; kingdom Metazoa; phylum Arthropoda; class Copepoda; order Siphonostomatoida; family Caligidae; genus Caligus; species Caligus rogercresseyi. Next base: position 17,708,677 of record CP045899.1, read on the forward strand.
AATAACATTGCTGATCCCAGTGATATTTTTAGTAAGAAAATTGTCATCTATCAGTATATATTTTTATACATCCAACCCTTTGACCCTCTTTTCGTTGGTAACATCATAGTAACAATATTATTGATTTTTTTAAATGAACTCCCTTTTTATTATACCTATTTCGAAGAACAATAAATGAGTTCCTCTGAATCAACATTGTTTACGATTCGTATGATAACTTAAAGGATTAAAAGCAGGACGCAAGGCATCATTTAAAGTTCTTCAAACTTGATTGAGCCTTCATAATGAAGTGATCCTTAAAACACAAGCTTGGACCAACGCCGATTAAGTTGTTATTATTATTATAAAGAGGAAACAACGCCCCAATGTTTCATCTTTACAAATATGATGAATGCTTCTCTAAAATAAATTGATGCTAACCCAAAAAACAGTTAGGAAACAGGCTATATGTAGGCACATACATGAATGGATACATTCCGGCTCATATTTGATTGAATTAAAATTATGATACCAATAGACATAATGGCGTTAATTCATAAACAAATAGGTCAATTAATTTGTTTTTTTGCTTGTATGGTTCGATAGAATTGCATCCGATAGGATATAAATAAGCATACTAGCATGTAAATTAGTCTATCGAACCTAGGGTATATCAATGAGGTAGACCAAAAATGACCATCCCCTTTCGGGAGTATTCGAACCACCGCCCCCAACATTGAGAGTTGAACATGCCTTAACATGCACGGCTATCGAGCTCCCTTTAATTGTTTTTATGGGCATGTACTTCTGCAATCTCAAATAAAAATTTATGATGCTTCATCTATATAAAAAATACCTATGAAACGGTTTATCTCTGACGCCCTCAAACAACTTTTCCTTATTTCTTTTTCTTTATTCCCATATTCCGGAAGGAGGGGCAGATAAATATTTATTGAGTTATTTTATTGAGTTGTTTGCAGTCTTGGCCTAATTTTAATAGTAACATTTAATTTATTTGCACTCATACATATTTTTGTTATTTTATAGTATAATTATAAAATACACAAATTTAAATGACTTATTCCATTGTTTTGGTTATGTTTTGGTTGAACAAACTGAACTTCTAAAAAAATAATGCGATTCTACTTGATTGTTTAAGCAAATAGATCAAATCGAATCCGCTGAAAGTAGTAAAAGCAATGGGTGTGACATAATAATAAAAGTATATAATGTAATGAGCTAACAATAGCTAAAAAGCTTTGTTATTTTGCTCTGTATGATTGTAATTTTGTTTCTTAAGCGAAATCTGTGTAATGAGTTACATTTATTATCAAACTTATTTTGCCTCTTAGGTTTGATAGAATTGTGGATATGAATAAGCAGATGTGAATTATTTTATCGAACCTAGGCTCTTTCAGTGAGATTAACCAAAATTGACCCTCTCGATGAGTCGACCCCTTAACGTTGAGAGTCTAGGTTGCCTCCACTGAGCTACATCTCTCCTTACTCACAAATACCAACAGAGCTTTGGTTAATATTCTTCTGTTATTAAAATTCAAAAACATCAGATTTGCATGTAGGAGTGTGTAATATCAGATTATTCATACACGTTATGTATTTCACCCAAGCTATATCATGATTAATAAAATCAACTATTAAATATAAAGCACTTACGGCGAAATAAACGACTAAAAGATCAATGCACTTGCATTTATAAATTGGATTTCAAGTGTGTATCTCTTAGAAAGTTTAAACAATATATATTTTACATATTAAACAATATGATGCTATTAATATATAAAAGAAAGGACAATACATTTAAGATAAAAAGTAAAAAACCCGAACATTAATTCATATTTTAGTTTTAAATAATTAATTTTTAAAAAAATGAATTTTTTGATAATATTTGCCTAGATCGTGTTTGTAACTGTTTTTTAAAGCTAAATTTAAAAAAAATATGAACTGTGATAAATTAATGAACACTGAGATAAAATATATTTGAATAACTCTCTCTCTATATTTTTTTTAGTTTTAAATAATGTATTGCTGTTTCACATTATACACATATGCATTACAATATAGAACAAAGATATACAACAATACACATATATAAAGCAGATGAAAACGACCACACAGAGGGGTATTGTGTTACTACCAGCAGTAGTTGATCTCAAGTATTATACAATATTAAAGTTATCACTAATAATTTTTTCCATTTTTGAGCCTTTCATCAATTTAAGGATACGTAGGTGTTGGTGTTTCTCATAAGAGAGTGATGGGCATCTGTTAATTAAGTGGTCTGCGCTTTGTGGCTCTTCCGTACAGATATTACAGATTCCGTCAGTATTTTTCCATTTACTTAGATGAGCCAAAAATGGTCCGTGGCCCGTATAAGCTTGAACAAGAAGACTCATGTTTTGGCGCAACAGTTGAGTAGTCTTGGATTTTGGTTTTTTTAACATGTGATGTGTGTGCTTCATTAGTGATCATCTTTGTATCTACTACACCACTCATAAAAAAAGAATTCATGTATCACTTCTTTAGGAGGTGCTCCAACACTCAAACGACTCTCACTTTCGATACCTTTTTTGCTAGGTAGTCAGCAAATTCATTTCCTGTAATGTTTGAATTACCTCTACACCATCGGGGTTATATTTATTTCACATTTACCAATGTTTAATGTTTCTTACACTTTTTTACATTTTTCACTCTTTGTGAGATAATACCTCTTATATATTGATTGTTTGAAAAAATTTGTTGAATTGTTACGGAGTGTCAAAATTATTTTGGATGAGCAAATGGAAAAATGTATTCACTTAAGTTCGTAGTGTCGAGACACAAGAGCAAGGTAGTGTTATTGAGCTAATTAAAAAAGTATATCTTACTAAAGAAAAACAGTAATACTGAAGTATCTTTGATCAGTAAAAGGTTTTACATCAAGAGCAATTATAAACTACAAACGGGTCAAAGAGTTCAAATTTATATATATTTAGAACACAATCTTGAATTGAAAATAAATAAATACCATTTATATAATAAAAGAGCAGAAAAAGAATGAACGCACATGAATAGAAATATTGGTGATTCTTACTGTGCCAAAAATACCGGATGGGCGTGCTATTTCAAGTGATATTTCCGCAACTTATTCTTGAACCAGACTATCAACTTAGAGGCAAACGTTAATGGTAATCAGATGTCTCACGGTGTAGAGTAGTTTTATAATATTCTTAAAAAGGAAAACAATAACTGTCAAATTTATAAATATTACTTGTTATCAAGTCACACCCCAAGTTTACTTATATTCGAGGTCGCATTTCTTGATATATATATATATATATATCTTTTTAAAAACAAAAACAAAGGACTACAAACCTATGACTAAAAAGATTTTTGCCAATAAGCTATAAATGCAATCGGAGAAATACAAGGTCCCAAAAGAGGTGGGTTTGAACCTCCAATATGCTATAGTTTGATGGGCGGAACATGGAGGCAAGCGTTGCGAATTGTGAGTTTGAGTAACTTAAGATATCTATATTCAATACTCTTCATATAGTCTGGTTGTTCCCAAATGGTCACACCATTGGTGATCGGACATGACTCCCGAATGTAGATAACCATGAGCATGACCAAATTTATATGACTAACTTTGCAGAATACGAACATGTATTAGGAAAGTCAGTTACGAGGGCTAATATTAGTCCGCATGACGATTAGATTGAGATAACATGATGGATTCACTGCTTGGAGAGTTTGTATGTATTCTGGAATGGATAATGATCTGGACCTCTGACGAAAGGTTTTCTTTCAAACGTATTCTCGACTTTACCAAGTTGAGCTCCTAATTATCATAATAGTTAATTACTCCGCCAGTAGAGCTTCAAAATTGAATTATGTTCATGAAATTCAAATAACCTCTGTTCATTTTTATTTCCTCGAAATTTTGTTACATTAATATTAGCTTTTCTAAAAAAGTTACAAATTTTATTTACTTTAAAGAGTTCCCTGTCTTTTACCTTTCTACATACATATACCTAATGAAATAAAATCAAAAAGGAGAATAATGACCAATTAGTAATTATACAACACACATTTTAATTTTATGAAACGGTAAAACTATGTAATTTATCAAATATTACATTTTTACTAGAACAGGAAAACGTTCTTTTTTATGGTCATAAATATGATGGAACACCTTTAAAGCAAAAAGAGTCCTATTTGCCCACAAAACTTTTGTAAGGCTCGATTGGGGTCTTAGCCCTTCAAAGTCGAAATGGATTTACGAAACCTATGTAAGGTCAATTTTGAGCTACGGAGCAAGTGGCTGTGCCTATATCCGTCAACCAGACAAAGAACTCTCTAAAGAACACGTCCTTGTCAATGTGGAAAGCCAATGGCTGTCCATGGATTCCTGTAGACAATCGAAGCATTTCGTCCCCGAGCCGTATATTGGAAGGAAGATTTTTCATTTTAAGGGGGAAAATGTCTCAAGGATCGTTGCTATGTATGGTTACGGACATATTGGCTTAAACACACATCTAAATGATGGGAAAGTCTTCTACCCCGGCTTGCCGACTGTGTGAGGAAGAGGATGAAGCCCCTATCCACCTAATCGGCGCGTGTTCCCGAACGAGGATGGAGATGAACGAACTGGCCGAGGAGATACAAAGAAGGAAAATCCCATGGAGGAGTATCTTCTAAGAGCCTTTTTGCTTTTATGTCAATTTAATTTATTTCGAAATAAAGGTTAGCTCCTAGACAGTTTATTACCTGCTGATACCGGATTGAATTCCGGTGTGGTGGGGCTGATCTAGGAGCTAAACAAACAAACCATAATGAACAACATTTAAGAAAAGGTTGAATTGCCTATGAAAATGACACCAGTTTATTTAATGCTTCAAATAGGTAAGTATTTTTTCCGTAAGTATTTAATATTTGGTCCTCCACATATTGTCTAATGTTTTATTTTTGACAGTTTATCATTAGGATTAACAATAGCGTATAAATTTGTCTAAAATATTGATCATACTTTTTTGAAAAGTATATTTTAGCATTATAAAATATGCTTTTACCCTTGAAGAAAGAACCATTTGTGGTTAAACTTGGCGCGCCCTTATTCACGTTCACAACTATAAAATACCTGTCAAACCATTCTCATGCATCAGTTCTCAATTGACCACCTCTCAATACACTCCTCATCATGATTGGAAAACTCCTCCTTGTCTGCCTTGCCGTTTCCTGCGTCCTGGCCAACCCTCCTCCCCTTCCTATCCTCCCCCTCCCCCCACCCGTCTACAAGCCATATCCTCCTCCTCCCCCAACTCCCGCACCCATCCCACCATATGCATTCAACTATGCCGTCGCCGATGCTGAGGCCGGAATCGACATGTCTGCTGATGAACAGGCCGAGAACGGAGCCGTCTCTGGATCCTACAGAGTCGCTCTTCCCGACGGTCGCATCAAGACCGTGACCTACACCGTCCAGGGAGACAGCGGATTCGTTGCCGACGTTGCCTTTGAGGCCGCTCCCCCCCCCTGCACCCTACCCCAAGTACACCCCCTACAAGGCATAAAGTGATATAACACAAAATATTAATATCATAGAATGCGTAATTTATTAAATATTATTTATTTATATAACATTCTCCCGAAATAAAAATGAATGATCGTGTTGAAGTCTATATTTCGTAGGTTTGTGCCTTATTTCTTTACACTGCTGTTTTACTATTGCTATTTTCACTGTATTTTTCGAAATATCTTCCTTCATTATGAGAGGGTTTCCCTTGAATTAACAGTGCCACCGCCAAACTATAAGAAGGCTCTCCTGAAACTCCCTCATGATGGAGTTTTATTTGTTGATATTTTTTGTATTAAATTAACGATAACGATACATACAGTCTTAGGAATCTCATACATATATATATATATATATATCTTTTTTCGAGGCTTAAAAAATATGATTCACTTTAAGGGATATTGTGTTAAAAACAGATTTATTCAATTGATAAACATACTGGAGGATGACGTCATGTTGCTAATATCAACAGACGGGTCATTTCTCTCTCTCTCAATGACAAGGAATGAACTTTTTCCCCTATGAAGACCAACAGGAGAGGTAGATGAGGAGGCCATCTGTTCATCATTTGCCAAAGGTAAGACCCGTTCGTCTATCTTTTGTTTAAAAATCGAGAAGCGGGGAACGAAAAAATCCTTCCCCACCGACGAAGAGTTTACAGACTACGATATGGCTCAAATAGCCATATTTAAATTAAGAATTCCATTCTACGGCATCATACATCTGAACTCATAAATGGGTCCAGGTAAAGTAATCATTGGAGTAAGGTCTCCTGTTGAAATAATTAATCAAAAGAGGAATTGATCGAAGCCTTACACCTTTCTCGGACGAAGTTTCCGGAAAGGGGTTTGTCAGGTCCGAAAAAAGCATGCTTAATAAACATTTCACTTTTAAAAATTTAAGCACCCAGCCAGGAACCTGAAACCTTCTAATTTAAATTCTAGGAAGGGCGTCCAAAATTCCAACCCTCTTGCCCGTACGAGAAAGAATGGTAAAACTTGATTTTGAAGGAGCCCGCCATAAAAGATCAAACTGTTTCAGTTTTAGACACAGTCATGTCGAAATGTAAAAATGATAAAGTACCCCTTAAGAATTTCACAAAACTCTCTTTGGCCCGTCGCACAGTGGCTCACAGGGACCAATAAAGCGAAAAAACTAATCAATTTACTGATAAGGTTGTATAAGGGTCTAAATATGTTTTTTTGCCTGGTAAATCGATTTCCGGGACAAAAAGAGACCTCAGGTCACTCTGACCTGACCAAAGTGCTCACAGGGACCCAAAAAGCGAAAAAGTAATTAATATATAAATAAGGGTATATGAGGTAGCTAAATAGTTTTTTTACCTGGCAAATTGATTTCCGTATAAAAAGTCACTCTGACCGGCCTATCACTAGCTCGTAAAAGTTTTGTGTATATCAACTTTACATGTATATATTATATTATTTATTAATGGCACACTCTGACAATAATCTAATCTTTCTAATATCTATCAAAGGTACACATAAAACTTTATTATTTTCAAACAATCTTAACAATATATCAAAAGAACACATTAAAAAAAGAACTTTCATATTTTAAACAATCTTAAACAATATATCAAAAGAACACATTAAAAAAAGAACTTTCATATTTAAACATTATATCAAAAGAACACATTAAAAAAGAACTTTCATATTATAAACAATCTTAAACAATATATCAAAAGAACATATTAAAAAAGAACTTTAATATTGTAAGTAATAATCAGTAAGCCTTCACCTTCCAAAAGACACGGAAAATGACATTTCTTTGTTCTTTAATTATGTTGTAAAAATTGGAATATATGCATACGTTTTAAATTAAGAAATCTAGGTAATTTTCTGTTGAAGAGGTAGAAAACCAGTAACATGCACATGCAGTTTTGAAAAGGAGACATGCAACATTCAAGAATATTCCTGCAGTTAATCGGTACAGGCGTGCAGAAAATACAAGAATATTCCTGCACAAAAACCGTTTTTTTAATGCTGGAGCAGCTTTGAGCAGCTGAAATGATTGAATATATTTTATAAATTATATTGTTATTCCATTCCTAGCCTTACTTTGATGGAATGTAGTGGAAGTTCTTAGATATCCCTTTTTTGTAAAAATAATAATAATTTTTCATGTGAAATTTGATCAATTTCAAAATGTGAATATTTGTCTATTTTATTATATAAATATTTTCAAAATAATATCTTCTGGTCAGTCTTTTAAGTAATTTGTATAATATTTTTTACTGTTTCAGTTTTGGGTCTAAATAGATCTCATTTGGATAAGATGTTTTTAATACATTTTAAACTTCAGGTGTACTTAATTTCTAGCAACATGCACCCGTTAAGTAATGGGTATCTTTATAGTATAAATAGACTCATTTCTACATGAATTATGTTTTTCCTGTTTGTACATGATATAACAAAAATATACTGTAAAGATCACACCTATCGGAGAAAGAAAAAAATTGCCTTTTTTCGCTTTTTTCAGTTTCTGTGAGCCCTGTGCGTTTTGGGAAGGTCAAATTAACTCCACAAATTAAAGTAGTTAATTTTAATACAAAAAATATCAACAAATAAAACTCCATCATGAGGGAGTTTCAGGAGATCCTTCTTATAGTTTGGCGGTGGCACTGTTAATTCAAGGGAAACCCTCTCATAATGAAGGAAGATATTTCGAAAAATACAGTGAAAATAGCAATAGTAAACAGCAGTGTAAAGAAATAAGGCACAAACCTACGAATATAGACTTCAACACGATCATTCATTTTTATTTCGGGAGAATGTTATATAAATAAATAATATTTAATAAATTACGCATTCTATGATATTAATATTTTGTGTTATATCACTTTATGCCTTGTAGGGGGTGTACTTGGGGTAGGGTGCAGGGGCGGGGGGAGCGGCCTCAAAGGCAACGTCGGCAACGAATCCGCTGTCTCCCTGGACGTGTAGGTCACGGTCTTGATGCGACCGTCGGGAAGAGCGACTCTGTAGGATCCAGAGAC
>CP045899.1:17726024-17756641 GCA_013387185.1 Caligus rogercresseyi
TTCTGAATCCATTCTCATAAAATCATTTTCTTTAATCAAGACGGAATTTGTGCCGTGCTTACATACTTTTAATTTTTAAAACTTCGGTTCCGAACTACCTATATATGTAGAAGTTTTGAAATTAATCCCGCAACCTCTAAAAGTACTAAGAATTAATATGGCATTACTTCATCAAAGAACCGTTTAGAGTGATATTGCAAAACAAATGAGAATCTGTAAAAATCAAAATGGAGGAAAGAATCCCAAAAATAATAGCCTACAAAATAAATTATTTTTATGTTGGAGCATGTAAAAAGTTATTTCTTTTTTGTCTCTCATTGGTTGTCAAACCGCTTTATCCAATCTTTAAAGATCACAATTTAAAGTGGTTCAACTTTCAATGTTGTGGGCGCAGTTTGAATACTCCCGAGGCGGGATGGTCATTTTTGGTATCCCTCATTGATAAGATCCTAGGTTCGATAGACTAATTTTAATGCTATAATGCGTATTTATATCCTTCGGATGCAATTCTGTCGAACCATATAGGCAAAAAAATCATTTTTACTCAAAGACTAACAAAAAAAATACCACTTTCGTCAAATATTATAAATAAACTGTAAAACTTAATTTTCATTTTATTTTGATAATTAATTTGATCAAACTCTTTCGCAGACAAAATAAAAAAGCAAAAAAGACTGATTTTAATATAAAAGAGAATAATATATTATTGCCTTGACCTTTTTATTAGTTACATACCTTCATCTTAGTAGTTTTGACACTATATTTTAAGGTAAGAAAATAATATCGCAAAATACCATTATTTACTTTGTCTAATAAGCAAATTTGTTGAAATTATTTCATGATTTAATTCATGATTCTAAATTGATTATAATAAAATAATTATTATTCGCCCATCCCTGAGGCTGAGCAAATATATTTGATTATAATCCAATTCATCTTATCTACGATTGTCCACGGACACGGATTGAAATGGACAAACTCGCATTGGAAACCAGAGAGAGGAAACGACACTGGAGGAATTTCTTTTAATAGTTATAATTATTTGTCGAAATTTAATTTCTTTAAAAATAAAATTTGTATTTTCTAGACAGTTCATGACCGGCTGATACCGGATTAAGTTCCGGTGTGGTGGGGCTGATCTAGGAGCTAAACAAATATCTGATTATTTATACTTAAAAAATATGAAAAATAATTATTCTTATTGATTGAAATATTTAAACTATAAGATGGGTGTTTTTTGTTAAGTTATGCTGAATAGAAATGATTGAAGTTTGTTCACTCAGAGAATCTATTATTTTTCCATGATAAAAATATATTTTAACCATAAAAAGTTATTTTAAATAACATTTCCAAAAACGGTAATTAAACAAGAAGGGCATCGTGATCTCATGATTATATATTTTATTCTCAATGATGAGGATACCGATTAAGACTTCATTATAGAAATAATGGAATAATTTTTATGTATACTTGTTTATATAAATGAAAATATCTAGTCAATTAGTAGAAAAACATATTTCTGCTTCAATTCGTCTATTCTTTAAGTAAATTGTTAGCATAACTTTAATATTATTTTTTATGAAACTGTCAAAAAATTAAGTATCTTGAAGTATAAATAACATTATTTAACAAAAGTTTATTGTGTTCTTAGGAATAATATATTTCACACTGTAATTACTTACTTCATGATATACTTTATATGTTGCATGGCATATAATATTGTACATTATGAACAAAAAAAAACACTAAAATTTAAAATAAGAGGTTGTGTGGTACAAATGCTAAAAATCTACCGAAAACAAAATTTTAGGTACTTTGAAACCATTAGTCAAGGTTACAAAATGCAAGCACCCACGCTTATGGGTTTTTAAATAGCATTGGCAAGTTACATTTTTTAACTTACAAAGTGACCACACATAGGTATAAACTGGTATATGGCAAACTACAAATCCTGTCGCTGGGGTTCATTATAGAGTATCATTATTTGTTTTTTACTTTTTTAATGATTTTTAATTCTTTAAATATAGTCGTAGAATCGTTTTTTTTTGTCCTCCATCCTTTAAATTCTTTATAATTATTTAAATAACCAATGGGTTAGACTTTTTTATACTTCGTGCAATATTATTTTATAGCGACTCTCATATTACGATACCTTTCAATTCGTTAGTTAACTATCAATTTATATTATAGTATATATATATATATATATATATAATATATATATATATATATATATATATATATACACACATATATATATATATATATGGAATTTGCAAAAGAGATAATTGTTTAAGGTTTTAACTACTAGATTAGACCTTCAATAGCATTTGTCTAATCAATAGCTATATATATTATATAAATGATAATACACGGGGCTTAATTTGCTCTCTTTCTGTCAATGAAATCAAAAGGTGACCAATAAAAACACGAACTCTAGATGCAACTTAGCTTTTTTCCATAGTCATTTGGCTGAAAAGATAACTAAAGTTACTGTAAGTGTACACATTCAAACATAGAGAGCTGATTAGATTCTTCAGAGAAATACGTCATATTGCCCAATATAAACAAATCTTTCTATCTCTCTGATCAACTTACAATGACGTAGTACAAATTACTTTGTTTAGTTTGGACGCAGACGCCAGCTGAGCGATATTTCTCTGCTATTGAAGGGGAATAAGTTCTCTACATCTTTATATCCCTATAGTCTCACATTACAACAGACTTCATCAAGGTAAGGAAAAATCCTCGCATGTACTTCTATGACATCATGGCTGCTTTGACTAAGATGGTAAGACATAAGATTCCTATATAAGTTTGAGAAAGATAAAGTTCGATACCTAAGGCTATTGATCGTAACTACAACGATCAATCGGTGTGGAACATGTATAAGGCTTTGAAGTCGGCCACGACCCTTCACGCTGCCAGGACCGCAGCTAGGGCCATTAGACGCAGCGTGCCCACATAATCCATGCTATATTTTATTTTATTTTATTTGATCTTAGTTTTTTACTTTTAAACATATTTTTACTGTTTTTATTTATATATTTATTTAGACTAGTTACAAATGTAACTAATATGCCCTATGGCAAAATATACTCGATTACACGTCCATGTTTGACCTTAAAGATCAAGAAGGGGTTCAAGGATGTCTAACAGTTTAGGTAGCTTGTTCATGGCAAAATTAACGTTTACAATTTTTTTTTTGTTGTACGTCTTTAATCAACCTTTTTAATTAACCAAGCTTGAGTTACTATTTTATATTTGATAATTTGGTGCTGGTATTTTCGTCACCGATACCGGTTATTTATAATGTTGAAACAACTATGGATTGTATGATTTGTAATGATCAGGCTTGTGAACGGAACGCAAAATTGAACGGCGTTCAGCTGAACGCACGTTCAATGAACGGAACGCAACTTTTTTTGAACGCTGAACGTTGAACGCAAAAAAAAAAGAGTTTTGCGTTCAGCGTTTCAATTTTTCAAACATTTTTTGGAATTTTTTCGGAAAAAAGTCATCACTACGCAGTACTTTTTTTGGAAATTCTTATCTAAAAAAAGTCATCACTACGCAGTACAGTACTTTTTTTGGAAATTCTTTTCTAAAAAAAGTCATCACTACGCAGTACTTTTTTTGGAAATTCTTTTCTAAAAAAAAACGTCATCACTACGTAGTACTTTTTTTGGAAATTCTTTTCTAAAAAAAAACGTCATCACTACGTACAGTACTTTTTTGGAAATTCTTTTCTAAACAAAAAAACGTCATCACTACGCAGTACTTTTTTTTAAATTCTTTTCTAAAAAAAAACGTCACCACTACGCAGTACTTTTTTGGGAAATTCATTTCTAAAAAAAAAACGTCATCACTACGCAGTACTTTTTTTGGGAAATTCTTTTTTAAATATTTGAACGCTGAACGCTAACGGAACGCTGAACGCAAAAGCATTGAACGGAACGCTATTTTTTTTGAACGCTGAACGGAACGCTGAACGCAAAAAAAGCTGAACGCTCACAAGAGAATTATAACACTAATATCAATCATTACTAATGATTGATATTAGTGTTATAATTCTCAAGATAATCTCACAGTCAAAACTGTTTCTTTCTCGTCTGTAGGACGTTTTGTGAGTTTAAAAACAATGTTAACTAGAGGCATATATACACTCAGAGAGTGCAAACCTCCGCCGTCACGAGGTCCTAATGAGCCTTCCGAGGCGGATTTTTTACGACTGGGGCGGCGTAGAGGGACGGGGGAGGGTTCCCCTCGACGGAAATTCCGAGAGGAAGACGCTCCCGGCACCCGATTTCACAGCACAGCGACATCTATTGGCAGAGTAGGCTAACTTGAAATATTTATTAGTATTTAGCTCGTTTTGCATCTTAATTCTGCACTCAGAGATGCCAAAATTTAATCACTTGTTACTTTGGCATTTCCAACAACTCCACAAAGTTTCATCCAAATCCGTTCCGTACTTTTTGAGTTATCCTGCTGACAAACAAACCAAAACCAACCAACAAACAAACCAACGCCAGTGAAAGCTATACCTCCTCCGGCGGAGGTAATAATAAATTGAAAAGGGAATACAAAGGGACTTTATATCTGTAGTCTGGGGTAATCTTTATTTTCACTTTGTAGTCAAATTAGAACACTATTCGGGGAGGAGGCCGAATTTACATATATTAAAAAATAAAAAGTTAAGATGTTCCGCCCTCAGTTTTTTATTGAAAAATATATAAGAAATAGTAAAAGTGTCCGGCACATTTGTTCTCCTGCAACAGAGTTAAAACTGTATTACCATTAAATGTATTTCATCTTCAAAAGGTCCGATAAAAAAAAGAGAAGTGACATTAAAAAAAAAAGATATTGAAATCAATATAAACTTTTATTTATATAGGTCAAAGTTTTTATTTCATATTTGCCACATCAATACAGTGTAATACCAAATACACTAATTAACAAATAAATAAAACTCTTTCCAAAAGTTGCATAAAACAAACAAAATGAACAAAAAAATTAAGTATTTTTCTCCCGTATATTTGCTGAATACTCGCATTCAGCCAAGAAACGGCTTGTTGTTTATCTCTATGATTTATATTTTTCTCCAAATTACTAAGTTCATCTTTTGAACAACAAGACCTCATATCTAAAAGTCCTCAAAAGTAGAGCTTTCAAGAGGGATAAACCCGTACATAAGGCCAGGTTTGCTTCGATTTATTGTCTTTCGAAGAAACAAAATTGTAACTTACAACCAGTGGATAACTAAAATGTTGAACTGAACGTATCAAGTCCTTTTTACTGCACCTAACATAACAAAATATTTTTTTAAATTAAAACTAAAAAATGAATTTATTTATCAATAAATACAGGCAAAAAACCAACAGTTTGATCTTAAACCCTATAAGAGTATGTTGGGTAAGATGCAGGGCTTACCCAAAACAATGAAACTATAAAAATGAATTATGATCTTTATTTCATACAAATAAATAGATATGAAGCAATAAATTAAGCCTTGTAGGGGGTGTACTTGGGGTAAGGTGCAGGGGTGGGGGGAGCAGCCTCGAACTGGACGTCGGCAACGAATCCGCTGTCTCCCTGGACGGTGTAGGTCACGGTCTTGATGCGACCATCGGGGAGGGCAACTCTGTATGATCCAGCAACGGCTCCACCTTCGGCCTGTTCGTCAGCGGAAATGTCAACACCGGACTCAGCATCAGCCACAGCGTAGTTGAACGCGTAGGGTGGATGGGGGCGGGTGTGGCAGGGGCTGGGGGAGCGTAGGGCTTGTAGACTGGGGCAGGTGGAGGAGGAGGAGGAAGGGCGTAGGTTGGCGCAGCAGGAAGGGGCTTGTAGTAAATGGGTCCAGGAGTGGCAGGAGCGGGTTGGTCAGCCTGAGCAAAGGTTGCAGCAAGGCAAAGGACGAAAACTCTTCCGATCATATTGAATGAAGAAACAAAACTGAATACTAAGCCAAAGACTAGGAAGCCTTTTATATGAAATACATTTTTGGAGCGTGTTTTCTATCTTTAATAACTTGTTTTATTCATATATTAATATACGTACATATTATATTGCTTTCTGTTACCACACTTTGTGTATATTAATTTTTACGTTACTTTATATTTCATAATTATTTGGTACTAAAATGAGAAAAAAAGAGTTAAAAAATCATGAAAGATTATATAAGCATAACTGTAGACTTATTTAAGAGATGATATATTGGTTAGATATAAAGGTTGTTATTTTTTTAGATGGTGAACATCCAACGAAAAACTCGATACATAGGAAGTAAATATAGTATTTTCTCGATAAAGGTTTTTTCCATTTGGGCATCTAGGTATATTATTGGTAAGACTGTCCAACTTGAAGGTGTCTTGGTCCTTAAACTGTCTGTTTGACAGAGGAGAAGGTCAAGTTCAGGGAGCCTGCTCAAGGTTCTACACGCCCTGGTCCACTTTCTTGAGCTGGAGTCTCAGACAGGCGAGCAGCGGTTCGATACATTGAGTATTCAAATATTAATGTATTATTTCTTATCTTTTAATTTTTTTTTGTGCCTGTTGCGATTACGACACATATGTAGATATTGACGCTCATTGTCGAGTGTCATCTATGTAAACAAACTTATAGAGTTAAGAGCAACTTAACTCATGAAGTGACACCACACAAAACCAATGCAAGCATATTACACTAGTGTTAATAGTTGTGTGTTTACAAAGTTTTTATAAGAAACTGTTTTTAGTCGACCTATTTCTGTAATGGTTTACATAGCCTTGGTTATTTGGAATATTAAAATATATCATTTTTTCTCGTACCGTCTCTTTTCCAATCACTTGCTATAACTTTATGTTTGTATTCTCAAAAATGATTATCCAACTAAAATATACTAGCGGATGCTACCAGGCGCTCCCAGGGAATCCTGGAATTCCCACTTTAACATAATATTGTCTTGGCACATCAAACTCTTTCATAGAGAAGTTGAACAACATATAGCAAAGGAAGAGTCAGAGGATCGAACAAACAAATAAAAGGATAGATTATTGTGTTTTATCAAGTTTTTCCGGGAGCAAACACACAAAAAAATATATTTCTATGAATAATGAAACAACTTTGTTTTAGTAACTATACAATTTTTGTCGTTGAATGACATACAAATTGGTTTATACGTAATTAAAATCTAAGCACAATAATCAAAATAACATACTTTTTAAATTGTTGTTTAAAATTTCAACTTTTGAGATTCAAAATTGATAAACATAAAATTGTATTTTGGCTGCTATGTAAATTCTACTGAGACAACCATTGGAAGGGTTATTATGGATCTCCATTGATGTTGGAAACTCCACTTTTTATACTGATTATTAATATGTTCATCATTCGTTAAAAAATGCCATATAGTTACACTAAAATATTAGAATGTCAAATCACCATTTTTAAAGTTAATTGTGATTTGTTCTTCCTTACAAAACTGAAAATCCTATTGTCAAAATCAAGATTTTATTTTTGCAACAAATTAACTAACTATTATGTTAAATAAACTGATGCGTGTGATAATTTTTTTAAGAGATATCAATTATATATGTAGTTTGAAGGACTGTCAGGTGAATTCCAAAAAAAGAAAATCATGAAGAGACATACTTGAACTATAATATTTATAATTTTAAAGAACTGACGGATCTAATGGGCAATCAGACAATACCATGAATATATATTAAAAAGACTTGGGACAAAGGAAAATCCTGAATAACCATTATAGCATCAAAAACAATTTAAATGATAATATTAAATCATACCAAGAAAACCAATCAACTTTTAATATATAAACTTTTCAAAACAAGAGATTGCAACTTTAATATTTTTTTGGAATTCATCATTATCAATCATTTTAATATATAAAATAAGTACAATTTTATCATTGCACTCATCTTGATATACATGAATGCTAAAAATAAATCCAATTAAATCAAACAAATAAAATAGGAATTAAATTTCTATAAATACAAAGAACAATATTATGCTTACAATATTTGATTTTAAAAACAACCATGAATGTAAATTAATAATGTAACTAATAAATAAGTTAAGGGAGCGCGATAGCCTTGTGCACTAAGGCGTGTTCAACTCACAATGTTGGGGGCGCAGGTTCAAATCCCGAGAGGGATGGTCATTTTTGGTCTACCTCATTCATAAGATCCTAGGTTCGTTAGACTAATTATAATGCTATAATGCTTATTTATCTCCTATCGGATAGAATTCTATCGAACCAAATAGGCAAAAAAAAAAAAGAATTTAAGCTAACAAGCGCTTCCTGGATATCAAAGGAGGCATAATATAATACATGTATTGTGCATAAGTTCCCTTGCGTCATCTTGAATACTGGAAACCATTTTTTAGTCTCATAAAATGCGGACAATAAAAACCAGTTATTTTTTTTTCATTGAAAACCTGAATGGGCGTAAATATTCATCTGCCCCTCCTTCCGGAATACCGGAATAAAGAAAAGAAATAAGGAGAAGTTGTTTGAGGGCGTCAGAGATAAACCGGTTCATTTTGAGATGAAGCATAATTAATTTTATTTGAGATTGCAGAAGTACATGCCCTAAAAACAATTTTTGGGCTTTATATTGTTATAGTATGTATATATATATATATATTATAATATATATATATATATATATATATATATATATATATATATATATATATATATATATATATATATATAAGGGGCGATAGCCGTGCGTGTAAAGGCGTGTTCAATTCTCAATGTTGGGGGGCGCAGGTTCAGATCCCGAGAGGGGTGCTTATTTTTGGTCTACCTCATTGATAAGATCCGAGGTTCGATAGACTAATTTAATGTTATAATGCTTATTATATCCTATCGGATGCAATTATATCGAACCATATAGGCCAAAGAAATATATATATATATATATTATAGCCTTTATGGATTAGATGAAAGGCAAATGGCAACAATATAATGAAAAGGATGTAAATACTATCGTCTATACCCAGGGGGGGGGGGGCAGAACTCATATAAACAAAGAAGGATATTTCCAATATAAAAAAATGTGACGTCATCACAGCTACGATTTGCCTATGTATCTAATACTTCTAGGACAACTAAGCTAAGAACGTAAAGGCTCTCAAAGGAATAACGTCCGGAGGCTCCCTCCCGCCACGAGCCACCCGGGGACGCACAGCTTCAGCATCAGGGAGGAAGTGGAAGTCCTGAACACCGCACGGGACTCTGAGGCCTTTGGCTGGTAGCCCGCACGCATCTAGGAACTCCGGAGCAACGTGGCCGTCCTCTGCAGCTCCGCCTCCGCCGGAGAGCTCCCGGGTTTCAAATTTTTATTTCCTTTTAAAATTAATCACTGTTTTTAAATGTACCTTTGATTTTATTTAATAACAAATAGCTACTGTGACGTCATCCGTGACGTTTCAGTTTTTCTTTTCTAATCAGAGGAATTTAAACATTGCGTTCTGTGCATCTTGTATTATCTATTATATTTGTTCTATACCCTAATATTTTATTAAACTGTCGAGCATTGTTTACCATATATATGTACTTTGAATGGCAGCCATATTTACTACATTTATTACCGATGGGTTTCTTTTAAGTTAAGTATCCAGTATATGCAACAGTATTTATATGCAAACATTTTAGTTTAATTATAGTTACAGCAAGCTAATTAATAGTCTCATTGTTGTTTTGTATTTCTGTATTTTTGGTATTTCCGTATTTTCTTCTATTTCCGTCAATTAATTCATATTCGGAGTGAACTCCTAACTGACTAGAGAACGGTTATATGTCCATACAGCTACTCTTCTTGAAATACTCATAAGTAATTTTTTGATTTACTTATTATCGGTCACAATGAAGTTCATAAAAATATAAATATTCATTGAAATATATTATATATTAGTGGATAATTTTGAAACCAAATTTTAAGGTATCACACGTGTTAGGTGGCAAAAGATGCGTTTGATAAAAGGCAATAATAATTGTAGATACATGTATTTCACTCCTTTTATTAAAATGTTATATTAGAGTAAGATATCTAGCCCAAAAATAAACTATTATGTTCACTGAACTCATCCTTGATAGATTGATTGGCCTCTTAGATATCTGGACGTTAGTATTTGAGATCATAAACTCAAATGCTTCTCTTGCCTTTGGATCTGTCTTCTTATTTCTAGAAATCCTTAAAAGTACCTATGTGTTAGTATGATTTGCTTCAACATTTTAAAGAACATTTGTGCTAATTGTAATGAATTATTACATGTATAAAAGTCTGTAGCCTTTTCATAAAATTCTATAAAGTATGTTGAAGTTTTTCACTATTATGAGTTTCATGCATTAAAAATATTTTTTTATTACTTAATTTGAAGCATCAAATGATCTGTTGTCATTTTCATAGTCAATCCATCTTCTCTTCAAAATGTTGTTCCACCATATTTATGACGATAAAAGACAAAAAAGTATTGATGAAATTACATTAGCTCTACCGTCTCATAAAATTAAAATGTTGTAGTTGTATAATTACTAATTTGTCTCCTTTTCGATTTGTTTCATTATCTTTATGTAGAATGTAAAAGACGGGCAACTCTTTGAAGTAAAAAAAAATTGTATTTTTCTAAGAAAAACTAACTATTATGGTAGGATATTTTTATCACTCAACTAAATTTCTAGAAAATAAGAAACCTAATTTTACAGCAGTTATTTAAATTTCATGAGCATAATTCATTTTTTGCTTACATACAAAATAAGAAGGTTCATTGTTTGCGGTCTGTTAAATAAACGCTGGAAAGACACGCCTATTTAATATGCGTTATCTTCCTATATATAAAACATGTCAAATTATATTCTTGCATCAGTTCTCACTTGACCATTTCTCAATACACTCATCATCATGATTGGTAAAACTCCTCATCGTCTGCCTTGCCGTTTCCTGCGTCCTGGCCAATCCTCCACCTCCATCCTATCCTCCCCCTCCCCCACCCGTCTACAAGCCATATCCTCCTCCTCCCCCAGCCCCTGCACCCATCCTACCATACGCATTCAACTACGCCGTCGCCGATGCTGAGTCCGGAATCGACATGTCTGCCGACGAGCAGGCCGAGAACGGAGCCGTCTCTGGATCCTACAGAGTCGCTCTTCCCGATGGTCGCATTAAGACCGTGACCTACACCGTCCAGGGAGACAGCGGATTCGTTGCCGATGTTGCCTTCGAGGCCGCTCCCCCCGCCCCTGCACCTTACCCAAGTACACACCCTACAAGGCTTAATTTATTGCTTCATATCTATTTATTTGTATGAAATAAAAATCATAAATTCATTTGTATAGTTTAATTGATTATAAGATAATATTCAGGATAAGAATATTTACAAAACTATTTACATAGAATCATTGGAATATTTTTTTGTTGAACAGAGCTACATAATTTTAAAAAAATATCTCCGAATCTATGTCAACTACCATATAAATATGTAAGTAACTAGTATATTTGCATCTTTTTGTGTTTCACAAGAACATTCTATGAAATTATAAATAATTAAATGCATAGCACATAAGTTTGTTTATAGTGTAAAAAATGACCAAACTTCAATATCAAAAATTGGTGGGGCTAATATGATACAAGGGGGGCGAATAAAGTCAAGTTTGGACAAATCTGTTTTGTGTATTCACAATAGTACGTTATACCAAATTTACAATGGAATTTTAGCAGATAGACTAAAAAAGTGACTCCCAAACTGCCGAAAATATCACAGAAAGGATTTGCTAATTACTAGGCAATAAAAATGTGTGCAGAGGCATAATAGACTAAATTGCAGAAGTAAAAAAAAGACAATAAATGTTTGGCAGTGATGGTGCTTGATTTTCAAAAATTATTTGATAGTATCTCAAATGAATGTATTATAAGATGTTTTAAGGCGCATAGTTTTTACTTATTATATGTAAAGTGTGCCGGCAAATCGATCCCATTTCTCTAATTTCATTTGCTGTTGCCTTATATGCCTTTTTGAGAGAAAGTTTAATATAAGGAATGAGCTAGGTTCATTATCTCAAAATAGTTCAAAAATCCAACAGAATCGTTCGTATCGCATATTACTTTGGTAGTATAAATAGTAAACACTCGCACCATTTCTATTTGTTACCCCACTCGCCATTGCAAATGGATAGACCCGACTTTCGCTCCTACTTCTTGATCCGGATCAAGCTCGCCAAGACAATCAACGATATCCTCGGGAACCCCATTTCTACCTTCCCTGACTCCTGCCCTCACCTTTCCACCATCAAGTGATGGTGAAAGGACTTGGATAATAGCAATTTTGCCCTGGAGAAGAATACGTCATCAGGAAGACTCTGGGAGACGAGGACACCGGAGACAATTACCGTTGTGTAGTACCTGATCGAGGATATCCCCTGGATGATCACTCGACAGGTTGCTGCCAAGGTTTCTCTACCACATAAAAACCGTTTCCAGGCTTTTGACGGGGGATCTTGAACTACAAAACGTCCTGAGTGTATTCCTCCCCCACCAGCTCAATGAGATCAACAAGAGCCCTTGAATGAAGTGCTGTGATTACCTCTTGAAGCTGTTCCAGGACCACGGGGAGGACTATTTTTAGTCACCCGACCTGAACCTCTACGACCCGTGCCTGTTCCGGAAGTTGGAGTACTTGCTCCGGAATGATGAGTTTGGGGGCCACACAGAAGCCACACTGGCATTGCAGCGGAAGAACAGCTGTTTTACCATCTCCAAAATCTCTGGGACCATTGCAGTCGGAGAGTATTATTTACTGATTTATAAGTATTTTGATGATTTTGATTAAAAATCCAAGTTTTACTGGGTCAGGCTCCTTCTTTATGACTCATCCTAATACAACAATAAATAAAATAAGAGGAATATAAATATGACAAATGACGATATCACAATCCTTTTCTTTGAGAGTAAGAAAGAAAAATAAATTATCTTCAGAGAAACCTTTAACATTTTAGCAGTAACTGGAAAAAAAGTCTGGTCTTAACATTAATGTAAAGAAGTCCAATACTTTAGCAAGTTTTAATATTTCATTTAACCTTCAAAATATCAAATTCATAATTTTATTAAAGTTCTTGGCACTTTTATTTCTTTAGTCGAATTGTATGTCCCAGAAAATTATAAATTTACTGCAAAAACATTAAAATAACTAAATCAAAATATGCCTTTTTAATATAAAAAATATTGTAGTTATAATAAATAAAACAGAATAGCCAGAAACAACCTACACTCTTAAAGAACTCCATTCTCCAACGATTTATGCTACAAAACTGAAGGTCTATGAAAAAAATTCATTAAATCGAATTCTTTGATTTTACCAGAAAATTATACTTCCAAAGGAAGCAAGAAACGTCATAACCTGGAAGCGAATAAATACGTGCAAGATATATGGAGGTTTAAGACCTTGTACCGAGGGTAGAAATACATATATATGAAAGCAATTGAATTGACGATTACACTGTGGCTTATAAAATAAAGATAATTTTTTAGTATTGTTATATTCAAGGTTTTTTTCTTCTAACAGTAACTTTGAATCATGATATTCATTTAGCTTATAGAAATAACTAACTTTTTTTGTTATTTTAGTTTTGTTCTGTATTACTTAGTAAAATGGTTTTTTTTTGTAATATCCAAAAAATTAAGAAATATGAAAAAAAGGAACCAATTTTTACGGAAAAGCTTTTTTTTATAACGTATCATTTGTTTACAATAATAAACCTCATTTTATATATGCATATCTACTAATTGCAATACACTTTTGAGTATTAAATTTGATGTAAAAATTTGATTAATTTTGTCTATAAATGAAAGAAGTTGTAGATGTGAACTTTGTAGTGTGACTTTTCATGTTCAACGTAAAGAAAACTAGATGAAAAGATGATATATATATAAATATTATATAAGTCTTTGTATATATGAATATAGACATATTATGAAGAAACAATTTACTCTAAAAAAGCTTGTTTTTCTATTAAAAATCAACTTTTGGGATTTATTAATCACTTTTTATCACATCAAATACTTTATTCAGATCCACTTAGGCTAATCAAGTCTCTATTTTAATCATTTGAAATTAAAAAAAATCGATTCCGTCAAAAATGAAAGAAGGTGTATATAACAGTTTGAATTTTAAATATATAATCATAAGATTAATCAGTGGCCAAAATATATGTTCATAAGTAAAAAATATTTATGTTCTTATACTTGATTTTTATGGGGTTTAATTTATTAATTCAAAATTTGACCTGTAATGATCGTAAATTAATCAAAAGTTTGGATCACATTTAATAATTAGAAAACGCCATTTGCATATTCATTAACAAAATTAGGACACGAATAAGTAATTGTTGATTATTTTTACACATATTCATTCTCTTAAAAATTATTAAATTTGCTTAATTTAATAATTAAATAATGTTATGTTTGTAGTATTTTTCAAGAATAAAAGATAAATTAAAATATCAAATTATATGCTAAATATATATTTTTTTTAATAATATACCAACTAACCTAGTAGTCTTTATGAAGGCACGCCCATTTCCACAAAGTAATCCTACTATAAAATACCTGTCAAACCATTCTCATGCATCAGTTCTCACTGTGGCATCTCTCATCATGATTGGAAACTCCTCATTGTCTGCCTTGCCATTTCCTGCGTCCTGGGCAACCCTCCTCCTCCATCTTATCCTCCCCCTCCCCCACCCGTCTACAAGCCATATCCTCCTCCTCCCCCAACCCCCGCACCCATCCCACCATACGCATTCAACTACGCAGTGGCCGATGCTGAGTCCGGAATCGACATGTCTGCCGACGAGCAGGCCGAGAACGGAGCCGTCTCTGGATCTTACAGAGTCGCTCTTCCCGATGGTCGCATCAAGACCGTGACCTACACCGTCCAGGGAGACAGCGGATTCGTTGCCGACGTTGCCTTCGAGGCTGCTCCCCCCCCCCTGCACCCTACCCCAAGTACACACCCTACAAGGCTAATTTATTGCTTCACATCTATTTATTTGTATGAAATAAAATCATAAATTCATTTTTATAGTTTCATTGATCTAATTATATTAAAAAAATCAATTGATTTGTTTGTTCAACAGACAACATTGATAAAGCAGTAACTTCTTTGCGACTCTGTTTTATTTAATTATGATTATGTCACCTATCTAAATAAGTAATTAGTATATTAGCATATTTTGAGTTTCACAAGAGATTATCATTAAATCAAACATAATTAAATGAACATCCAATATTATATTATGTTTACTTTATAAATATATATAGATCAAAGTTGGAGATCAAAATTAGTAGACCGAATATGATAAATAGAAAAATGTATTAAGTTTGAAAACAGTCAAGTTTGGACACGACTTTGTGTGCTTAAGCTTATTGTTTTTAGCTTATAGTCCCTATAAAACTGTTCTATTATTAATTATAACCGTTACATTTTTGAGAAATCAGTGAAACAGATGATTTTTTCTAAACTATCTGCATGTCCAAACTGACCCAAATACGTATTGAGTTTGAACGATAGAAAAAGTGTTACTGAAATGGTGGCATTATTGTTAATATAGATTGTGCAGGATTTTACTTTGCACTAAAGGTCCCAATATATTAGAGTTTGTTTATGCATGAAAACTAAACCATTCAATTTTGGTCAACCTCATTTATAAGATCCAATTTTCGAGATAGACTAATTTTAACGCTTATTTATATCCAGACAGAAGAAATTTTTATCCTAACAGGGAAAAAAACGATGCTAAGTTAGATTTCCATGTCCTCTGAAATTCTTTATAACTTAAATTATAATTAAGTATTCCAAATGTACTTATAAAACAACAGAAGGAAGTAAAATAGTATATTGAGAAGAAAAAAAAAAGTTTGACGGTATCAATTACTTTTAAGGTCCAAATTTCCGATATCTCAGCCATTTACAAATAGTTTAATTGAAGACATAGATCTATTGTAGATTCAAACCATTGGTTTGTTTTTATTTGTTTATTATATTTGTCCATCTCACCAGAACTTAATCCGGTATTCGTGGGTTGTGAGACTAAATAGAAAATATATTTACTGCTAAAGATTCAGTTATAAAAAAATATGAGACATTTTTTTAATTTAAACTATTATAATAAAGAGGAGTTCAAACATAATCACTGGACATTTATTGTGGGATTTATTTTGTAATTCCCTAGACAACTTCACTTTTTCAATAAGTCGGACTGTCATCATAGTCATTAAAATGCTCTTTAAGTGGACTGAATTTGTCTTTTCTGTTGAGTATGCAGTGATTAAAAAGGCTTGTGATTTTTTCTTGGCAAGGATAATAGTCAAACTGATCATCATCAAAACAGAAGTAACAACTGATTTGATATTTTCATTCAAAACCCTTGATTTGTTACGAGTATGATCTGGATGGAAAAAAATTTACTTGTTTGATAGTGAAAGGAATAAATGTTATTCTATTCGTATAGTACATTTAATTTTGATTTCATCTTCACCATCTTTTATGATTATTCACAATGGAAACAAAAAATGCCAATAAGGAATTAAAAAATTAAAATAATTATTTCATATGACTCCGTCTCAATGATAAGTTAAATTTTCAATACATTTCATATGGTTGTTTGGTAACTACAACGTGTATTATGATAAAAGCAAAAAGGAAGGCACGCCCATTCATACAAGTTATATAAAACCTGTCAAACCATTTCCATGCATCAGTTCTCACTTGACCATTTTCAATACTCCTCATCATGATTGGAAAACTTCTCATTGTCTGCCTTGCCGTTTCCTGCGTCCTGGCCAACCCTCCTCCACCTTCCTATCCTCCCCCTCCCCCACCCGTCTACGAGCCATATCCTCCCCCAACCCCCGCACCCATCCCACCATACGCATTCAACTACGCCGTGGCCGATGCTGAGGCCGGAATCGACATGTCTGCCAACGAACAGGCCGAGTACGGAGCCGTCTCTGGATCCTACAGAGTCGCTCTCCCCGATGGTCGCATCAAGACCGTAACCTACACCGTCCAGGGGGACAGCGGATTTGTTGCCGACGTTGCCTTCGAGGCTGCTCCCCCGCCCCTGCACCTTACCCCAAGTACACCCCTACAAAGCTTAATTTATTGCTTCAAATCTATTTATTTGTATGAAATAAAGATCATAAATTCATTTTTTGTAGTTTCATTGATTGAGATTCAGGATTAACATATTTAACTAACTATGTAACTATTTACATATCAAAAATTTATTTGATTTTTATGTTGAACACAGCAATATGGTTAATGTAATATCTCCGATTCCGTTTAAAATAATGAAGATTATGTCAGCTACCATATAAATATATAAATAACTAGAAATTTGTATCTATTTGTGTTTCACAAGAACATTCCATTAAATTAAGCATAATTAAATGCATATCACATAATTTTATCTACTTGATAAATATATATAATCAAAGTTCAATATAAAAAATTAGTGGGCCTAATGAAACAGGAAATGGCGACTAAAGTCTCGAAAATAGTCAAGTTTAGACACAGCTGTTTTGTGTATGCAAAATAATAAGTTATATAAAACTTACATTGACATTTTAGCCGATAGACTAAAAAAGTGACCCCCAAACTGCCGAAAATATCACAAAAAGGATTTGCTAATGTCAAGGCATTAAAAACGTGTGTAGCGGCATAACAGACTAGATTGCAGAAGCAAAAAAAGACAATAAATGTTTGGCAGTTATGGTGCTTGATTTTCAAAAAGTCTTTGATAGTATTTCAAATGAATATATTACGAAATGTTATAAGGCGCATGGTTTTTACTTATTATTAGTAAAGTGTGCCGGCAAATCGATCCCATTTCTTTAATTTTTATTTGCTGTTGCTTTTAAATGCCTTTTTGAGAGAAAGTTTAATATAAGGAATGAGCTAGGTTCATTATCTCAAAATATAAACAAAATAGTTAAAAAAATCCAACAGAATCGTTCTTATTGCATATTACTTTGGTAGTATAAATAGTAAACACTCGCACCATTTCTATTTGTTACCCCACTCGCCATTGCGAATGGATACACCCGACTTTCGCTCCTACTTCTTGATCCGGATCAAGCTCGCCAAGACAGTCAACGAGATCCTCGGGAACCCCATTTCTAC
Source organism: Caligus rogercresseyi (assembly GCA_013387185.1). Classification (NCBI taxonomy): domain Eukaryota; kingdom Metazoa; phylum Arthropoda; class Copepoda; order Siphonostomatoida; family Caligidae; genus Caligus; species Caligus rogercresseyi. The sequence continues at coordinate 17,744,214 of CP045899.1, forward strand.
CTTCCCTGACTCCTGCCCTTTCCACCATCAAGTGACTTTGATAATATCAGTTTTGCCCTGGAGAAGAATACGTCATCAGAAAGACTTTGGGAGACAAGGACACCGGAGGACAATTACCGTTGTGAAGTACCTGATCGAGAATAACCCCTGGATAATCACTCAACAGAAAACAGTTTCCAGGCTTTTGACGGAGGATCTTGGACTACAAAACGTCCTGAGTGTACTCGTCCCCCACCGGCTCAATGAAACCAAGAAGAGCCCTTGAGAGAAGTGCTGTGAGGACCTCCTGAAGCTGTTCGAGGACCACGGGAACGACTATTTTTAGTCCCTACTCAACCTCTACGACCGGTACTTGTTCCGAGGTTGAAGTAGCTTCTTCGGAATGACGAGTTTGGGGGATACAAATATGCCACACTGGCCGTGCAGCGGGCTATAAAGAGGGTCAGCAAAGACCAGCTGACCCTCTCCAAAAGCTCCGGGACCATTTCCACGACGTCATTGCAGTCAAAAGGGATTATGGTTACTGATATATTCTTATGATTTTGATGAAAATTCTGTGTTCTACTGGTTCAGGCTCATTCTTTATGACTCAACCTATTACAACATTAAAATCTTAAGAAGAATATGACAAATGACGATACCACTATCCTTTTCTTTGAGAGTAAGAATGAAAATAAATTATCCTTAGAGAAACTTTTACCATTTTAGCAGTAACCTTAATTAACATTAATCTAAAGAAATCCAATATTTCAGCAAGTTTAAAAATTTCTTTTGACCTTCAAAATATTGAATTATTAACTTTATTAAATTGAAAAAGCTATATGAAAATATGCCTTTAAAAATATTGTATGTAGAATAGATAAATTGAATCCTTTGTTTTTACCAGAAACATCCTACTTTCTTAAACAAACTCCATTCTCCAACAATTTATGCTACAAAATTGAAGGTCTTTGAAAAAGGCGGCTATAAACGTCATAACCTGGAAGTTTATGGAGAAGATATATGGAGGTTTAGGACCTTTCAAAAATTTCTGGAAAGTTATGTTTTTAATGGATTCAAACAATTTTTTAAGAAATATTTATGAATTGAAATATCGCAAAAAAAAATTGAACTGAATAATTGCCCAACTAGGGCGTTCCAAATGGCTACAGAAATAAGTGAGTTCTGGTGAGAAAACAAGAATATAAATGTGAAACGGACTCTCACAGCTCTACATAAAATTAAATGTCAAGAGCCTGGTTCAAAAAACTAAAGTTTTTTTTCCTGGTACGTCAATTGACGAACATAACTATTTTAATTAAGAAAGGTTTAAGAAAGAAAAATAATTATCAATATATTAGACCTAGACACAGCATGTGCGGAGGTCTACAACGCTTACAATTAATTAAAAAAGAAGTACTGGAACTGCCCTCCCTAACATGTGTTCCTATTTAACCAGTGTTTTTATGGCGTGATATATTTTATTGATAAAAAAGCAGATAAATGAATTAATTAATTAAGTGATGATAAATTGATACAAAATATTTTTATTTTAACCCTAAAATAGAGAGTGTTTTTTGTGTTTATGTCGCTGGTAGATATTTTTTTTCATTTGATTTTTAGTGTATGTAAAATAAAAATGATAGGGGAATCCCTGGAATTGAATGGCAAGCTTCCCAAATCCCTCACCAGGGGGAGAAGTGTACTGATGTAAAAAAAGGTAATAGAACGGACTTCAGTCACTGGATGCCAATTACTGTTTTTAACAACTCTTACAGGATTCTTTCTGGTATTTTGGCCCAAGAGATGGAACCGGAGCTAAATAAAAAGATTAGTATCTCTCAAAAAGGTTTTTTAAAACACAGAAGAATTTCGGATGTTTCACGAAACGTGCAAGCTGTTATTGATTCTGTCGAAAGGCGGAATAAATTCGGAGCAATCATAGGAATCGATTTCAAAAAGCCTTAGGCTCGATTTCACATGTCCACATTCTTCGATCTGTAAAACGTTTTTTGCCCAAACATTTCTTCAATCCAGTCCGAGCACTTCTACTTAATGGATCATCTTTGATCCCTGTTGGAGGGTTACAAGGAAAATCCATAGAACTGAAGAAGAGCTGCAGGCAGGGTTGCCCATCTACCCCTCTTCTATTTGTTTTAGCAATGGAAGAGTTAGTCCTTCTTCTAAAAAAGAAATATAATGGATTTGGGGTTAAGATAGCAGATTACACGCATCTCATCGATTTGTATGCTGATGACGTAATACTCTCGGTTGAACCCAACTCATCAAAAGAGTTAAATTATTTTGATGTTTTTGAGAAATTCCAAAAGAGGTCAGGATTATAGTTAACTCGATCGAAGACGTCTGTTCTTCCTATTGGCGCATGGGACGTAAAGGAAAGACAGAATATTGGGGGTGGCCCGGTAAGGCGGAAAGTCTCTATTTTAGGAGTTGACTGGGACCGGAAGGGTTTTATGTTGATAACTGTAAAATAATGTCCTGCTCAATTCCAAATTGAATTTCCGCATGGAAAAATTTAATTTACAAAAGAGGATTGATTTATACAATACTCAAATTGTCCTTACAGTTTTGTATAGAGCAACTGCTTCTCCCCTGATAGCAGAAAAGGTCATTGAAGAGGAGCATTTATGGCTCTCTGCTCTTTTTCATAAAAGATATCTCCCTGCTCTAAAGAGACCAAAGTCTTTCCTTTATTATTCCTAAGATTTATATAAAAGTTTTTATCGACTTAACCAAAAATCCAGAAACGGAATGGAGGAGAGGTATCACCAATAACAATCTTTATTGAAGGCTTTTATTTGGAACCATTTTAACTAATAAGACAACATATTTTTTTCAAAAGTATGGGCAGCAGCCCAGCGTATAATTTGGAAGTTTAGTCCGGTATATAGAGGAGAAAATATAATGGACATAATTCATCAAAATGCAAGCAAACCATTGTTCTTTAGAAATTTGGGCGCCCCACTTTTTCTAGAGGATTTAGCATTAGCTCATGGCGCTTATGATTTTAGATCTGCAATGTATTTCGATTTCTGTGAGGATGGGATATTTAAATACCCTCTTCAAAGAGCTACTAAAACGCATAGGTTGCCGTGTCCCTGGCATCTCAAGAAGAAGCCTCCAAATTTCAAGGAGGAGGTCAATAAATTAGTAGACTTTACATGAATTTACTGGAGCTTCCTGATGATTGGAGGAAAATAATTATGCGTTCCACGTCAAGGATTCATGATGGGAAAAATTTACTGCCCAATTACAGATTTCCTCTATTTGTATATTTTTTTAGAATTTTTTTTTTGGCCATAGGCATAACTTTATTGGCAATTAAGATTGCACAAAAAAGACAGAGAAAAACAACAAAACATATTCCAAACTAAACAACAAACATATTCCAAATAAAACAATAAAAAAACATGACAATTTTATCGGTTAAGAACATAACTTAATAAATTTTGATAAAACATCTACATTATTTATAAAACGCTCACATCATTTCATAAACATTTACATCATTTTATAAAATAATTACATCATCTTATAAAACATTTACATCATTCTAAAAACATCTAAATCACAGTTTAAGAACATTCTTAAGAACGTGCAGGTGTATTTTCGCCATGTTTAAAACCCCGGAGATGTCGTACTCATTGGAACTTCGTTTGGCGTATAAAATCTGGTGGACTTTGGTGATCGTTGCGTTGATAAAATTTTCATCTCTACCGGTAAAAAAGGCTAAAAAATGTTCCCTTTTTGGCACGTAGAAATCGTAATGTTGTCGAAGAAGTTCCCCAATTGAAATGTAAAAACACCGAAGAATGGCACAATCGTATAGGAAATGGTCTGTTGTTTCTTCGCAAGCTTTGCAAAATTTGCAATCTCTTTGGGATCCGGAGAAGAACTTGACCCGAACTTCGAGTGTCCCGGTGAGCACTCTGTATTTTAACCATCTTTCTGAAGATGAGAGGAGAGGATTTTTGATGACTTTAATACTCATGTTAGCTGTCATGTGTAATTCCCGTCTCTTCAAATAGTTGATCAGGGGTTGGAGGGTTGGTGTTCTTGCAAGGTTTCTAAACTTCGAAGCCGGAGTGTTGTAAAGTGCCAATCGAAAAGGCACTTCAGGCCTAGGCAACAGAGTGTATTTACCAAAGATAAGCCGATATCTTTGAAAGGCCATCTTGTTCAGTAAAAGATCTGACTGACTTTTTTCTGCTGCGAAGTTGACATCCTTTGTCTTAATGTCAAGGTCGTTTAAGCCTTCCCGCGTGGGCATCTCCCACCCCAATGATACTTCGAAGCGCCTTGCGCTCTTTTCGACACCTTTGCACAATTTTAATATACGCGGAGAGTACTTGGATAATTCTTTGAGGACATTTCTTAACCCCACGTGTGCATTCTCAGTATATCCACCGCTCAAAGATTGGGCCAATTCTATGCTCCAGAACTCGTCTCCCGACCAGAGTTTCTGGATCCAATATAAATTTAGGGATTTCCATAAATCTTCAAAGGATAGAAGAGACAGGCCCCCACTGGAAAGAGGGTTATGAAGTATTTCAAAAGATAAATTTTTCTTCTTATCCAGGTTAAAAAACGATTTTTCTATATCTAAAACTTCTTTATATAATTCTTTTTATTTTATTTTATGTATTACATTAAATTCACATTACAAAATAGTATGCAATAAAAATAATGTAATCCTATGGATTAAAACAAGAAACAGGTAAATATAAAAAGGATTTAAGTATGATAAAAAATGAGGTTGTAATAAAAATAAACAAATACACTAAGAAGCCGTCCAGGCAGAATTAAGAGGTCCATCAACTCTTCCTTCAAACACAGTACTTCATCAAAAGGAGTAACCCTTAGAAGATGAGTGATCCTTGGAATAATGTAAATATTCCAAGCTTGGATTTTATCCCACATGTTTAGGCTCATTGATGACCAAAATATCCGGGCTTTTCTGATCCTGGTTCTTATCTCCTGGAGGTTGTTCTCGATGCTTTTATTGCCAATCCAAGAGCCTAGTATATAGATCGATTTTTTTGTTTGAAATGTCGGCCATGCTTTTTCAACTATCCCTTCGTAGCTTGTCAGAATTTCAGTTTTCTCATTGTTAATGAGAAGGCCTGCCATGGACGAGTATATATTGATTAGTTTCATGGTTTTTTTCATTGACCTTATTGTTTGTAGTGGACTTCCCCCAAAAATAATCGTCATATCATCAGCATAACTGAGACATTTATGGCTTAAGTTTGACGAGTAGCCTCTTATATCACTGTCTGTATTTAATTTTTCGATTAAAGGATCCAAGCACATAATAAAGAGCAATGCGGCACTTGGGTCTCCCTGTCTCACGCCTCTTTTATTTTCGAAAAAGGTCCCCCGACTCCCATATTGGACAAGAGTTCTGGATCTAGCTAAAATTGTTCCCACCATTCTTATGATAAAATCTCCAAATCCCTTTTTGTAAAGGGTCTTGATTATGAATTTGTGTGACAGCGTGTCAAAAGCTTTGGCAAAGTCTATCGTCATCAAGGAGACATCATTTCTCGATTCTATCAAGGTCTGAAGACTAAAATATATATTTTCCATGCGCTTGTTTTTGATAAAACCACATTGGCTGGGGTGTAAAATTTTCCTTAAAACGAGGTTCAATCGATCGGTTAAAATGAGTGAGAATATTTTAAAAACGCAATTTTGCATCGTGAGTGGGCGAAGATTTTTTAAGTGTCGTGGATCTTTATTGCTCTTTGATACTAAAACGATGCGTCCTTCAGAGGCAAATTCTGGGAAGTATCCTACAGCCAGAACCTTTTCATAAAATCGAAGTAAAATTGGGGATAAAAGATCAAAATATAAAAAAAATTCGAAAGTGAATCCCGAGGGGCCGGGTGATTTGTTAAGCTTTGCTTTCGAGATTGCCTTCCTTATTTCATCCTGTGTTAGATGTTGTTCTAAAATGTCGTTGTCCTTATCGTTTATGGCCATCAAGTCATCCTTTTTTGTTCTTAATATGTTGCAAAAGGAGGCATTCTTAATCAAACACCTCATGCACTTCTGATTTTTTACACAATCAAAACAATTATATAGCTTTGAATAGTAGTCTTTTATTTCCTTGCATATATATTCGGGTGAATTCGATACTTCTCCTGTTTTTGTAAGGAGGGAAATAACTTTTTTCATGCTTCTTCTTCTCTCAACCTCAATACACCTCAGCCTTGATCGAGAGAGGTCTTGAATTGCTTCAAATTTTAATTTGGTGCGATGAGCTAAGTCAGCTTCACGATAGAGTTGTTTGGCTAGAAAATTCTTTTCTTCTTCAGGCTGAGTCGAATTTGAAATATTTTCAAGCTCATTTAGCTTTCTTTTCCTAGATTCAGCAAGTATCGCGCCTTTTCGCCGGAGGATATTCCTTATTCTGCGTAACATACTCTCAGTTGTTAAAAAAATATCATTATTTGGACTCATCTCTAATTTATAACTCGTATCCTGAATAATTTCAACTATTTCTTCATTAGTGCATGAGTCTTCCGTTAGTGAGATGTTAAATTTCCACGTTCTTTTGCATCTATGTTCTTTCTTTGACGGATCAATCTTGATCTTTAATGCCTTATGATCAGAAAGTCTAGTGTCAATGACTTCATACATATTTATGGCCTCGTCGTGAAAACCTTTGATTAAGAATAAATCGATTCTTGATGACACTTCACGGTTGTTTTTATCTTTAGAGAAAAACGTATGTCGAAAGTCCTTTTTCAAGGACCCTACATCTTTAAAACCAAAGGAGGAAACAATAGAAATAAGTTTTTTTCTAGCACGTGGGTGATCATTAATAGAGGATTTTCTGCAGTCTCTACCAGCTAGAAGCTTAATATTAAAATCACCACCTATAATAGTGGGCTTACAAGAAATGATTGACAGCAGTTTGTTGTCGAAATTTTTGGCTCGTCAGTGTTTGGACCGTATAGGCCTATTATATCAAAGTAAGACTCAAGGTAGCGACACTGTGCTTTTACAATGTTGCCCTGGGCACATCGATACTGAACCTTGGGATTGAGGGTAGATTTAATTAGTAGTGTTACTCCGCGCTTTGGATATGGGTTTCCCTGGTAGAAAGACGAAAAGGAGAGGTAGCCTTGAGGAATTGAGAAGTGATCTTCCATGTTACATCTCGTGTCGCAGAGGATCACGATATCTGGCAATTGAGTGAATTTTAGAAACCTTGCTAGGTCGTATTTACGACCCAAACTTTGTAGGGAATTAACGTTCAAGGATAAGCAGGAGAGGGTCATTCTTTTTTATGTTGTTTGCTAGTCGCACTACTGGGTGACAGTTGGGAGCATGATATTGTTCGTTTAGAGTTTGACCCAGATCTTGATCGAAACGGCAATATATTTTTTCTTGATATTGCGCTGAGACTGTTTTTTTTTTTTGTTTTTGTTTGGTAACTCACCTCGTGGGCTTCTACTTGATCTTGAGACAGGAGTAAGGCTTGGGTTCTCATGTATTTGGGGTGTCACCATTGGCTCGATTTCACTTAAACTATTGGATTCCTCTCTTTGAGGCACATCGGTGCTGACACAGGGAGAAGAAACAACATCAACTGTAGTTTCATTAAGTATTTCCACATTCGTATTGACACTAGCAGGGTTACTTTGGTTCTCTTCTTGATTATCTCCATTGTCTTTGGCGCCCACTTCCGTTACATGTTGTCCTATGATCATTTTTTCTTTTTCAGGTTCAGTATGATAATCTTTTTTTGTTTCTTTAATTTTCTGTAGTAGAACTGAACTATATTCCGCTATTTGCAGACGCTTTCCAATACAATTCGCTCGAGCATGTCCAAACTGAAAACAGTTCTGACATTGCAGACGTACACCGGGAAATCTTAGGTTAACAAGGTTTCCATTTACCGGTATAATTTGCGGGATAGTATGTGGGTCAGCTTTAATTTCTAGTATGAAGTTAGAAGTTCTCCAAACTGATTTGTAGTTTTTAAACTTTTTTTCTGCATCCTGATCTTCCGGGTTGGCTTCTGGATGGGAGTCCAATATTTCGCCGAAATTACTCATAAATTGTTTTAATTTTTTTCATCTATACGTTTGAACGTATTGATGGCTTTTATTTTCATTATTTTCTTCCTGTCCACTTCAAAATTCTCGACTCCTTTTATTTTCATGTTTACTTTCTTTGGTTCCCCATTTGGTCCTTCCACCTCAGTGGTAAATTCCTTCTTTAAGAGTGCCATTCTCGAGTGAATGTTGATGGGTTCATTCGTGTACAACGATGCGTACCCGAATCCATATGGGCTTGAGCACCAGCTATTTCATCCTCCGAAAACCCAAAGAACAAGGCCGCATTGTAGATTGAAATATTCTTCATGTTTTTGTTATTAAAAACTCTTCCGGTATCAGATTCCGTCAAAGTGATAATAAATGTCTCCCACTTGAACGAAACGTTCAAGTTAATTTTTTCGTAGGCTTCATTAATATTATTCTGCCTCTTCCCTAATGCCTTGGCATAAGACATTTATTTATTTATTTGGATATCATTCATACGTTCGCTGTCGGGGGGTCGACCTGTTTGTGATGAATCCAAAGCAGTCATTCCGGCAGAAATATGTAGACAAAAGGAACCAATTGTGACAAAAAAGCTATCCTTTCTATTGTGTATTATTTTTTTAGCCTTATTAAACCACATTATATATATATATATATATATATATATATATATATATATATATATATATTATATATATATATATATAATATATATTATATTATATATATATGCATGTCTACTAATTGCAATCAACTCTAGAGTTTCTTTTTGATTAATTTCGTCTATTAAAGAAAGAAGTAGTGGATGTGACAGTGTAATGACTTTTCATGTTCAAATTAAAGAAAATTAGACAAAAAGTTGTGGTTTAAATGAATTATATATAAGTTTTTGTATATATTAATATAAACATATTATGAACAAACAATTTACTATTAAAAAGCTTATTTTTTGCCTATATGGTTCGATAGAATTGAATCGGACAGGATATGAATAAACATTATAGCATTAAAATTAGTCTATCGAACCTAGAATATAATAAATGAGATTGAACAAAAATGATCATCCCCTCTCGGGATTCGAACCTGCGCCCCCAACAGAGAGTTGAAGACGACTTAACAAACACGGCTATCGTATCCCTTTTCCTTATACAAATCAACTTTGGGGATTTATTAATCACATTTTACCCCACCAAATATTTTTTTTCAGATACACTTATCCCCATCATGTCCACTTTAATCATTTGAAATTAAAATTTTATCGATTCTGTCAAATGATGAAAGAATTTGTTTATAAAAGTTTGAGTTTCAAATAAATAAACAGAAGATTAAACAGTGCAAAAAATATTTGTTCATATGAAAAAAAACATTTAATTTCGTTTGCCTACTTCTTATGGGGTTTAATTTAATAATTCAAATTTGAGATGTAATGATCGTAAATTAATACAATGTTTTGATCACCTTTAAGAATTATAAATAATCATTATAATTTCGTTTTGATTCATTAACAATTATTAGCACACGAATCAGTATAAATCGGTTATTTTTACACATATTTATTATCTTGAAAAATATTAAATTTGCTTGAAACTTGTTAATGTTATGAAATTATATTTTATATTATTTTTCAAAAAAAAGATAAATAAAAAAAATCAAATTATATGTAAAATAAAACGTTCAAAAAAATAATATACCAACTAACCTAGTAGTCTTTATGAAGGCACGCCCATTTCCACAAAGTAATCTTACTATAAATACCTGTCAACCTATTTTCATGCATCAGTTCTAAGTTGACCATTTCTCAATACACTCATCATGATTGGAAAACTCTTCATCGTCTGCCTTGCCGTTTCCTGTGTCCTGGCCAACCCTCCTCCCCCTTCCTATCCTCCCCCTCCCCCACCCGTCTACAAGCCATATCCTCCTCCTCCTCCCCCAACCCCTGCACCCATTCCACCATACGCATTCAACTACGCCGTGGCGATGCTGAGGCCGGAATCGACATGTCTGCCGACGAGCAGGCCGAGAACGGAGCCGTCTCTGGATCTTACAGAGTCGCTCTTCCCGATGGTCGCATCAAGACCGTGACCTACACCGTCCAGGGAGACAGCGGATTCGTTGCCATGTTGCCTTCGAGGCTGCTCCCCCCGCCCTGCACCTTACCCCAAGTACACCCCCTACAAAGCTTAATTTATTGCTTCACATCTATTTATTTGAATGAAATAAAGATCAAATTCTTTTTTATAGTTTCATTGTTCTTATTGATTAAGTAGATCATATTCCGATAAAAAGTGTTACTTTATTCATCAATTGATATTTTTGTTCAACACAGCAATATGGTTAATGTAATATCTCCGATTCCGTTTAAAATCATGAAGATTATGTCAGCTACCATATAAATATATAAGTAACTAGAATATTTGCATCTTTTTGTGTTTCACAAGAGCATCCCATGAAATATACATAATTAAATGCATATCACATAATTTTATATATATCTTTATCAAAGTTCAAGATTGATGGACAGTGTTCCAGTGGAATTCGGATTAAGTTCTCGAAAAGAGTCAAATTTGGACGTGCCTGTTTTGGTGTTTAAGGCATTTTGTTTCAGCTCAATGATAGACAGAAAGGGTCAAAGATTGTCCCTAAAAATATCATTTATTGTAAACTTCTACCCTTTACACGCCAACGTTCCCATTTTGGGAACATACTTTTCAAGTGTTCTGCATCGCGTCATATTCAATAAAAACAAAATTGAATGAGTTTATATTATAAATTAAAGCTTAGAAAACAAATTATTTTTGGTAAATAAACGAAAAACTGATTTTAATACTAGTTTGAGGGCTTTGAAAAAACCGATTTTGACAAGTTTTTGACTTATCTTTTGATAATAACAAAAATAGGGTAAAAACTGGTATTATTACTATTTCATAACTATTTTGAGAAGCAAATATACTAAAGATTTACATTGAACAATTTTTTTAAAATAATATTAATATTTTAGTAGACTAAAATCGACTTTTAAAATGATGTTCCCAAAAGGGGAACGTTGGCGCCTATTGGTACTCATTTTCATGTTCTACGTGTTTGCGTATAATTCTTTGTTTCCTTTCAGTTTACGTACGTTATACATATAAGTACATGTAACTAAAGACAAATGTGTGTTATAATTATTTTTATAATGGATGACAGAGTTGAATAGTAAGTTATTAATATTTATAATTTATTTCGATTAATTTTATGATTCAAATGATTTAGAGAATCTATTAAAATATCCCCCATGACTTCCTCAGTTGTGCTATAGAGGAGATCGAAAACATCAAAAGTAAGGAAATCGAGATTGTGGTTCTAGGTATTTCCAACGAATAGTGAGCGGGATATACCTAGTGACGAAGAAAATGACGACGAATATCAGCATCAAGACTCCATTCTTGTTGAAGTAACTGAAGACATTGACAATTATATGGCAACTCCCAATTAGACAAATATAAAGTTTTGAAATCTTACCCTTGACATGGTAAAAGAAAATTGTTTCTAGTGTGGTGGATTTTACGAAAGACTTAGCGTGGATAATCCATGATTCCATATCGTGGATTACTAGGTGCAAAACATTATATGAGGAACAAGTCAGTAAGATTTGGCTATAAAATTTGGATGATGTGTAGCTCCGATTGATATCCATAGAATTTCGATATTTAATCCGGAAAACACAAAACCAGGAAAACAATTAGAGTGTACATTTCTGAAATGGGTGGGGTAAATATTTGCGACTAGTTATACATGCTCAAAAATGGTGGTGGAATCTTTTTATTCTTCCACTCAATTTGTCGGTTGTGGGAGTATTAAGTGTTATTCGTTGGCCAACCAAAACGATAAAATGAGCCATCGACAGTTAAAGAGGGATATTGACTCTGATACAACGTCAAAGTGATCGAGTGCCTCTTGGAGGACATACTTCTAAGTCCACCAGAGTTATAAGACTTGACAGAATAAATATTTTTTTTGTAATCATGTACTCAAGAAAGGTGTGTCTTATATCAGAAAAATACTATAATTCAATGTACAAAGTGTATTAAAAGATTGCACAAGGCATGTAGTCCTATTTATTACAACAATTAAAAGTTCCATTGTCGATGAAAAATGTTGAAAAAGATATATATAAAGGAAATAAATAAACATATTAAAATGTACAAAATTGTAGTACTAGAAGCGCCAACGTTCCCAAAATGGGAACATACCAAACCATGACTAGAATTTAGTCAGCTAAATTTCGTTTTGGGTACATTCAAATAAGGTTAAAGATGATTATATTTCAAATTTGAGAAAAATCGGATAACTCATTCACGGAGCCGCGTTTAAAGGGTTAAAATGGTA
>CP045899.1:17756741-17813233 GCA_013387185.1 Caligus rogercresseyi
AAAGAAAACTGTAATAGATTAAGGACCATATTAGTGAACATAAACAGTAGTGTTAAGTGAGTGAAAGTAATGAAAAGAAGAGGCCCCCATCGGGGATTTCATTTATTTTTTTTTCATCCAAAAAAGGTAGATATTTTTTGGTGGGTGCGATCAACAATGTAGTTTTGGCACACCTGTTATTATTAAAAGGAATTTCTCATCAAGAAGTCAGAGATAGTATGTAAACACGAGGCAGTCGCTCATCGAACAATAAGAGGGAGGAATTAAATATTTTCTTTATAAAACATTATTTTCATACCCAATTTATTCTTACTGTGAAATATTGTTTCTAGTTTATTGTGAGCCTTTGTCCTATATGTACAAAAATTTTAAGGGTTCCAGATGTAGCAATCATTGTATAAGTAAATTAGGACAAAATACGTTATAGTAAGGACATTTATCAAGGGATTATTCTATAGACTTGGCAAAAAACGAGAAGTTCACTTTTAGCAGCTCACACAACAATGCGATCTCTTTAACTAACGTTACTTCTCTTGGATGTCAAGGACAATCCTACCAACCTGCAAAAAATATTTCTCCAATCCGCAAAATGCAATGCCCCCTTACTTTTTGACACAGGAGTAAGAAATACTCGCATATTTGGCCACCTACAACGCCCATATGTTCGCTCTTCGAGTATGGGTAAGTTTTGGAGCTAGTTTGTGAGTGAAACAGACCTAAAGAATATAAGAGAGGAGGCAAAAGTTCAGTGTTTTGAAGCTTATCAAGCTCAATTCTCTACATCCTTGATCATATTCATGACATTTTTTTTCATTTCTGGTCCCATCACCTTGCAAATAGTTTTTTTAGTCCGTCTTGCCCCAGGATTCCATAGGTACCTTCAAAGTTAAAATTTGACCATAAATGTGGGAGGAGATAGCGTTCGGACATACAGACGGACGGACGGACAGAGATTGGTGAATTATTATATAGATGATCCATTCAGAGTGGATTTGACACCCATCACAATTATGTCATGTGGAAGCCAAGGACCAATCAACGCTTATTTTCAACCCCAAATATATGTAAGCTTTGGCTGAATATCGTAATCATATAGTAAAACATAGAAAAATGAACTATATACGTACAATCAGAACATGTAACTAGGGATTACATGAAATAGGTAGCTGATTTGAACCCCTAATATATAACATTATAATTATTGTGACGTGAAGAACTTTAGGACAAATAAATAAATTTATTTTAATTGGGACACTCGGTATCCGATTTTATATTGGGGATAGATTTGTAATCTCAATATGCCATAATGTGACATGTATAACTTGATTAGACCTTTGTGGCAATTGGTTTGAAATCCTATTAAACAAGTTGTGGTGATGGAAATCTGATGGCTCATTGGTGGTGGTGGACTTGGTGATTTAATGAACTATAATTGCGTTCCAAAAGATTAAACGTAATCCATGGTTACATATTTTTATTCAAGCAAATGTATTTATTGTTATATGTTTTTATAAAATGCAACAAAATTATATAAACAAATAATAGACGGAAAAATATTTCTTTTTGTTTCATATCAAAAGAGATTAAACATAATAAGAAATATCCCACAAAACTTTTATTAGCTGTTAAAAGAATCGAATTTGATTAGTTACACAGCTGTTTAAAGTCATACAACCATAGTTTAAAGTTTCAATTCACGTATCAGATATTTTTTTAAAGATCTGGAACCAATTAAACTAAATAAATATATGGTAAAAGGTCATTATATTTTACATACAACTTTTATTTTACAGGCATTTGTAACAGTATATCAACAAAAAATATCTCCAATGAATTTTTAGGACCAATTTAACAGTTTATATGATGTTTTATCGGTTGTTATCAGGACATATATTTTGGCACTTATAAAAAGATAAAAATAATATATGTTTTTGAAATAATTTCCCTTAAATTTTTTAATGATCTTTTTTTATTCTATAGTTTAGAATGATAATTTGTAATAAAAAATACTATGATTAAGTTTATTATTTGGTTACGATGGTTTTAAAAAGGAAACCACATATTTTTTGCAAAATAACTATTTAACAAACTATACTCAATGATTGCCAACATAACTCATTCAATATTTGACTATTATAATATTCTTAAGTTTAGCTACTAAGGTGTATTTCCATCACATTATTACCTCCGCCACAGGAGGTATTGTTTTCACTGGCGTTGGTTTGTTGGTTGGTTGGTTTGTTTGTTTGTCAGCAGGATAACTCAAAAGTGCGGAACGGATTCGGATGAAACTTTGTGAGTTGGTGGAATGCCAAAAGGAACAAGCGATTAAATTTTGGCATCTCTGAGTGCTTCTTTAAGATGCAAAATGAGCTAAATACTAATAAATATTTCAAGTTAGCCTACTCTGCCAATAGATGTCGCTGTGCTGTGCTCTCCTCTTTGATGACGTCAGTTTCTTTTCTTTCCATGTACCTCTAGAGTGTAAACAATAAAGGAGCAGTTATGTAGAGTTAAAGGGACAGTGCGTAGAGGGTTGGAAATGACAAAAGACCAAGTGATTCATTTGGTGGGGATCGGCGGAGGTTTGCACTCTCTGAGTGCTTCTAGTTTTATTCATATTTTTATAAATGAGACGGATCAATGTATTTTCGATAACATAATAGTCTACTTATAATGAGACACCCCATAACTAAATGTTCTCTAAATATGCTTTGGCTGTTGTTTATAGAGACATATACAATGCTTTATTCTCATATATTGATACGTGCTTTCTATTATTCATGAAAAACCAATGCCTTGTCTTTAAAATAACTATCATCCAAGTATACAGACCACTTAACAAAATCTCTGGGAATGTTTTTAAGGAGCATTTTCACAAAATATCGTCATTGATAAGAGCTTAACGACATAACTGTCTTTAAATATATTGTATTTACATCTAGTGGTTGACGTATAGGATCTTAAGCTGAATGAAATCAGTTGTTTTAAAAGCATAGCCCATTTGGACATAGAGGGGAAATCCTATTCCTAGCTTAAGAAATAGCCTGAATTTAATGTTTGATTATGGAGGGAATACGTTTTGCTTATCTTATCGGTTTGATCTTTGTAGTTAGTACCTTGTCTTCACGAAGGACTTGAATTAGTTTTTAAAAGCATGGAGTTTGTCAAATATGGAAGATATATTTCCCTTCCTCTGAGGGATGGTTAGACAATTACCATGAAAAATCATTAAAGATTGGTTTGGACAAGGGAGCAAGAAAAATGTACTCCAGATTTGTTTTGATTGTCACATAAACATGAGATTCTTATCATACGGTCGTAGACCAAACGATTTGTCAATATATGAAAATTAAAACTCTAATTTAAGCGAGAGAAAGTATTTAATATATATATATATATATATATATTATATAAACATTATATTTTTTATTGATATTAATTTATGTTGTTGAAATGATAACTTCTAAGAATAAAATTAATTGTTCTACATCTTAATGTAATTAGCTTTAATAACGTTCCTTACATTCACTTATTATAGCTAGGCTGTTCAATTTACCTCCTATGAAAAAAAACAATATCCTGTTGAAAATAGTTTTGGTGCTACAATAAAATATGTGATAGGAGGATATTAGTGATCAAATTATAACTAACAAATAATCAATAGTATGATGCCTTTCATATCACCGATTATATTCTTTAAAATACTTTTAAAATAATGCCTCACATTTTAAGCATTATCACTTTCCATAAAATAATTTATATTTTAAATTACTGATCAATACTTATTCGTAAACATCTTTCATATGATGAGAATTCAATCCAAGTCATAACAGTAATTTTATGTTTTACTATATGGGAACAATTTTTACCTCCATATTGGTATTGTTTTCACTGGCATTGGTTTGTTGGTTGTTTGTCAACAGGATAACTCAAAAAGTACGGAACAGATTCGGATGAAACTTTGTGGAGCTGTTGGAAATGCCAAAAGAAACAAGTGATTAAATTTTGGCATCTCTGAGTGCATAATTAAGATGCAAAATGAGCTAAATACTAATAAATATTTCAAGTTAGCCTACTCTGCCAATAGAAGTCGCTGTGCTTTAAAATCGGGTGCCGGGAGCGTCTTCCTCTCATAATTTCCGTCGAGGGGAACCCTCCCCCGTCCCTCTACGCCGCCCCAGTCTTGAAAATTCGCCTCGGAAGGCTCATAAGGACCCCGTGACGGCGGAGGTTTGCACTCTCTGAGTGTATATATGCCTCTAGTTTTTTATTTAAAAACCATTTATTTATATGTGAAAACATATTTGAATATTTGCCAAAAATACACTCTAGTTAGGGGATAATACTTTAATATATTTGTATAAATATATATATTTATCCCCATAATCAAGACCGGGACAATTTGTCCAAATGGACTTTCTGAAGACAATATTTTATTCAAATATGTTACAAATCAAATTGTATATCTATAACTTGTAAAAAAAAATAGTGTGTTAGTTAAAAGTTGTTACATAAACAAAAATAAATATGATTAACATATTAGTTCAAAATTAAATAACAAACATAAGGGCAAATACCCAAACGGACCTTCACAATATGTACTTATGGTATAGTTCATTAATACATCAACGGAAGACATATGGTAGGTATATCTTAGGACCTTTTAAAACAAATATATCCACTATTCGAGCTAAAGTGAATTAATATCTAAAAGTAATTATATGCTTATTTAAACCAATGATTATATAAGAATTATATTATTCTTTAATGAATATTAGTTGTAACAATACGCCATTTTGAGTCATAAAATATATACCAATTTGCATGTACATACATTTATATTAGCATCATGCTATATTCTTCTTCATTGAAGTATATTTTTCGTTTCTGGTATCCTGCACGATATGCTAATGCCCTGAAAGACTGAATATAAAGTATTATTTATTTTATCCAGATAACTTTTGGTAAGCCTACATGTTCAGGGTATTTAGGATATGTAAATCTAGAAAATATATATAATAAGACCACTTTGATGAGTTTATTTGTAAATTATTCTGTTTTTTTAGAGTAAAGTATACATAATGTTGTTTGTTCATTTATATAAGTTCTTTATACGGATGAGATTAATTATATAATTTTTTTCTCTCGCTGAAAGACCAATGTATGGCAAACTATGAACTCCTTGAACCACAGAATTCAGAAACAATATCCAAATAAGGAACTAAGAAAAATTAAGACCTTATCAGATATATTTTTTATTACTTCTTTTATTAATTTCTATTAGAGTAAGTTTTTTTGGGGGAAATCATAGACCACAGCAAACGACGTACATTCGATGGTTTAAACGAGTATCTATTTTAGTTCATTTAAAATCCTACCTTAACAAATAAATTTTCTATTGAAATATATGCAAGCTGTGTATGATCCCAATCATAGATATTTTGATCATCTAACAAAATAAAAAACAAGTTATTTTGGACAATATGCTCTTTAGGCTTAAAGATTTTTGTTATCAATATAATTATAATACAAAGTTTTAACTTTGTTATTGCGGGTACATTTTAAAACACCATATATCTATCTAAATCCTAACGCATATGCTATATTTTTTAAATGAAGACTTTTAACCTACCTAGGAATATACACTCAGCTAAAATTACTCAAAGAGTATGTTTATTTCATATTTTTAAAGAAGTTTCATCATTTTGATTATAAACTCTAGCAAACATACAACAAAAATCCTCCTTAGAGGCAAAAAGACACTTCTTTAATTTATACATATAATTCCTCAGTCTTAGAAAGAAATGAAGCATTTTGAGTCGCGGTTGAGTAAACAAGGACTCACGTTGTATATAAAAGAGATCTTTCCTTTTTTCTGCTTAGGGGTATTTTTATGAATAATAAATATTCCTGTTCATGGGGGTTGCATTTGTTGAGGGAAGTCTCTCTCTCTCTTAAAATGGAGCTCCTAAGATGATTATTTACATATCTAATATGCAGCTCTAAAAGGTATGAGGGTTCAACACATAGAGCAGGGATCTCTCATTCTCTCTCTCTAATGGGAAGATATCATTTAGATCTTAACTGGTGATAGGGGTAAAGATATGCCATAGAAAGATAAAAGAAGGGGAAAAGACCATTATGCGTTTTTCTACGAGGTGCGTTATAAAAAAATATAGTTTCAACGTCATATAAGAAGAATAACGAATATGAATAATAACTCCTTGGCATTACATACAGACGACCTACACCGATTAAATCTTTAAATAGTAAATTATTTTTTAAGATGAAAAATAAAGTTTAACAAATTTAATTAAAAATTGCACATCTTGAGAATTTCCAAGTTTTTATGTAAATTTTTGAATATTTTAGGTTTTGATACTATTATTTGCTTGAATTATATTATGAAATAATTTTAAAGCATATTGTTAATAACATATATATGGTCCTCTGTTTTAATATTAATGATCAACTTCTACATTAGATGATCTAATTTTAAACTAAAATGTTTTATTATGAATACATTATATTTTGAGTGATTTCTTTGAATAAGTAAGGGATTAAAACCAAATCTATTAAAATAAGATAGTTGTATTTTGTTCTAAAACCCTACATATTCAGTCAAAATGTCTACCCATGACTAAAGTTTATAACACGTCTGCAGAGTTACGCCAGGCAAACCCTCGGAGTGATTCTAGAGAATTTTCTTTAAATTTTGTGTTTTGTTCTCTTTGTTTTAATTTCCTTCTATCATAACTTACATAGTACTATTCATGTTTGTAGCTTTACGTAAGTATTGTATGTTGGAATACATGACACACACACTATATGTTAATCAACAGCAGATTAAGTTCTGGTGATATGAGTTCAATTTAGGACCCAAAAAATAAGAAATAATTATGATGTCACATTGTGTTCTTCATGTACATTGTATATGTCTTCAACTAAGTAAGAACCGATCTCATCTATAGGGGATTCAATAATTTTAACGTATTGTCGAAATTAAATGCTATTTTAGATATAAAACTATCGCCCTACAGACTTCTGTTGATCACAACACGGCACCAAATACAGTCGGCTCTCGCTTCTTCGTTCCTCGACATCTCGCAGTTCTTTTACTACGCGACGACGGCTTGGCTCCCGTTTTTTCACGGTAAAACGTCTCCATATAAACTCAATGGCAGAATATTCACACAAAAACTGAATTATGTAAATTTCTTCACGAAAATGCCCAAATCCGTAATTTCCAGCATGGCCTACAATGTGGGGGTACAAAAATTAAGAATATTCAGTGGCTTTTAAGATATTTGAGGTAGAAAACTCGTAATTCTTCGAAAAAGCATGATGGCGGCCAAAAAAAGGTCCGGCCGCGAACATGTATTCAGACGCACGTACGACAACAAGGCAAAATGGCGGTAGGTTTAAACGCCGGTGATGTCAAATCTCCCTAAATTTCAATATATATCAACATCGCGACCCTCATATATATCGCGGTGGTCGTGTAGTGGATCCGGGCCGTCGCAACTTTGCGAGGGACGATTGTATATGGAATAAGCATTTACTTATTGTATGGACCATAAAATAACTACAAAGTTTCATATATTTTTATCTTCACCCAGTATAATATGTGGATATCAACTAATGATTCTGAATAAGTACACTCCACGGATATAATATATATTTAAATGAGTGCCTTTTAATATACACATAAGTTGTATTATAATAGTTAGTCTGTTTAATGACTCCCTCTCCTCAAGGGTGTACATAGAAGAAAATAGAAAGAGTCCTGTTCAATTCCACAGTCATTTTGGCGCCATTACTCTTAACCAGACTGTGGTAGGGGTATGTGTAGTTATGAAGGGACTTACATTATTCTACCATTACTTTATTCATATAAATATAAAAACTATTATATATAAATAAATATATGTATATATATATATATATATATACACATATATATATATATATATATATATATATATATATATATATATATATATATATATATATATATATATATATATATATATATATATATATATATATATATATATATATATATAAGACTTGTCTATCCATTTTTCGATCGTTTATCTGTATTTAATTATTTTCTTGTTTTCGTAAGTTTAAACTTAACATTGTTAGGCTTTAGATGCTTGAAGGATAATTATATAGATTTATTCATTGCGAATATGTGTGTTACCTCTTGTAAAAACATTTTTTACATGCAATTCGGTTGATTATTGTTCAATTCATTGGTTGGATATTTTTAAAACCAATTCAAATTACCCAAATAAAAGTCATATAACAGTCATCAAACATTCGTTTTCAAACTACCTAAATTAATGTCCTCCATTCATTTAAAACTAAATGTCATAAAAATATACTTAAAAAATGGCAGAGGAAAAACGTCATAGCAAAAAATATTTCATGAAAAAATGGTCAAGATAAAAAAGGAAACAATGTTGCCAGTCTAAATGCTGTCATGTTTGCTCTGTGTATCCATAGGTATAATAATCATTCGGCATTTTAATATAAGTTTTTTTTAAAGTAATGTCCATCATGACTCAATTTTGGGTTGTAAAAAAATGAATCTTATCTTTCTTAAGTATCATCATAATATATGTACATTCAGTCTTTTACAATAATTCATTTCAAAAGTTGTCAACAAAATGACTACTGATTATTTTCAAGAATATGCGTAATATACATCCATTGAACCTTTTAAAATAAGTCCTCTCATAAGTTGTCAAATAAATGTTTATTTCTTAAGAAGACTGAATTTTCCCCTCATTATATTCTTTTATAATAAAAGGTGCAATCTCATAGTTATTATTTGGGTAAATATATATGTATATTTGAGCTGGCTGGAGGAAAACAAGTTCACCGAGTCTCTTGTCTTGTTTGTTGACACCCTATTCTTTCTTCTCCTTATTTCATTGTTATCCTCTGTCAACTTTGCATTAACTCGACATATTGATAAAGGGAACCTATGCATGGAATGCATTCTTCTTCTTACCTTTTCAACGCCTTTTCATTGTCGTCCAGGAATTATCCTCCGTGGCACACATTCCCTTCAGTAATGGAGGAAAATAAGAAAAAAATACTTGCATTTTTAATGGTTCAAAAAATTCCTTTTGATTCGCAACACTCAAATATATATAATACACTTTTATATACGCTTTTCTTTCTTCAAGCTTGACCGTCTTAATGGTTTTGAGCTTGAATATTGATCCTACATATACAGGAATTGAAACTTGACATGAAGCATTTTATTTACAAGAGCGTTTGTTTTGTTAGTTCCTAGATAGTAGTTCCAAACTAATTGGAACTTAGGCAATCTGTTGGAAGTCTATGAATATTTACATTTATTATCATTCAAAATAATATTAAATTTATAGAAATCATTATAATTCTTCAAAATATATGCCTCTCTCGTCGTGTTTCTAATTAGAATACATTCCTTTAGTTCAGTCATGTTTGTATATTGCGCATTTTCATTTCAGGATGGAATGACTCGTACTTTCATCCCTTGAACAAATAAAAATTATATATAAAAAGGATACTTGCCTTCATGATGTTTCCAGCGGATATCATCGCCCATCATTGCCGTTGTCTTTGAAAATTTACGTTTTATAAATTATTGCACACAAGAGAGTTGATGACAAATATGAATATATCCGTTGGTACAAGTTCCACATTTTTATACAATGTCGTAGGATTTATGTAACACCGTTCATCCTACGAGTCAAAATTGACTTACCCCTATAAAAGCTTTAAAATAAAGCAGCTTCTTTGGTTTTTTTTACCCAAAATATTTTTTTAAATTGAAAAGCAACTTGTTACCCAAAACACAAAACAAATATATGGATGCGTTTTCTCCTTTTCACTGTGAAAAAGAACTGGTCTTAGAACCTAAACTATTTATATCACTCCATTCATCGTAGTTACTACAAATATATGTATTTAAAATGTTGACATATAAATATATGAAAATTATTTTTGATATTACAATAAAAGAAAACTTATATCCAATTTCTATGAAATTTTTGAAAATTAAATTTTGAACGTATGAAGTATATTTGATTACATTTTACAGGGATTAATTCACAATGCAAATGGTTTCTAAAAAATCCTCAAAACTCTAAAGAATAATAATTATATCATTAAAACACAAAAATATATTATCTGTCATCATCCAACCAATATTTGGCAGCCATTTGTCTCCACCGCAAGTAGAAAATGAAATAAAAACGTCACGAATACTTTAAATCAATACATTATCAAGAGAAAACATTCATCCAACAACAAAAACATGCGCGATTGCCAACTTACCTCAAAACAAGAAAATCTTATTAAATAAAGAAATATATTTTATGAATAATTCCAATCAATATTCCGGGAACGCCTTTTTTTATTAGTAAAATAATTAAGGGGTTTGCTTGTGTTTCTTACGCACTATGGGATTCAATCCTATCTCCAGGGGCCCTCTAAAGACATTCACATTACCTTTATTCATCAACTGGAATGATATAAATGTACCTACATACATATGCCCATTTATGTGTTTGATTTCAAACTGTTTTGGGGGCTATTAATTTTTTAATATCTATTTTTTACTGGGACTGACTAGGGACCTCTTGCTGAGTGCATGCTGATACCTGTACAATATGTAGGTATATGTATGCATTCACATTCGTCCGTCTATCCCTGAATGGAATGTTTTGATTGGAATGCCATCAAATATTATAATATTATTCATTGGCCCTTATTATATTGTCTACTTGAAGCTGATTGGTGGATAAGATATTTAATAAAAAGGAGCTCTGTTAACTAGATTGCATCCAAAGTTTGTTGTATTGAATGTTTTATGTCGAAACTTTTGAGTTACAGGCAGGGTAGCAACATAAGTAAAGTCTTTTTAAACAATCTTAAGCGATATCACGTGTTTTAATTGTATAGAGAGTGTTTTGCTTAATGTGTTTTGATGTTCCATGATTGTGAACTCAAGGATTTTGTTTTCGAATCCTCGATAGGATAAAGCTAAAATAATTTGAATTCTTTGTGAGCTGAGATCGATATATATATATATATAGAATCCAAACTAAATATATATATATATAACTATGTTTTTCATTGTTTTTAATGGAATGAGTTTTTATTTGGAAAAGTTATAAAAGTTAATTTTGTTTTAAGTACATATATATGTATTTGGATCAAAGGTCCTCGGGTTCCGAAGGCCATATATTAGTGCAACCCCACTGCCAATGAACCCTCATGTTGTATTAGCCCTAACTATGACACATACTAAACCCAGCGTCTATAGGTCTTCTAAGTACCACAATTATGCTAGATTAAAATGTCTAATCTATTTGCGTTACAAACCCAGTGTCAGTAGGTACTATTTGGGGTTTGAATATCAAAATAGGTCCGTTTGAGGTCTCGAATCTATATAAAATAAAATATCGGAGTCTGGCTCTCAGAATCATATGATTTTCAAAATAAGCAACACTCGGGTCACAGGTTCAACATTTTTAAATTACGACATATTGAGGCTTCTATCCGACCAGCAATGGGATATATTACGCGTAGTCTCTAGTTACGTTTTCTAACTGTAGCACATATTAATCTAATACTATCTAATATGTTTTCCATAAAATACTATCAAACTGAAATGCTTATGTATTTGCAAAACTGTACAGTGAGCTTTTATTTTATTCTATATCTACATTGAGTTTAGTGTATATATTTGTCTATTTATATTTTTATTGGAAAAGGAAAATAAAACATTTAACCATACAAAATGCTATTCACTTATTATTATCTGCGACATACAAAATAACATTTGTTGACTACAATGAAAAGTATATATATTCTTATATTATAAGTACCTTACTCGAGGTTCTTTACCAAAAATACATCATACTAAGTTGAATTTACGTATATAAACATCTCATTTAAAAGAAATAGTAAAAGAATTGAAACCCTAATCATATTTTAATGACAATATAAAGAGCTGCAACAGTTGAGGCATTATCTTCATCAACAATTTTCATTTATTTTTAGTAATTGAATCAATATATATATATATGACATATAAACACTTTTGTATCATACTATAGACATTAAATATGTATGCGTTCAAAATGACAGCGTGAGAAACAATAACTTAATGAAAATATATGTCCCGAAGTAATGCTTAAATGCCATGTGATTTTGAAAGATTTCGATTGGATTTGAAAAAAAATTATACTGTTTTGATTTATTATTTATATTGTAGAGGAGCGTATTAAAAATAATTGAATGATATATAAATATATATTTGCAAGAAGGTAGAAATATTTAAATAACAGTATTTATGTATTTAATAGATTTACTGTTTTATTGTTTTGACAATCAAATTGAAAATTTGGTTAACTTTAAAATATCAAAAATAATAATATTTGACGAAGGGTCTATTGGTCTAATAGACAAGGGTTTTAATGCCCTGGTGACTTGAGTTGTTCTCTCCGCACGAGGTACAAAGCCAGTCGTAATTCAAACTCAGTAATTATCTTTTTTTTCCAGTTGATGAAACCGTTTTTTTTTACGTCCGATAGTCAGATTGATGATCCATTTATCGACCGAGTAAAGTGAACATTCATTTACATAATTAAACGTTGCAACCCTAAAGTTATAAATATATTTTTATTAGGCTCTGAAAATATGCAAACACTTAAGGTACAATATATAATATTCATTAATATTTTTATTATTATTCTTACATTAAGTTTTAAGATTTCTCAAAGCTTTTACAAAATTAATCTGTTTCATGTTTCATCCCTAAGACTACATTACTTTAATATTATTTTTTGAATGTTAATATTAACGTCTTACTTAATAGTAATTAAAATGTTAGAATAATAATAATATTTCAATGGTATAAAATTATTATCAAAGATGCCATTTCATGATATTATAAGTAATAGAGTTTTTAAACCTTATGAAGATGGGTATTAGTGCAAAATCATCGTCTTATCGCTTTTAATATTAATATATTTAATTGCTATCTTGGTACACTTGAAGTAACTAGTCAAATAATATTATTGTAAGTGTATATTTTTTGTAGACTGTGTCACTTAGTATAAAAATAAATAATATCCGTTTTATGCAGGGTATGTAAAAAACCCAAAATTTTGAAAAAACCGAAAAAACCGGGTTTTACCGTGGGTTTTTTGAAATTCGGCTTTTTCATTACACCATTAATTAGCTATTAGCTATTAACTAATTAATGGTGTAATGAAAAGCCCGAATTTCGAAAAAACCACGGTTAAACCCGGTTTTTTTAACCGGTTTTTTTCGGGTTTTTTCAAAATTTTGGGTTTTTTACATACCCTGGTTTTAGGACTATCCTTAAAATAATGTGTGTAATATTTGTGTAATTGATATATGACAAATTATCTTAATTGTATATCATATTTTTAAAGAGTTTTATTTATTAAGAGTAGTTTTATATATAAAGTATAAATTAAAAAACAATATATATGGATATATAATTTAAAATACACACCTAGATAAAGCTATGGCAAACAAAACATAAAATCTTATGAAACAAAAATCTTGAGCTTGAAAACGTTTTAGAATAATTACTTTTAAGATTTAAAAATGTTTTTTCATTCGTAAAAGCCAGGTTAGTTATAAAAAAACACTAAATAATCAAGTTTATATTTTTCATCTGATATAAAATCATCAAGAAATTCATTATCTTGGGGTTTTGACGCTTTAAAAAGTACTTATTTTAACTCATTCCTAAGAAATATTTTTATATTTATTCTCATTATATCTTATCAGTGAATCCTAAAGATTTATTACAAATACGAGGGACGCAGTGGAAGGGTCCAGGCTCAGAATTATGTCAACGAACCTTCTAAAAATGTTTTTTCTACTATTTATTATTATTATTCAAGATTGTTGTTAGTGACTGACTTCGAATAAGTATGTATGTGTGTATTTTATTTCAAAGTGTCATCCTGTCAAAATATATATGCTCCTACATAGAGACATGACATCTTTCCCCCGTCTTCCTTGGTGTGCACACGTTTTCTTCAGCCCAAAACGTCAATTTACTTGATGATACAGGGGCTGAAAAGTACACTTTATCAAGTCAACAAGGAATGCTGAGGAAAATAAAATCTTCAGGACAAGTAATTCAGCCGTGTAAGGTATATTTGATGTATATAAATACAATGATATCTTAACATATTTAAGGTGAGACTAATCTGTTTTACTTCTTAATCGGTTTAATAACCAAGGATAGGGAATAGGTAGCTCATTTTAACTCACCAATAAATATAATTTTTCAGTTTGTATGAAGGGTTCTGTCTTTCTTGCTACCTCCGTTAATCCTGTATCGACAGATATGAAAAATGTCCATTTATGTTTATGTGTGCAACTGTTAAAAATAATTTAGAATTATTGTATGTTGAAGATAAAAAATAAGGGTTTGTGTGTCCTCAGGATCTACACAGCACAATGTTGAAGTAGTTGCTTTCATCAACCTACATCTAATAGAAATACGGATCACATTAAGGCTTAAAAAGAAGTGCATATTGGTTTGGGACTCCCCATGTATCCCTAGTCCTAGTGCTCTTACATTATTATTCAAATGAATTTGTACATCAAATGTTTACTTAAGTGATAGCAATAAACTTTTCAAAAAAGTTACACTTGAATCTACCGGCGCTATAATTTATAAAAAATAATCATTACAATAATTTAACTCAACATTAATGATTACTACAGTGTGGCTAAGCAAATCGTGAACAGAAAAGACAAGGCAAACTTCATCAATATTCTTAATAAGTACAAGGGGTAGGGCACAGAGATTTATAACATTTATTAATCCAACTTATAGTAACCTTATAGTTCAAAATGACCAACATTGGCCTTCAGCATGGCCTCGATCCGGGGCTTGAAGGCCTTGCAGGTCTTGACAATGAAGCCCACGGACATCTCGGCCCACTCCTTCTCAACGGCAGCCTTCATGGCATCCACGCTGGCATGGGGGATGCTACATGCCTTTCTCTCCACGACGCCCCAGATGCCATAGTGAAGTGGATTGCAATCCGGGCTTGATGCCTTTTCCAGGTGAGAAGCTTCTTGCCCTTGATGACCCTGGTCTCCTTGCTGGCATCCGAGAGAAGCTGACGACGTCTACAACATAAGACACCAGGCCCAAGTCCTGAACAGCATTCCTGATGGTGTCCTTGCTGACCCGAGATTCTTGGCCTGCTTCCTCATGCTGGTGGTGGGGGAGGCCTCAATGGTGTCCGAGAGGTCGGCCAGGAACTCTGCCATCCTCTTCTTGTTGTGCCCACCACTACCAGGTTTCCTTCCAAGGTATTGTCCCTCATCTTGAGCTTCTTGACCTTGGAAATGACCCCAAGGAGCAGGGGATGAGCTCAGCAATCTTCCTGAAGTCCATTTGGGCGTCGAACAAGGCAGATACCCGAATCCTTTTCTCCTCCATTGTCACCGTCGTTTGCCAAAACACAATGCATTCAAAACAAAAGCTGTTTGTTTTTGTCTGTTCTTTTTGTCCAGTGAGTAATAAGTAATAAGGCAGAAAAATTCAAATTGCAGTCGCTACAATGCATTAAAATCCTGTTCACGATTTGCTTAGCCACACTGTATATTGATATTTTGTTGTTAGATTATTAAGATAGTGAGTCAAATTAATGAGCAGTTTTATTTACATTTTAAATTAATACATAACAAACATTGTCTCTCTTAAAATAGACAAATGTTGTATCTGAAATGACATATACTTTTGTATTTGATAACATGCAAGTACCTATATTGGCTTATTGGCAATATAACGTAAGTAACATATATGTTTTTGTCATGTTGTATTTAGATCAAAACTTTTTAACTGTAAATTTGAACTATAATGTTCATTTACGCAACTGTTATGAGGAGTTTACTATATTTATATTTTGTGACTTCTGTATTAAACTGTATTGTTTGTTACAAATATTGAATAAGCTTACATGACCAAAAAATGTGTTTAAAAGATAAGTATTATCTGATAGGTATAAGGATTTTCTGTGTATCAAGTGTGTCTTGTTCGAAGACCTAAAATCATTAAGGAGGACTTTCATTATTCACTCACTCTCCAGATAGATGATTTTTTGACAGTTAGTATTGTACATTGGCTTTACTCAGTGTCAAATCCATCATTGAGTTGATAGAGTAGAATATTTTGAAATGATAATGTACCAGAGAGGTCAACACATCAACACATTGAGCTATGGCTCTCAGCATGAAATGTGCCTTGAAAACCTCTATTGCTTTAAAAAAAACATTCATCACTCACTCTTTGAGGTCAATCTATTTTTATTGTTTAAATAATAAATTATATTTAAAATAATGACAGAAAAGGATATGTTCCTCGAAGTCTTTTGTTATTTCAAAGAAACAAGAATCAAATTTCTCTTTTGTCCTTGCCATTTCAAAACACATATGTACTTATTTGGAGTGATAAAAACATAATTATCTTTAAACCTATATCCAAGGAGTTGTTTTTCAATATGTTTCATTCAAATGTAGGAAGCCTATTAAGTTGCCTATAGTTAAATTATTATGCTACACTTTTTTGTTTTCAATATAGTCAAATGATGTTTTAACGAGATCAAAAACATTTTGTAGCCTAAGATTATGGAGTTCTAAAACTCATGGAACGTCCACACCCTTTAAACTTTGCTGAAATTTTGACAACTATTTTTATTTTAAATACATTCCAGGAATTATTTATAACTATTACTAATATCAAAAATCAATTATTATTTTTACATAATCATTTACAACAAAACACAACATCTTAAAAATTCTTAATAAGTAAGTGTAACAATTTAAACTATTTTCACCAGATTTTCATTGTTCAGAGCCTTCAAAAAAATATTTATGAAAAATAATATCTGTAAACAGTACATGGGGCTTAAGTAAAGATGTTCTGAAAGAGGCTTACAGAGGCTATCTTTCTGTTTATTGTTAGGAGTTTAACGCTGTTAGGATCCAAGTTGATATTCTGTGGTATAAATGAATGTCATTTCACTAATTATTCTGATTGAAACACATTCTAAATATGCAGTTAAAGTATTTTTTTACATCAGCACTTAAAATACAGATCAAAACATTCCATCAACTATGAAAGACATAGTTCGAATTGTGCAAAAAAATACATATTTAAACATTATAGTGACACAACTAAACAATAATTAATTAGTAATAATAATATAACACCCATAAAAATGTATAATTGTAATATTTATATGTACTATGGTAAGACAGCAATAAATTTTTAACTAACACAAAAAAACATCCATAAAACCTCCCTTTTTCTTATTCCATTTAAAACCAATTCAAACCCCCTTCATTGTTAAGGTCTTCAACATGAAGACCTCATCGCTCTACAACTTAAGCGGTATTTATCTCCTTTCAAAAGCATATAAACTTATTTATACACACATATATGTATTTACAAACATACATATATCCAAACACACAAGGCAAAGTAGAAGTTAGCCTCAGACCCTTTGATGACTCTGTTATTTATAAATAAGTGTTTGGAACTCTTATTGTAGTTGTAATAATAATAATAATCCAATGGCAGTATTATGTTGTATGTAGTTGACGAGGGGCAGATGACTTTGGAAAATAATAATAATAATGGTAGCTTTAAGCTGAATGATACGAGAAACTGCTCATTTTTTGTGTGTATATGTGTGAGCGTCTAGAGAGGATAATACATTGATAAGTACCTTTGAGAGAATCCACTCTTTTTAGGTCTCTACTGTTTAGACACGGTTGAACTGACTTGAATAATGATCATTTTATAGTTATAATAAAAACATTTCACAGCTTGTTATGAGGGAATTAAATACAGCTATTTTCATCTCTCTCTCTGTCTCTCTCTCCCTGTCTCTCCCTCTCTCACTCTCTTTATAAGTGATAAATGAATCCATGGAGGATCCAGACAACAATGGGCTGCATTGACTTTAAAAGAAGGCGTGGATATTGAAGGAGCAACCTTACTTGGCAAGGATTTCATGCTCCTGTCCATGTTATGCTATTATTCCAAAGTCGTTTCCTTGTCCCTTTTAATATAGAGAGCAGCTTGTTTCCCGCAGTGGTTACCTACTTGGCTTGGGCGCTTGTGGTTTAGGGAGGACCTTCTTAAAACATGACCATAACATGAAATCTTCTCGGAAGTCGTAAAAAAATTGAACCCTCATTTTTTTTAGGTTGTATGTCATAAAAAGTTTCGACATCCATTTTTATTAATGTGTTTAAAACTTACTATATAAATTGCATTCTCTGATAGTATGTATATACATAACTGTTGTTTTTGTAATATTTTGTAGTATTTTATTTCTTTATAAACATAGTATTTCTTTAAATATATAAATACTTTTAAAGCTTAAAAATGTAGATACGAAAATATTTTTTAAGAATAATAATTTCAAATATATATTTATTAAATCCTTGAAATATTATGATACTATAGTTTGGATAAAGATCAAATATGACTCCTTTGGTTCACTAAATTACACTGGGGAACAGTGAAAAAGTTTCTTGGGGGTTATATAATGATTGGAATACTTAATGGGTCCCTGAAAACTAAATAAAAACCATTTTGCCATTTCAGAAAACATCCATACTAATTTCATAGCTCAATAAACAAAAGTTACAAAAATCGCCTTATATCAGTCAAAAATTTTTTTGCTTTTTTTTGGATCATTTTTTCAATTCAAAACTAGTTTCAGCTCCCACTAATATGACCATGCCATTTCCAAAAACACCCATATATTTTTTAAACTCAAAAAACTAAAAAGTTGTGATTTTGTCTAAAAACCCAAAAAAAACAAAAATCAAAATTTCCAAAAATGATGACCTCATTGAGCAAAATGTTTTGTTACTTAGTTATCAGGGACCCATTAGCAATCAAATCAGTTGAAATACCCCCAGAAACTTTTATTCTTTAAAAAAATTGCACTATGTGATTAAAGTTCACCGTATATGTATAAACTGTAATAAATTTGCTTTGTCTACAGATTCAAACAACTAAAATGTTTGGGTTTTTTACTATTGAATTGAAACTTTAAGTTAGGTGTTTTCTATATAATTATAAATATCTTTTTAATATTCAGGAACAAAAAACTTGGACGCACCAATGATTTCATGCAAAAACTCCGCCACTTCATTGTATTTTATACATGGAGGGAATAAGAAAATACTGCCTATAATTGAAGCGTCTTTAGTTCAATATCAAATTTTATTTGATAAGCCAATTATAGGATTAAAAAATTCGAAAACTCACTAAAATACATTCCACGACATTTTAAAAATTCGCTTTTCACTTATGAGTAAATCATTGTAAATAATTTGATAACGATATATTTTTGCATATTTGAGATGCCATATAATATATAAGTTTATTTACTAGTACAATTATGGGATATTTGCAAACGAATTGTCAAGAACACAAACACAAGAACAAATTCTATAAAGCTTAACAAACATTGTCCATTAAGTGTTTCGAAACATTTTGAATGAGGTTGTACCTCAACGGTCCATAGAGAAGAAGAGATCTAAGATGGAGATCTTCAAAAGGTCTTAAGTCTTCAAAAACAAAGACGAAGATTAAGAAGGACCTAATGATGGAAACATCAAACTGGAATTTTTTTAGTTTGATGATAAGAAGCCCTCACACAGAGGAAGAAGCATTCTTACTTAAGGACCCGATTAATCATGACTACAAAATATTCCCCTTCATATTAAAATTATTACTTACGTCAATATAATGGAGATATGGTCAATAATATCGTGGTCATATGATTGGAGTCGAATATAAGGGATATAAGTAATTCTAACTCATTGGCAAAATAATAATTGAATTATATTTACTTTGTCTTAAGTACGACTAAAATAAGGCATGAATAGATTCCTTGTAACTATGGAGGGAGGGGAGACTACTAAACCCAGAGGCAAGTTTAGACAGACTAATTCGAATAGTCTGTCCAATAACTCCTCATTCTATTGATAAAATTTATTTTTGTCTTCTATAGGTCATTGCTTTATGCTTGATTGTCTTTGATTTGCTTAAGGTAATTTTCCACCCGACTCATGGAAAAGGACAGGAACTTACGGCTTTGTTTTTCAAATATGTACTAATGTCATGATTTTTTTAAACAATAAAATTTTGGGGATCTGTTTCGACTCAATATGTGCATTTAATCGTTATTTATTCAGAAAAAACTCTGTCCAAGAATTTAATGCTTCAAGCATATAGTCTGTTTGGCAAAGTTTTGTCATTATATGAAAATCGTCAGGTATAAAACCAAAAATGAAATCTGTAGAAACCATGATTACTTTGTATTAGAATATAAATCACAAAAAATTTAAAAAATGTAGTTTAATTAGTTTGTGAACACTATAATAATATGATATCTATGTATAGCGGCGAGCTGGCGAGCACTGCATTAAAAAGCATCTTTAGTGAAAGCCTTGAAAAGTGAATTAATGTACATATAAACAAAAATGTCAAAAGAATTATACAAATATAAACAATTATTCTATAGACAATCTTTTCTGAGTTCCCTTATGATACCCTTCGTAATTAGGTGGACTACTATTCCTATTACTGTTTTACCGTTTAAGTAGTACAAAAAGTAACCCTAATATAACAAACATAACATAAATGTAAAACAATAGGTCCAAGGGAAGCAGGAAAGGAAGAAATAAACTCAATATGGCGAAAATGGCAGAAAAGAGGAGGAAATGATTGAAAACGAAGTCAAGTTTACTTTTTTTTTGTTTTTTTGGGGGGGGGATAGCGGAAGAATAAGTTATGTAAGTGCGTACATGAACGCGTATACATGTGTAAGTATATTCCCGCCTCATTAACCCTCTTGGCCGCTTCTTTTGTTCCTCAATGACAGCCAGGAGTTCTTATTTTTCCTCTCCATAAAACTAGTTTGACAAAAAAAACATTTTTTCCTCAAAAATCCTTAGAAAATGCAATTAAAAAGATAATAAAAAGGCGTATGGTACCATCGCATATATATAGAAGAAAAAAGAGTATTCTTTTGTGAGAGCGGGGGAGTTCTTCTTAATTAAAATGAATGAATATACATCAATGAGGGATGATAAAAAAAATGGGGGTAAACTTACTGGTCAAATGAACCATGGGATGAATCCTTTATGGAGTTATACATATAAGTAATTCCTAAGAGGATGTTATGAACTCTTATTGCGTATATGATAGTTAAAGGTCATTGGATCACAAAAATAATAATCAGTATATATATATATATATATATATATATATATATTCTATAAATATATATATATACAGTGTGTTCCATCAGAATTGTAATTTCAATTTTGCGAATTATAAACTTAAAATTCGTCAAATTCCTCATGGATACATCATTTTAAAGGAAAAGAATGGATTTATTTGTGGGGATATTTGAAATCCCGTGTTTATGTCAACCGCCAGAGAAGCCTACCAGATTTGAAGGCCAACATTAGAGGAAATTGCTAATATACCCGCTGATACGCTGTTGAGAGTCATGGCAAACACCCTGAAAATCGGTATATGCAGTGTATGGACAATGGGGGACATCACTTATCTGATATGATTTTCAAAACTATGTGAAACAAAACTTTAAATATGTACTAAAATCATGAAACAAAATTTATGATTTATACATCCTGTTTTATTGCCTTCTGAAAAAAAGGAAGTTATTTTGCCGCACCCTGTATATATATATATATATATATATATTTGAGCTTTTACTATTCTAAAGTTCATGTCTCCAAAAATAATAATATCAAATATGAAATCCTGGTCATGTTATGAGGAATCTTCATCAGACGAATCAATAAAGCACAAATATATATACGCAGGAATCTTAAAAGTATACAGAGTATCCCATTTTTTACTTTTAAATAAAAAACTATTTGCTTTTTTATGTGATTCTAGCTTTTTTCGTCCTGTTGTCGTAAGTTATTTTTTCCTTTCCTGGAACGTTTAAAGTGGGGCAGCCTACAGACCATAAAGCCATCTTGTTGAAGGCAATAATTAACTTCAAATAGGAGGAGCAGAAGCTCGGATGAATCGTTCCTTTGTTGCCTTCTTATGTACTGGGCATCAGTAATTAAGGCAGAATACGCTCAGGGGTTTGTAGTTTGTATGTGTTTTTTATTCCTTGAATCATGCTGCTGCTGTCTCACTGTCATAACATCGTAAACCCTGCTTTTTCAATACAAGTAGACCTCTAGAAGGAAATTAATTGCTTTTGCAGAAGTAAATGAAATGTTTTTTTTAATTAATTGATCTCAATGCAGGGTTCACGTTTGAAGCGAAGAGAATTGTTTTTTTTCTATATTTTGAGGATCAAGCAGAAGGGAAACTTAGGAATGTGATTGTTTAATATATATCAGGACATGAAATCAAGGCACTACTTTGACTCTCGCTACCTGTTTCAATACCTTGTATTTTTAATTAGGTGACGCTGAGTGGTGGATTACATATAAATTAACTATTTATATATGAACATATTTTTGATCGGCAATAAATGTTTTAATTATGAATAAGTCTCGTTATAACACAAATCATATTATATATAGACATATATATATATATATAATATATAGGTCGGCTGATAAGTCCCGAGACTAACACATAGATGGCGCCAGTGATTTGTATGAACTAGTTTGTGAGATATTGCGTTTTAAATGAACCTACTTTTGTTATTGTGAAAAAATGGAAAAAGACGAATTTCGTGTGTTAATAAAACATTATTTTTTTATGGGAAAAAATACCGTTGAAACTAAAACTTGGCTTGAAGAATGTTATCCGGACTCTGCTCCATCGAAAGCAACCATATGTCGATGGTTTGCTGAATTCAAACGTGGTCGTGTGAGCACGAATGATGATAAACGCAGTGGACGCCCAAAAAAGGTGGTTACACCAGAAAACCTAAAAATAATCCACAAAATGATTTTAAATGACCGTAAAATGAAGTTGATCCAGATAGCTGAGAGTCTGAAGATATCGAAAGAGCGCGTTGGACATATCGTGCATGAATATTTGGACATGCGAAAGCTCTGTGCAAAGTGGGTGCCGCGAGAGCTCACAATCGACCAAAAAAACAACAACGAATTGATGATTCTGAGCAGTGTTTGAAGCTGTTCAATCGTAATCAATCCGAATTTTGCGTCGATATATGACAATGGATGAAACATGGCTCCATCACTTCACTCCCAGTCCAATCGACAGTCAGCTGAGTGGACTGCATATGATGAACCGAATCCAAAGTGAGGAAAACGCAACAGTCAGCTGGGAAGGTATGGCGTCTGTATTTTGGGATGCACACGGTATAATATTCATTGACTATCTTGAAAAGGGGAAAACAATCAACAGCGATTATTATATAGCCTTGTTGGAGCGTTTGCATGATGAAAGTGTTGAAAAACGGCCCCATTTGAAGAAGAAAAAAGTGTTGTTTCACCAAGACAATGCAACGTCAAAGCCAATAATTAAAAGTAAATTAAAAATTGGGCTAAATTGCTTCGCTATAATCGCTGTATCGCCTCCAGGCAACTATGTTTGATGAATAAAATCGAATTTTGACAAGAAAAATGCCGAGACTTAGTTATTCTCGGATAAAGCGAAAGTTATATAATATATCGATATATATAGATCGCTATAATCGCTATATATATATATAACTATATATATATCTATATATCTATATAATATATATATATATATTATATATATATATATATATATATATATATATATATATATATGTTTGATATGGGTATTATTTAAGATGTAAAAGGGCAAGATATATCAAATTAAATATATAATGCCCCTGGGCCAAAAAAGAGGTATGCTAAGTCCTTTACAATCATAGACTCGTACATCTCTCTTATCCGATTCCAGACTGTTTTAAAATCAATGTTACATATGTTACAAATACATATTTGCCTAGCCGTATATGTGATATAACATATCTTAAATACGTAAGACCATTATCTATCTATAAGGACAGAGCTCTCCTTTTACACACAAAAGAAACATCTTTCCCGCCGTTCTGCATCATATATCAGAATGGTGATTCCCCATAGTCCATTGTTGTGCTTGGGTTAGCTCACGTTTTCTGACACACGCGTTCTTTTTATATGCGTTTTTGTCTGCTGGGTCGATGGGAACGAGGTTCCTTTATTGTAGGTACACCTTGTTTCTAACGTATGAATATACAATATACATCCATAAGTGATGAGTCAACCAAAACCACATTATTTCCAACTACAACTACAAAAAAGATTAAATTTCCAAATCATTTTCTTAAAATTTAATGAAATGTTACACCTTAAATTGAGAGAATTCTGTAATTAATTTGCAAGCTTGTATACATTATGTTATATATAATGCACTACAGCTGTTAGTTATTTCGACGAACAAATCCAACTTTTTGAAAGTCAAACTTATTAAAGCTTTCCCATTTTTATATTTCATATTTGAAATATTTTATGACTGTTTAAAATTGTCATTCTAATAAATAAAACCTGTTCCATATCCATAAATACCTCTATCCATTTTTATACACTATCTCCTTCTAATATAGATACCTTTCACAGCAAGAATACCCGGAGCAACATATTTAATCAATAATTAAGATCAGCAATTGATGTCTGTTCAATTTAATGGAATTGCAGTAACCATTTAATATATGATTAAGTATTATAGCAATAAATCAACCCAGAGAAACCTTAATATTTTTCAATAACGTCATATAAACTTGCCATTATCCTCCTGGGAGTCGAACATGGGTACTCAATGTTTTGTTTTATATAAATAATTAGCTCATTATTATTAGAAATGTTGTTCAGGAAATATTTGGTTTGTGCAAAAGAAAAGAGAATACTTTTAAACATGTTAAAATTATTTAACCTTACTGAATATATTTTTGGGGGTTTAAAACAAATATTTGATATTATTCCAAAGGGTATAGTTGAACAATAAAACACAAACATAATTATGAATAAATACCAGGGAGTGCGATAGCTCAGTGCGTTAAGGCGTGTTCAACTCTCAATGTTGGGGGTGCAGGTTCGAATACTCCCGAGAGGGATGGGCAGTATTGGTCTACCTCATTGATATAATCCTAAGTTCGAGTGACTCATTTACACGCTAATATGAATATTTATATCAAGTCGGATGCTATTCTATCGTACCAAATAGGCAAAAAATATACCTAAAACAATCTATATAATATATATGTTTTTATGCCAAAGTATAGTTTAACAATAAATACACACATAATATATAAATATAATTGTATATAATATATATATATATATATATATATATGAATGTTTATTTATATCAAGTCGGATGCTATTCTATCGAATCTAAAGCAATCTATAAAATATATATTTATTATGCCAAAATATGGTTTAACAATAGAATACACACATAATTGTGAGTAAATACCTATAATAAGCAAGGGAGCTCGATAGCCGTGCGTGTTAGGCGTGTTCAACTCTCAATGTTGGGGACGCAGGTTCGAATCCCGAGAGGGGATGGTCATTTTGGTTTACCTCATTGATAAGATCCTAGGTTCGATAGACTCATTTTAATGCTATAATGCTTATTTATATCCTATCAGATGCAATTCTGTCGAACCATATAGGCAAAAAAAAAAAAAAAAAAGCTAGACACATTTTGTTTTGGTTGAGGGATCACACACACATATATATGCAAAAAGATAAGAAGAAAGAAGAATGGAACCCTTTTAAGTTGATTTATTTACCCTCTACGTTCTTCCTTTTCGTACAATCAACGAAGAATCCAAATCGATAAAAGACACATTATTTATCTATCAGTGAGGGGATTAAAAAAACACCCCCTTTTACTACATAGACATAGTAACCATCTACGGTGTATGTTTTTAAGGTTCCGGATGAATAAGGAGCCTGTGTGTGTGTGCTTAGGATTGCACTCGGTTCCCGTCAATGCCCCATTTGATCCCCAGTCATCCAAAAAGAGCATCATGAGTGATTCTTTTATCTTGGATTTTTTTGACTTGCTTTATTCATCAAGGATGTAAGCCTCTCAACAACAACAATAAAGATCTTTTAAAAACACCTTCCAATAAAGTAGAGGATTTACAAGTCTATGGCTTGTTATAACACCTCTTGGAATGTGTAAGTAGCAGTGAAATGATGGACTGATTTGGGTTGCTACCTTATCTTTATTTGGGCTTATAAAAATGGAAGGTCAATAAAATGAGCGTACATAAATGAGGGCTGTGGTAGTGATATTTATATGCTGTTTTATTCGATCCGGTCCAGTTTTAGGACCGGTCCATTGGACCGTCGGTCTTTTAGATTGTATTTGTCTTTTTATTGCTGTTTTAGCCATCAATATATGTATAATGCTTATTAGCAGAAACGACCGGGTACCCGGGTTGGCCGGGTCCCAGCTGTTTTTTAGTGTCCTGGCCCGACCCGGTGTCTAAGAATCATGGGGCCGGGACTTTAATATTTTCGGTCGTTTTTCATTCTGTCGTTTTTTTAGAAACGAATTTTCTAAAAAAAGTGTCGACGTTTTTGGTAGAAACGAATTCTTAAAATTAAAAACATATATAAAAACTCTTTTCTAAAAAAAATGTCATTACTTTTTTAGGAAATTCTTTCCGAAAAAAAACGTCGTCACTTTTTTTTGGGACATTCGTTTCTAAAAAAACGTTGTCACTTTGAGAATGACGAAGGAACGAAAATATATTAAAGTCCCGGCCCGGTTTTGGCCCGCAGAAAAAAGCGTCCCGGTTGTTTCCTGTTTATTAGTAACATAACTTTAAAAATATTATATTTGTCATCAGCTCAAGGAAGATGTTACTTTCCTCATTAAGATGATTTTTCCTTTTCGTAGCTTTAAGAGATGTTGACATCATGACTTGTGTTATGTCGTCATAAAAGAACATTTCCCCCTTTTTTTAAGGACTGAGAAAAAGGACTGAACTGCAGTCCGTGTCCTAGATAAGGACCGACGCAACACTAGAATTAAGTATTATAAGTAATCCTACAAGTTAGGACTAAATTCATGTGTAGAATCTCTCGCACTCACATCAAGTTGTTTGGCTGTCTTATGACAGCTGATACTCAAAATGGGTAATGGTTGACTTCAAGATTACATTGATCGAAAAACACGGATGTGCATACTTTTTTTTTTTGTCAAAACGTCAACACTTTTTAAAATATATACGATTTTAATTCCTGAAGTTCAATATAAGGGAACTAATATTTTTTTGAAATAATAATATTACGAATCAATATAGATCTTGATGTTTGAAGCCGGCAGATTTGACCGTTATATGACTTTTTCTAAATGATGTAGCTGTAGAAAAGATATGTAAGGAAATTTAGTTAATGTTATATTCTATAAGTAGTCAATGTTGTTTTAATGTCAACAGTTTAATTTCAACACTGTTTTTGGGGTTTGTTATGGACTAATATATAAATTCTAAGGATGCTAAAATATCTATTTTTTATTTGTAAAATATGTATTATTTTGATTGAAAATAAGGTTGGCCATAACAAAAGCAGTTGGCATAATGCAATAGGCAACTCTTCACTCTTATTTCTTGACTAAGAACATAAACTTAGCAATAATAATTTAAACCTTAAGAACATCCCTTAGTGCATTTTCTCAAGTAACTCGATCAACGATCTTACCTAATCCTTTGCATGAACTTTTTCAATATGGCCTATATATATTTCAATTATATAGAGCAACACTTCAGTACCAGAATGAATGTTAACTTGTTTCATTATGTCTGATAATAATAAACCATCGAAAAAACTTTTTTTAAATGTTGCCAAATGAAAAATTAATGATTATAGGTAGGAATAATAAAAAGGAAATATTATAAAACGTGATTGGTCCAAAAAAATGATAGATAAATATATAAAAGCAGTTGGTATCATGCCATAAAACACTACTTCACTCATGGCTGTTGATATGCGAACATCAATAAAGAGAGAACATTATAATCCTTATAAACACAAATTGTATATTTTCATGAATCCATGAAATTTGTGAATCCTTTGAATGGAATCCTTCATTTATCAATACTAATTGACAGACTTGTTGATTTGTCGTTCATTTGTAATCGTTTGTCGTTCGCGAATGAAGAAAATTTATGAGGAACGACGAACGACGAAAAAAACTCCTATCGTTCGTTTTTGGCACCAAAAAAATGACAAAGATTTTTATTTTCCATCGGATTTTTTTTTTTTTTTTTTTTACTTTATTTATTTAGAGTAGTTATATAAAACAATATATATAATTAAACATTATAGATTAAAATTAATACTCTAAACAAAAGTCCAACAAAATTCATAACAATGTATCACACCTAAATAAAAAAACATGAACAAACAAATATTAAACAAACAACAAAATCACATAAAACATACTTTCTACTTTTATATAAATAAAATTTCAAAACAATAAAATATTTCAAAAAACAATCCTTTCTAAATTTCTTTTTTTTCAGAATGACGAACGAAAACGAACGATGAACGACGAACGATAACTTTTGGCGAACGACAAAGGAACGACCCTTTTTTGCGAACGTCAACAAATCTGCTAATTGAATAGAATAACGGTTCATACTCAGAAGAAAAGAATACTCGTTTTATTCCTTCAAATTTGTCTATAAGTTGGACAATTCCATGGACATTCGGTCATAGAAACGGATAAAAAAATTATGAAGAACTGAAAAACATGTTTATTAGGGAGTTTGCGAGGACAACCTCTTTCCTATCCCTATTTATAGGTGTGTTTGCGGGGATGTTCATCAAAAGCATCCCTAACAATGAGTTTCTTTTTCTTCTTCAATCAAGTAGAGTGCGTTTTTAATCTGAAGCTCATCTGCTCTCCTTCGACCATTGTTGTCGTACTGCGCTCTTGATTAATGACGGGACTCCAAATGAATGAAATGTACAGATATAATGATTGAGGGAGATGAAGCTACTAGCTGAAGAGGTCTCTCTCTTTCTCTCTTGTATTGTTGTATGAGAATGATTCCTAATATTCTTCGAGTCTTTTCATTGAAGGGAATCGACACTTATTCAAAAACTGCTTTGTCACTCTGGATTATTCTTATATTTTGATCCTTAAAAGCATATTTCAAAAGAAATGGTTTTTATTCGATATAATAAGATGGCATATGGATCCGAATGATTTCATTTATATCGAAAATAATGATCCTTTCAATTGCAATCTTTCTGTCTCTTCGAAAAAAATTAGTCGAAACCATAAGATGGGTCATTTTAATATAATTATTAATAATTATTTTTTATATGTCTTTCGATTGCTTCAAATTTGAGATTATGGGTTCCGAAAAAGAGTACTATGAATGAAGTTCACAACGTAATTAAATGGATGATAATTGGCTAGGATTTTTTCGGCCAATAAGTGAAAAATAGCAAATATTTCATACCAATCCATAACTTTTCTTTTGTTATCTTATGACTTCAAATTATAGGGTTATAAAAGGTATTTACTATTATTTGATTTTGAAACATGACATAATAAAGCAGAGTCTACTTGATTGTCATTAAATAATATAAATCTTGATTCGAATGCATTGTCGTAACGGTTCCAAGGAGTCCAATGACTTTCTCTCCATTGCCAACAAGGAACTCTTAAAATGATGGCTTCGGTACGGTAAAAGGTTAAGATCATTTTAAGAGACTCATCCAAGAGAGTTGGATAATAATCACCACTCGTAGTTTTAATAACTAGATGTAGAATACACTCAATGAAAGCAGTAAAGAAAAATATCGTAAAAATACAATCATGGGACGCATTTAATGAGGTTGCAACAAACCTCGATCGCTTATGGAGAATTAATCAGGAGGAAACCATCATAACTATTGTTATTTTATAAGTAGATGATAAAGTCTCGAAAATCCGTCGCTCAGAGCACCTCTTTTATATGAGAAAGAGGTATTTCTTGTGATTTAATTCTGTTTAACACATCGACCCATAGAGATATTAAGATATAGAGAGCTGATTCCCTTCAATAGCAGAGAAACAGCGTTCTGTTGTTTCTGTGTGTCCACTATAAACAAAGTAATTTACAGTGGTGGGCACTTCCGCTCATTATTCCGCTCTTCCGCTCTGAGCGGAGGAGCAATTGGTGAGCAAATGCAAAGAGCGGATCATCTTTGTGAGAAGTGAGCGGAATGTGGTGAGCGGACCCTCTAAAATTAACTTCCGCTCATCCGCTCACATAAAAAAGTTTCCGTTATTAAAAAGGATTACTCATAGAAAAAATACTACTTTTTCTCGCTTTTTGCTCTAAATGTAATGCCGCTAACGTGGCATGGACTAAAAAGGTGCGCCAGAAATTGTTTATTCTTGTCTAGACACGTGGCAGCAGTGTTGCCACGCGTAGCCACTCAGTTCACGTCGTGCAGTTATTGTGTATACGCAGAGAGAATAAGTGACAATCAGTCCTTTCTTAATATATAAAATGTGTACCCCCGTCATAACAAAGAGGTTGCGTTCATGGTCTCATATAGAATTTCATTTTATATTCAGAGAAGAGAGAGAAAAGTTACATTATTATAATATAACTTTTCTCTTCTTCTCTAAATATAAAAGAGATAAATTATCTTTGTTATAATTATTAAATAATTATTACATGTAGAATGATTATGAGATTATTACATATGAGCGGAAGAGCGGAATGAAGTGAGCGGAACAGCAGTACTCAAAAAATGAGCGAATGAGCGGGAGCGGATCAGTTGCCCAAAGTGAGCGGATGAGCGGTGAGCGGAACAGCAAAAAAGTGAGCGGTGCCACCACTAGTAATTTATACTACGTCATCGTAAGCTGATCATAGAGATAGATTCTATAGATCAGCTTACGATGACATAGTATAAATTACTTTGTTTATAGTGGACACCAAGGTCTGTATAATAAGGTCGGGACAATACAAAAACAAACATGTAGCAGTGTGACTACTCATGATGTCACTGGAGAACGATTATATCTATCTATAAATATATATCAATCAATCTCTCTATCCATCTATATATATATATATATATATATATATATATATATATATATATATATATATATATATATATATATTATATATATATAGTATTATATATGTATAAATATATAATACCTATATAATGGTATATGTTATATTATATAGATTATATATATCAT
The DNA here is from genome assembly GCA_013387185.1 of Caligus rogercresseyi. Lineage (NCBI taxonomy): Eukaryota > Metazoa > Arthropoda > Copepoda > Siphonostomatoida > Caligidae > Caligus > Caligus rogercresseyi. The sequence goes on from CP045899.1 coordinate 17,788,060, forward strand.
TATATATGTATGTCTGTGTGTATACATAATTAATTATATATATAGATATATATATATATTCGTTCTCGCAGTGACGTCATTGAGTAGTTATACTGCTAGGATTACATGTTTGTTTTTGTATTGCCCAGACCTTATTATACAGACCTTGGTGGACACACAGAAACACAAGAACGCTGTTTTTCTGCTATTGAAGGAATCAGATCTCTATATCTCAAGGAGAATATAAGAAGGCGAGTGAACAAGGAAACTTTACGTGTGTTTTTTTTTTTTTTTTTTTGGACTTATGACGTCAATGTTGAAAACCTATGTTTATTTATTATTTATTTACGAAATCAATTTCTCAAAGGAAATGCTTTGTTGTGGAGTGATGTGTGAGTGCCAGGAACAGCCTCAAGTCAATTGTACTGTTCAAGAAAAGTCCATGAAACCGACTTGACTCGTAAGCCTGGATAACGGTGAATGGAGCCCATGGTGTGCACATCCTCCGTCGAGGTGGAGGTCATGGAAATATATAGCCACTCTTCCCATGTCAAAGAGGGGATCTACTTCTGTTACATGCAGACAGAGTCCATCTTCTCCGTTACTTGGAAGATATATATTCTCATAAAGGACGAGGAGTTGAGAGAAAAGAACCTCCAAACCATGATTCAGGTTTTCCCTAACTAGAACTGGAATGAAAGGACGAATTATTGGTGTTTATCAACCATGTCTTCTATTGGAGGATGATAACCCACAAACATAAATTATAGATGACAAAATGTGGTGGAAATTTTAAGAAAATCTGTGATAGAGGTAGTAATATTCTCTAAATCTTTATTTATGAACTAAATAAATAACTTTTTACTTTTGCAGGTACTTAAATGGTAATTACGCATTTCCATCGATATGGACTTCATCAGTGGCGTTCCTGATAACCCGGGCCCCACCTGAAAGGAGAAAACTCGGGACCTTTTCACCGCATTGATGGAGCTCCCTCTATGCTCGCCCTCCCCCCGTATTGCATGGCTCCAGAAAGGCCCCTGAACTTCACTTACCTCCACATGATACACGCCTGTGTGAACAGACACATCTAACATCTTCATTTACTCTAAAATGTCTTGCTGACTTTCTGTATATTTATTTTCTTAAGATATGTCGTTTTATTCGTTATGAAGGGTTTACTATCTTCCTGCTTCCATATTTTCTAATATTAAAAAATATGTTATCACTTTGTTTAAAGTGCCCTCACTTAGAAAATAGCCTTCCTTCACAATCCAGCTCATCCCTGTAAACAAATTTGCCCCATTTTGTTATAGTGATAACAAGAGCCTGAGCTCATTGAACCATTCACACATTCTCCCTTTCACACGTCCAAAATATCCCTTGCTTTTCAATGTCTGGTCATTGGTCAGCTCTTTAAGTGGACTGACCCCAAATGTGCACGTGATGAGATTTTGCCTATTAAGGAACTCCTCAAAGTAAAAAAAAATAACTATAAAGGTAAACTTTTTCATGGATAGACAACAATGTAGCTGGAAAACGTGTCTTTGGTATGGTACTTTTACGTTGTCATCAAAAATCCATGAGGGCATGAATAAAGAGTGATTGTATAATTCAATGTCCTTTACACAAGGTGAGTAGGAGAAATGTGAAAAAGAAACGAATATTGCATAATAGTCATTGTATTATCCATTGTCACATATGTATACTTAGCTACACATTAATATAAACTTTCATATGTGAATAATAATAATAATAATTCCATTGACAAAGGATCATCATCTGCTTGTAACTCTTTTGGATGATTTTATGGTTCGAGATATCTAAGTATAGAAATAACGTATTCACACAGCAAACAACATCATTTTTTTCCAGTGTGTAATTCCATTTCATTATTTTTTTAATTAATTCAGAGTGTTTATCCGTTTGTCGTCATATATGATGAACATATTAAACAATCATTTTGTTCCCTGATCTTGAGTTAATATTATATATTTAAGTTAATATAAGTAGGTGTATAATTGGACTACTTTGCTCAAAGGATTCTTAAATCAAGGACTATTTTAATCAGGACAGGACACTACGCTCACATGGGTCCTATTTACCGGTTTTTGGAATATATCTTTATAGTGTTTATATAAAAAACTATCAAGATATATTCCAAAAACCGGAAAATAGGACCCATGTGAGCGCAGTGTCCTGTCCTGATTAAAGTAGTCCTTGGATCAAATTGATCAAGGCTCATGAGAAAATATACTTTTTTTCTTATCAAGAGCCCTGAGCGAGGTGAATCTTTGATTCATAATGCAAAAATATTTTTATTCCTAACTCTCTTTTTCTTACAGCCAATAATTTACTATAAATATTTATATAATTATTATCCCTAGCAGTCAATGATGTACCCATCATTTGACAACTGTTTTTGTCTTGTTACTACTTTGTATGTCATTAAGCGGTTGTTTGTGGAGTGCCTACAAAGATATAAAATATCCGAGCCAAACATTACCTAAATTGAGATGGACTATTTGACGTTAGTCAAGATATTAATTTTACATGTGATTATTTCAACATACGACGCAGAATAACTTAAATCTAGGTCATTGAAACCAAAATATTCAGCAAACTATAGCGATTATAAAAAAAGAATGGAGTATCCCTTATATAAATATATTCAATGTAAGTCATATATGACTTTGTTGTCGTTTATCTAAATTCAGAGAAACAAAAAGACGTTAAATAGAGTCATTTGTTGGAAATGGACTCACTTAACATGTCAATACAAAATTACTTTGAACGAATTTAATCTTTTTTTTCTCTTTTTGTATCCTCACAAAAATGAATGAACAACCAACTAACTCCCTTTCTTTTCAAAACACACATCATCGATTTAAACTATGATTGACAGCATAGCTATGAATGAACCATAAAACCCTTCATTCAAAGAAGGAAATGTATATTCTTAAAGGATTGTAACATTCTCCCTATACAAAAACTAATATCCTTCTCATAATAGCAATCCCTAAAAAATAATTAACTCCCTTCATCATAATAAAAAAGAAGGAGATTTAATGAAGTCCCAACTGTTAAGTGTATCTTAAAGAAGACAGAAGGAGTTATTTTTATCGAAATGAAGAAAAAACTTATATGCTAATCAGTTGAAGTGGAGTTATCTGCGCGGGCCGGAGCCGTTGTTGGATCTCTCTCTCTCTCTCTCTGTAATCCATGCTAGGTACTCGTAGTTTTTACATTCAATATTAAAGCGAGAATAGGGACTCATGTCCCCCCCCCCCCTTACCCCCTCGTTGGTGGTATGAGTGTAAAGAATAATATCTGTCTCAATGAGGCATCGTCGTACGTGTCGAGAGGGTTTCGCATCTTCGACTATTCACGAAAATGAAGGGAGGTATTCATTCCTCTCCTCAGCGACTCGCTTTACCCCTCTCTTTGAAATATATTCCTCATTCGCTCTTATTATTATTATTTAAATATACATACATATAAAGAAGAGAGAGAGAGAGAGAGAGGTGGGGGACTCTTCAATGTAATTTGAGGCTGGATTCGTTGTTCGAGGAGTTTAACTATTCACTTAAAACATTCAAGTACATCCATTCATTTATATATATAGGCATTCATTGTTGCCATATAAACATATATAAAATCAACAAAATGCATGGTGTAGCCATTCATTAGCAAGCATTCATTTATATAAACATGTAACCGTTGATGAACTCTTACCCTTTATTATTATTATTTATCAATGCATGTATTTAATCCTTTTTTGTTCTTTTTATTTGTCAAAATCATTGCTTGAAAAATAGAAATCTGAATAAGGACTCTTATTTTTTAAACAGTTAGTTTGCAGGAGAAAAATTATAATAATAAGACACAATTCCTGTTTGAAAAAAGGATTCCTCAAGATAAAAAGAATATCTTTTAATAATCTTACTCAATATTTATTTAAATAAGACATTAAAAGTTAACTTTGCAGGTGTCACGAGGATGTAAGAGTATGGATGTCCCGATCTCCTTGATTTTTAAAACAAAATACCTTTTTGATATCAACTAAGGAACATATATCACTTGATTAGTTTGTGGAATATTTAAATTAGTTCCTTTTATGTTTTATTAAACTATAATTATATATCAGTTAAATATTTTATTATCGGGTAACCGTTTAAACACATTCCAATGCGTAATACAAAGAAGAATTATCGACCCATGAATTACAGATAATATAAAAAATTTGAAAACATTTCAAATAAATAAAGATAACACCATGATCAGTATTATTTCATCAATGTTCAATAATTCTCAGTGAATGCAAGAGATCACTTTATCATGCGAGATTTATTAAATCGACCCATTCACTTAATTTATACACAAACAAATATATACACAAAATAAGTCAGTACATTGATTTACAGCCGCCTTCATTTGTGCCATTTAAACTCTTATTCAAGGACATTAGTAGCTAAGATATCATCAATCAAATAAAAGTTCATTTTAGACTCTCTCAATAATGAATGATGGAGTTATTTGGGTTTGTTACATTCCTAGCTAATGTTTCAGCATGTAGAGTTGAATCAAAAGGATCACCTAGCAGTCTCACAACAACTTCATGCTATTATTATTTTGTTTTTATGAATGTACTGCTCCCCTTTATACTTACACCCAGTTAATATACTGGAAATTGCATTTCAGGAGCTCAGACATTTGAAACAAACAAGATTTAGGTCTCCTTCCAACAGCCAAAAAATATATCTCTGTATATCTCTCACGTAGAAAAGCACTTTGTCAATGAAAATAGTCGGGCTGATGAAAATAGAAGAAGGAAAATGGTATATGATGATGATGTTAGCTGTATTTGGTTGATGACGCTGATGGTAATAAATGATGCAAGTCCTCCCCCCCCCCCCACTTCTTCTATATAACCAATCATAAACATATCGCATCCAATAAATATTGTTGTTTGTTGTTGTTTACTCGCTCAAATACATATTATCCGAGGATATGTTGTTGTTTTTACATTGATATGAAAGTATATAATATTTGCTATAAAGGGGTGAAGGCAAAAATAATCAACTCTCCATATTCTCATAGTCCATATAATTAATAATAGCGTCTGCCCCTGATGTTAATCCAGTGTTTTTTTATTGTGTTAATTATAACCCTCATCCTTCTTTCTAAATATATTTTCCTTCCCATAGAAAAACGAAGAATGTCTCTGATTAATATTGGAAACATCATTCAAGACAGTTCCTATAAATCAATACTTTATTGGGTGAGATGACTACACCTCATGAATTAGGTGAGGAATTCATTATGTCTGCTTATGTATATAAATATTATTTTCCGTTGAACCCACATTACATATAAGGAAGTTAATATCATTATATAATATTATTGAGTAAAAATATGAAAGTTATATTAAGTATGCGTAAAGTTGTCTTACGATTTTACAAATATTTTTTTTTAGAGAAATATGAACATTCTATAGTCGAACCCTCATATATTGCATTTCTCTCATTCTGTTAGTAGAAGGCGTCCTGGATGAAGAAAAAAAACCTTCCATCGCCGATGCTTTAAAATATATAGATTCATTACATTTGTTTGGACCTACAAGCATCAGGATGTATGAAAATACATTTTATTTCTCGTGTAGAGAAGCTCACATTGTTCTTTTGATATTTAAAAGAATGTATAGCTAGAGGCATGTATACACTCAGAGAGTGCAACCTCCGCCGATCCCCAAACATTCCCATTCAAACATTTTCCCTTTCACACGCCCGATTTTCTATCTCTAATCATTGTTTACACTCTAGACTCAGGGATGCCAGGGTGAAATCGGTCAGGGGGCTGGACTGTTTTAAAGTGGGACTCGGGGGGCCAAATTACCGGTACATTTTGGCCTTGCAACACTAAACACTAAACAAAAGTAGATTTAAATTTGTGATATTGTATCATAATATTATTTATTTATAAAAACACTTCTCAACCACTAACGTAACGGGCCAAATGAGATGTCCATTCGGGCCGGTTCCGGCCGCGGGCCGCCACCATGGCACCACTGCTCTAGAGGTACATGGAAAGAAAAAGAAAAAGCTCATTTTGCATCTTAAGAAGCACTCAGAAATGCCAAAAATCACTTGTTCCTTTTGGCATTTCCAACAACTCCACAAAGTTTCATCCGAATCCGTTCCGCACTTTTTGAGTTATACTGCTGACAAACAAACAACCCAACGCCAGTGAAAACAATACCTCCTTCGGCGGAGGTAATGATTGGGTAAATTAATTTAATTTATCCAAATGTGGAGAAATACCGCAATTCTACCTACTATTTTATAATTGTATTTTATGGGTATTCTATGTACTACAATTTTAAATAAAGACCTTATATTAACAACAAAAAATGCACTCTTAGGAATCTTATTATTTATATATGTACAACTGAATTCTTCCTGACACTTTCATTATCGTGCATATAGTATTTCTAGAATATATTTTTGGTTAGACAAGCTTCTAGAAAACATAAGCTTTATTCTATAAACTACTGCAAATCTTTTATCAGATTATATATTTATTAGCAGACAAATAGTTAAATCTATGATATAAGAAAAAAATATTTCATACAGATTAATAGTACCAATAGAGTCTCCTGAGATCCGCAATCAGTAACTACTCGACTATATCCATAGGTGTAGGAGACAGGGGGGGCAACTGCCCCCAAAAAATTCGGATGAGTTCTCAAATTCAAATTGGTTGGGGTATTCGGGCATTTAAGTTGAAGAAAAAATATTAAATTATTAAATCAACCAGATTTGAATTATAACCAAATAAATATAATGTAATAATAGTATGTTATTACTATAAAAAATATTAATCTACATAGCTTTCTTCATTCGATTATTTTTTTTTCCTGATTTAGCAGTTCTTGTTAAACTTCGGGCCAATTGAATGCTGCCCCCCCCCCCGCCAAACCATCTCCCCTACGCTTATGACTATATCCTCCTATCCGAGTCCCTGTAATTCAAAAACATAAAGATACTTACATTTCATCTATAAAACAGATATCGATCATGAGCAGGAAAGTTATGAACGGATTAAAATCGAATTGTCCTTGTCTGTTTCCTTTTTTCACTGTATATTTATTATTTTTCTGCATCTAAGTAAAAAAGTACTTTATTTTAACTCAAAATATCGTATCGCAACTTACAAAAACAATAACGCTGTGATAGAAAATAAAGGGATTGAAAATTGGAGTGAACTTTAGCTTTAATTTTTTTCATAATTCAAAATCCAGATCATTGGGGCGTTAAAAAAAAATTCTACCGTTCTTCTCAATTTTTCAGGTTTTGTGTATTATTAATTTGTAAAGAAAGTTGAACTTTTCTTAGAAAGACGTTTATCTTTAAAAGATCCTAAATATATATTAGAGAAAGGATTGTTTTCTTAAGACGGTATTTAAATGAATCTAAACTTTTAATTCAATAATTGTTTAAAGAAATGTATTATGATAATCATTGATGAGTAGGCATGTTCTGAGTGTTTCAATTCCTTTATGAACATCCTTAAATATCTTTATTTATCTATGTAAAAGTGTCATATGCTGTTTATACACATATACAAAAGAAGAAAAAAATATGTTTGACACATGAACAAATCATTGATATGTGTTTACTTGTCATAGGAGACCACAAAATTATCTTCGCAGTGCTTATTTTGTTCATTTCCTTACAGCCGGCACATCTACAGACATAAGTCAAGGTGCTTTTTTTGTTGTTGTAACAGATAACAAAGAGACATTAATATGTCTTGAAACGCTGATAGAAGATATAATCGAGGTGTATTACACCTATCGTATCACCATTTTGTCTTCTCTACTCAAAATGGAATGGTGAAGTCAGGTGTTACTTAATGGTGGAGAAGAAGGTAACTTGTTTTAAAATACTTAGATATAGATCCTAAAAGTATTTTGAGAGGGCAATTTGTCGTCTGTCTGAATAGAAGAGATACATGACCCTTATATCTTGAGATTTGAATAGTAGAACACAATTTCAGATGCTGAAAAAAGGTGCTTTCAATTTCAAGTTTGATGTTTGAGTTTATAAAAAATATATAATTCATCATTGTATATTACAAGAACCTCGAAAAACCAATTTAAATCAATAAAAAAGCATGAATAAAGATAAGGAGGAATAAAAGTGCAATCAAAAAGTGCATAAAATGCTTTCAAAAACCCTCTTGACGTCTTTGTGAAAAAATTGTTTAATACAAGGTTTCTCAGCGTTACACTCCAAGTTGGGAACCACTTGGTGAGTGGAGAAGAAATAAATACTACTTCTGTGGAGAGAAACCCAAAAAATTGAAATATCTCCATTGGTACTGTAAGAAACTTCTCCAGATGTATCGAGAAACAATGGAAATCATCTAGAACCACGAGAGGACAACCACCTCCTCCGAGAAGGAATTCATACCATTCAAGGGGAAGAGAATCCGATATATTCAACGCCATTATCATAAATTATAACACAATCAAAGCAAAAAAACAACTTCTCTATGCTAAACATTAAGCATCAATATTTAAACATACAACACATCAAATAAAAATAATGGTTTTATATAATTCATTTATTGTTAACTATGTTTAAATTTAAGTTACATATTAATTAGCATCTGCCCATATCTAAACAAGGACAAACAAATATTCAGGCCTTTGGACTTAAAAAAAAAAACGGAACAAAGAAAAAGAGTATATTGAGCCCACATTTGTGGACTAGGAATAGATGATGTTATTTTCGAAACTACTCCTAAGGTAGATGGATTCCATTTTTTTTAACCTTTATTTCTAATAACGACAAACTACAAATGTGACAGTCAGTCAATAGTTTTCGATAAGGTGCACTTCAGTTCTATAAAAATATAAGTAATACTTAATTTTCCCTTTTTGTATACAGATTCCTTACAAAAGGGGAGGTGTTTGGTATCTAGTGTGAAATAACGGAAATAGAGACGGCTGATGTGTTTTTGTAGATATCTTTAGTTTCAAGCAAATATTTGGCTTGGTGCATAGCAGTAGTTGGGGTAGATACTTTAAACTATCTTTAAAATATGAAATACAAAAATACATGATAAAATAAAAATCCACCTACAGCCCATCCTTTACACAACTTTTTACTCAGCTTAACAAGATAGACAGACTTTCTAGTTATCTATATTCAAAGTGACTCACGCCTAGTAATTAGGAAAATAATTCTCCATAGATCTTGAAGGAGTAACAAACATCATCAATAAAGGAAGAAATAAAAAAGGTTAATTGAAGATTATAATTTGTAATATTTTGAATATAATGTTTGTATTATAAAAATGATAATGACTGGCATGTTGTATGTAAATATCTAAATGATATAATAAATGCAGGATGTAACGGTTGTATTTTGGTTTTAAAAACTATGTCTAGGTGTAGCATGATTACAAAGCAATTTAAAGTCATTCTTTGTATAATACCAAAAATACAAATGGAGATATGGATTATTTAATTAACCTAATGATTTTAAGAGAGTATATACATATATATATACAGGGTGAGGAAGCAAAATGTCCGGTCAGGAAATAAACAACTATAATTGGGTTTAACTTTTTTATCATTGAAATTTTGAACTGATTTCTTCAAGAACACAAATTGAAAGCTTTTGAAACATGCTTACGCAATATGTCCTCCATCAGCCATGATGCAGGCCTCGATGCGGCCCCTGAAAGAGGCACAGGCCTTCTGATATCTACTTTGGGTAGACCTCCCATTCCCTGGATATTGCAGACTTAAGTGATTCCACATTTACATGAGGGGTGGCATTGGTCCTCGACTCAATGACGCTCCACCAGAAAAATCCAGGGGGTTTAGATCAGGTGAGCTCGAGGGCCAAAAGTCTTGGGCCAGAAATTCGCCATATTCTACTCACAACTTTTGGACCTTGTTTGATGTGTGGGAAGGAGCCCCATCTTGCTGCCACATAGTTGTTGTCAGGATAGGTGGCCTTCAACCAGGGCAAACGGTGTACCTCAGAATTTTGTAGTACACATCAGCTCCAATTTTGTGTTTTGGCTTAAAGAAGTAGGGGGCATCTTATTGCCATCTGAGCCCAAGACTCCCAGGACCATCACCTGGGCTGGATGTTTGGTTCTGAAAACCCCCTTGACCTCCTCTGTTGTTTCTGCAATCCAGCGATCATTCCTCCTATTATGCACTTGTTCTACAGTAAATATTTTCTCATCACTAAAAATCTTCACAGTGCTGCCATTGTGCTTAAGGAAAGAGGATCTTTTGGCACCTTTCAAGTCTCGTTTGCTTCATGGGGTCAGTCAGAAGATGCCTTGGAGCTCTGACAAGGATTTGAGGCCCAAGTCCTTGTGCACAGCGGTCCTTATAGTCTTGGGGTCGACCTTTAGGATTTAGAATGCTTCCCATGCTGACAGTGGGGTCCTCCTTGATTCTCTTCTTGAGGACATTCAGGAAGGTCTTGTCTCTCTTTGTTGTGGCCTCACTGCCTGGAGATCTCTTGGTGCCCAAACCGGATGTCTGGCATGCTGGATGGCGAAGATTCTCTCACTGATGCAACAATCTTGGCAATGTCCTTCTGAGGGACTTGGGCATCCAGTAGATCGCGAGCTCTGTGCGTTTGCTTCTTGTTTTCTCATCTCACAATCCACCAAGGTTGATAAATAATAAAAGGGTGTTTACAGGTAAGGAACTTTGATTTTAAGTATGTTTTGATTACCATCAGTTTGGGCAGGACATCAAATTTGTCAATAGGACATTTTGCTTCCTCAACCTTATATAATATATATATATATATATATTATATATACGTACCTAGACTTTAGTTATACAAAATTGCAATATTTCATGAATATAAAAGGTAAATGAAAAAGAAACTTTGAAAATCAAGTTTAAAATACTTTTTTGATGTTTCTTTTTAAACATTCTTGCTTTTAAATGATTTACTCAAATTTTTTGTATTGAAATAAACTTTTAATAGTTGTATTATGCACTTATATTTTTAAAATCCGACGATTCCTTTTTAAATGAGTTTAAAAAAAGACACGTGGATCCCCAACAAATCAAGTGGTACATTATGTATCAAAAAATATTTTAAAGGACATTTAAAAAAACAAAAAATACTACATTATACTGGTCCTATGCCATAATTTTATGAAATATAGGAATACCTTCTAGAAACGATATGTTATTTAATATACCCTCAAGATCTCTCCTCATCAAAAGGCTGTTGAATTTGCACTGCTCAACATGAAATCATTAATTGCGAATAGACTGACAAATAAGTTATATTGTAATGGAGACCTTAGAGCAATTATGATTGGGCAGCGGCTCGTTATTCAGCCCTGTCAATAAAATTCCCAAGTCATCTGCGACGTCATGGACATGGGCCGGAGATTTGATTTGTTCATTCCTTCAAATTCTCTCGAATACCTCAAACTCATCAATCGACAATAAGACGACATCACGTTTTAATTGATAAGAAATGATATTAATATGCCATTTCCTAATATGGTTTTATCTTTAGACAGTAATTTTGAATTATAATGTTCATTTATGTTTTGTTTTTAAGGTAACAGTCTTAAGATTGTGTTTTTTATCTCCTACTTTCTAGTGTATTTTTTATTTTTACACTGTAGGGATTTAGCTATAAATAAACATCTTATCCATAAAAATATATATACCCTCATAAATCTAGATGATTTGATATGTTAAGAAATATATAAATTATGATAGTTATTTCCGTACTCAGGTTGTATTATAAAGTGATTTGCAAACTATGCGGATAAAGGTGAAAGTACATTTATGGAAGAATAATAGAATATGATGTGCCTTTTGTTATTCATACATTCAAAAGAATATGTTTAATAAATAATACAATTTCACGGACACTATCTATCTTTTAGATCTTAAGAGAGTCATTAGCTTTGTGTTATTGATTGAAATGGACCTTTATCATTTTCAATTATAATGTATGCCAGTATTTTATATAAATAACTAACAAACAAATACAAGTACTTGAAAAATAACTCTAAACCAAATAAGTTGATGAAGTAGTGAGTGGATGCAAGTGGAAGCTTTCAATGCCTTCTATTAATGATAGCCCATGCTTGGAGTAAGACCCAACCATCTCCTGATGGTGTCTCCCTCATACACGAATACTATGAATGGGTGATTAATCGTGAAAAGTTTATGTTTACACTCTGAGGCTTCCATTTTTATTGTTTAGGCATTTTTGGTTTGATGTATACATAATACTTATGGACATGCATGGTCTTTATAAAGCATCAAAATAAGTCCATCTAGCATAAACCCTTTCATGATTATTCATAAATTATATTATATTATATATGTATATGGATACTCATATATAGATAATATATATATAATATATTATATATATATATTTATATTATATATATAAATATATATATTATATATATATATATATATATGCCTATATATATATATATATATAATATAGATATATATATATGCATATAATGTATAATATATCTATTTGGTTCGCTAGAATTACATCCGACTGGATATAAATAAGCATTGTAGCGTTAAATTAGTCTCTCGAACCTAGAATCTTATCAATGAATAGACTAAAAAGACTTTCCTTTCGGGAGTCGAACCTGCGCCCTCAACATTGAGAGTTGAACACAATATATGTTATGATTTTCTTTGTATTAAAAAAATGGAACAGAGGGTTAAAAATAAAGAGCTATAAAGTTAAATCATGTATTAATAAAGCTTTATAGTGAAATCCTTTTTTGTTCTCATGAGCGACAAATTTAATGTATTTCACTGTTGTAGTTTATGAGGCTTGACATGTCAACCGGGTTTCCTGAAGGGGGAGAAGTCGGCTACCTACCACAAACCATTACAAACACCACCCTTTTCCCTTATGGGCAGACTTTGCTGCATAAACAAAAATATATGAGAAGATCCATTTGTCTCTAACCCTCTAATTGTAGCTATAAAAAGGGAGATATTACAAAAAGGCAAAATGGTCCGTGAATAATCCATTAAAATGTTTTAAATTGCTATAGTTTGCTCTTATTTATATGACTTTTAAATAATAAAAACCTTTAATAGAGAAAAGTGAAAAATACGTGACAAAATTAAAAATCCGGGAGTACATATTTCATGAAGAATAAAATTTAATCTAATTGTTTTTTGGTGGAATACAGTGCAAGGGATTATGAAGACATAAAATAATGGAGACAAATTGTATATATTTACTGCCTCTCCATTATTTTTTTGTGCGTAAAAAGTCTTAAATGAGTCATATTGTATAGTTTCATGAAACGTAATGAAATATTCTATATTGTCGGTTGGCTTGGCATAAAATGATAAGATGCGTATTTTTTAATGTTAACGTAAAAATATTTTTTGATTTGGAGTGTATTAAAAATTAAATACTTGTAACCCTTGCGTGGTATTAAATTTGGCGTGAAACATTTTAGAGATCCGCAAAAAAACCTAGAAACGAAATTTTACTTAAAGGAAAAGTAGTTTAGATTCCCTTCAAGGACACATCAATATAAAAAGTTAATTTTATGTGATTGTACTTTCATAAAGTCTGTTTTCATGACCGTTTTATAATCAACATTTTTATGCATTTTCAAATATGATTATACATATTTTTAAATACTTAATTTTGGCATTAGCATTCTATAAACTCTCTTACATGACTTGATATTTCCAATGAAAATGAGACAGTTTATACTTTCAAACTGCTCTCAGGTATGCAGGTTTTTCTGAACAAGAGGTCTTAGAATTATTTGTTTATTGTCGTGAAGAAATGTATTAAAAAGTGCACTCTGGCCAATATGACATAAGACTTGTTAGGCGTTTGACAAAAAAACTATCAAATTTTACAGTAGTGTGGGACATGTCTAAGAATTAAATCTTTGAATTCAATGAAAAGGATGAGAGAGAAGTATTTAAATTGACAGATGTGCAAAACATTAGGCAAACAAGAGTCATCCTCCTCGGATTAAGGCCTCTGAAAAGGGTATATGAATCGAAGAATGAGATAATAACATTGTTCATATCAGCGGAGATTTAAGAGCGTTATAAGTAGTTGCAAATATTATTTCAGAACCAATAATATATAAAACAGTCAATCAAAAATCGTTTTTTTTTTGCCTATATGGTTCGATAGAATTGCATCCAACAGGATATAAATAAGCATTATAGCATTAAAATTTGTCTATCGGATCTAGGATCTTATTAATGAGGTAGACCAAAATGACCATCCCCTCTCGGGAGTATTCGAACCTGTGCCCCCAACATTGAGAGTTGAACACGCCTTAGCACGCACGGCTATCGAGCTCCCTTTTAATTTTTTAATATTAATCAACCCAAGCCAGAACAGATTTAAGAAATTATCTTAAAATTCAACCTGCTTGATAAAAAGGGTATTTTTGAATGTTTTGTTAATATGTAACAGTTTGTATTATATTAAACATACAGTTCAATAATAAAGGACTTTTCTTGATAGACTTCATAGATCCATGGGCAAAGATAGGTATATCTAGTGTTAGGGATACTTGTAATGGAATATAATTCTTCAATATTATATGAAAAATTGCTGTTCAAAACTATTTTAGTATTACTCTGCAACGAGAGTTTTAGTCTTCTATTGTTATGCACATATATCATATTTGATCTAAATATTGCCTTATTCCAATCAAATTATTTTAGCAACATTTTTTTACTTAAACATGAATTCAAGTAATTAAACTCTTGGAATCACGATTTCAAGTGCTTTAAACTAAAGAGCTACTCAGATACGTTGCAATAGAAATCGGATTGAATGGATCCCGATGGATAAGCCACCTTAATATGATCATATATAAAAAATACATATATATTCTAATAAATGTGACATGACTAAACACCTCAACGTAAATATGTATATTTGCCACGAGAAATGTAACAGTGTCATACAAATATCAGAATTGTGTATCATTTTTATTGTGATTGAGACACAAAGAAAACCTCAAGTATATCAAGTATAATCCTAAAATAAGAGAAATGATTTGCCAAGAAATCATTGACATAGATTAAGAACGATGGGATTATACGGATATTAAGCACCAAGAAATGATTTTTATTTTATAATCTTAATAATGATTGAAATTGGACGCTAATATTATACATATGTAACGAATGTATATGAGCAATGAGTTATAACTTTGAGGTTGAATGGTTAGGATTAATTTTTGTGATTCATGTATTCTCTTAATCTCTCATCCAATTCAGACGCTCATTACTTAATGATCAACACAAATCTTTAAATTCTTATTTTGAAATACATTATTCACGACGTAAATATGAATTTATGGTATGCTTGTATTTATGTAATAATACTATAAGACGATTTTATACCGTGACAATTAATTCTTCAAACTTTTAAAGTGCGTAACTTTGCTCACAAAATGTCTTAGTCCCTAGTCTTAGAAAGAAAGAAATTCAAAAAGACAAAATTTTATACAAATAAACAACAAAGATATTATTATATGTTATATAGTTTTTTTAAGGTGGAATCTTCAATTACGTCATAAATGCAGATCCTTAAATACTTAAATAACTTCTTAAATTAAAAGGATGTTAAATACAAAAAACACGATCTCTTAATCTCGTAAGTTTTGTTCTTATGGATTTATGTTATGAGTTTAAAAAAAATAATCATTCTTAATTTGTAATTATTATTTTTTACAAATTGAATAAGAAAATTAAAGATATTATATATAAGTTTATTGTATAAATAAACAAAGTTTTGATTTTGTTTCAACAATTTTAATTTATTTTTCATCAATTCATTTTCATAATAATACAATATATTTATATATATTTGCAAGGGGCTAGATTAACATGGATATTTAAACGAACAAAGAAAACCAAAGTAGAAACAATTTAAATGACAAACCAACTCGAACATAACAACAACTTATTTATGATTTTAGTAACTTTTATGAAATTATTTATTATTACATGTCATATTGAATATGGCACAAAAGGAATGTAATTAGAAAAACTAACGGACGAAGCGATATTAACCATTTCAATTTAAGATATTAGCACCACAGACAAAAAATATTAATAGATTAATTTGCATATATTTTTAGGAGTATCGACCCAAGCACTTTTTTAATTAAATTTAACGTATAAAATTAACAAAACTATTTATTTCCGGATATGTCTATAGATATATATGTAGAGGTTTTTGTAATGGAGTCAAGCGAACATCCAATAAGACTTTATAATGTCTCAGTCAGCGACATCCTATGGTTAAGTGTATTTTTTTAATGGTTAAAATAATTTTATTATGTTACTGCAAAAAAGAATACAGTGTACAAAAAAATACACTAAAACATACAGAAACGATAAGAAATAAAATAAAATCTGGACAGTTACGTAATAAAAACATCAATGAACATTATAGTTCAAAACTACCGACCAGATAAAAAACCATATATATAAAACAACCGTTGATAAAACTAATTTGTATTCAATACAAAACGGCGAGGCATTCTTAAAATCCTTCTGATGTCGTTCTGATTTTGTACTGTTTGGATAAAATTTAGTGAGGTCTCCAGCCCATTTCCATGTTGACGCTCCCAAATCAGGAATTTTGACCTCAAAAGCAGAGTGGCGGGCGGCAGCACCAATGAGGATAGCTCTTAGATCTTTTTCTAAAATGTACCTAGATCTTTTTATAAATGTTGAATATTTGTTCACGACCTTGGAGAGGTATTATCGGCATTCAAATATTTCAAAACTACATCTCATACCTGAGAAGAGGTGTTTCTAGTTCATTTTATCGACTTATAATCCCTTCTCATACGAACGAACATGTTCCCTTAAAATTACATCTTGCTTACGTCATTTTAATAATGTTTCTAATATTATTTATATCCAAAAAAAACCTCATAGAATAATAGACAAATTGAAAAACCCCATATTTAGTCTTGTTATTACTCTTAAATACCCTTTTGATAGCAAACGTTCAAAGGCAGTCACTCTACGTGCCTATAGAGAAACAAGAAATAACAATAATTTACACAAAATTATAATATAAAAACACCATAAATGAAAAGTCTCCCATGTTCCCTTTATTTATTTATAGAAAAACGTAGTTTGAGCATAATACATCTACCCATCTTCATCATTGGATGAAATTGAATATTGAACCTTAAAGGAAAAAGTAATAATAATTTGGATATCTTCTCTATTATGAGTTTTTATATTACGATATTAAATATTTGTTCAATATATGTAAGCCCTTCAAAATTAAATTGCTTATTAAATATACAATTATATATTTTTCATTTGTTTGAAGCGTACATGGTTGTGAAGTATAATTTTTCGGTATTTTAAATAGTTTCAAGCATTTAATTCTAAAGTTTGTCTTAGGTTACAATAAAGCTTCTCAAATTATGTGTGTAATCGAGTATATTTCTTGCCATTGGGCATATTAGTTACATTTGTAACTAGTCTAAAATATATAAATAAATAAAGAAACAATAAAATTATAAAATTATATAAAAAATATAAAATAAATAAGAACAAATAAAAACAAAATGCCCATGCAGAATGGATTATATGGGGACGCTGCGTCCAATGGCCCTAGCTGCGGTCCTGGCTGTGTGAAGGGTAGTGGCCGACCTCAAGGCCTTAGATAAGTTCCACACAGATATTGCGTGACATGCAAAAGTAGCTGTCTCCCTCCCAAGTGGGTACGCCACTGAAGTTGTGGACCTCATGGGCCTCCTCGGGATGGGGAAGACGAAATCACCAATCGGGTTCCTGGCACCGCCGCCCCCGTCGCTGGAGTAAAAACCTCGTTGAGGGAGGGAAGGCCTGCTCTCTCAAGGAGGTCCCCGATGTGGATGTGATCCCGCCTCTTACATCCAACGATGCTCCTGGCGGCGTCATTTATGGCGACCTGCACAGCCCTGTGTGCGGCATTTGGCCCCTTGCATTTATTATCGAATCGAGGAATTGCCACAGCTGCGGCAGCATAAGAAATATTGCCAATCATCAATCCAAATGTATAACACTGTTCTTAATCAAATATGCTTTAATGGACCTATTTGCTTGATATAATTGCTTCTTTGTGGATATCAATACGCATATTAGCATGTAAATGAGTCACTCGAACCTAGGATCTTATCAATGAGGTTAACCAAAATTGACATTCCCCTCTCGGGAGTATTTTAAACTGAGCCCCCAACATTGAGTGTTGAATACGCCTAACTCATGTTTTCAAATTTCACATAAATATATATTTTTGAAGGTTCATAATGAAGTTTTAGTCTTATTTTGTCCATTTGGTTAGATTTAATTGCACCTGCTGGAATATAAATAGCATGCGTGAAAACTAGTCTATCCAAGCAGAATGTTTTTAATGAGGTTGACCAAAATGACCTCTTTGAGTCGATAACGCTTTACCTGAGCTATTGCGTTCTCCTGTATTAAAGAGTCTTATGAATAACTCTTTATAGGATAACACCTATACAGACCAGTTTTGGTATTAAGCCGTTTAGATGGGATAAAAACTGAACATATTGAGAATGAAGTTACTTCTTGACGTTGATACCTCAAAACTTAGATTACTTTCATGTCTTTGTCTATTGACACAAAAATTATACATTGACGAAGTGATTAAAAATATTTTTTAAATAGTTACTCTAAAACTCTGCATATTTAAAACTACACATGAGAGGACTGGACTCTGTCTAAACGCCGACAAAACACAGAAGATACTACTGGGACTACATAGCTCCTCATCATTTTCACCCCTAGTGATCCTTGGTGTCACCATATCGGGGTGTAATGGCTTCGAAGTGCACCACTCTAGGGTCGCTGCTGACTTAAGGAGGGAAGTTGGAGCCATCCGCCGGCTGGGAGTCTCAATGCCCAGGGGACTGTATAACGTCGCCAAAGCATTGCTATTGGCAAAACCCAGACTTGTGCCTGCTTAACTCGACCTCTGCGGCTCCCGACAGAATCAGGACTGACCCAAAGCCACATCACTGTGACGGCGGAGCACAAGTCGCTCTTAACGATTTCGTCCGTGTCCTCCTAGGCGTCCGGAGGTCTGATAGAATGAGGACAGCTGACCTCCTCAACAGAGCGCAAATCCCAACAATAAATGAGATTGTTGTTCGGCAATCAGGGATGGATACATGGAAGGCGGTCAACCTTCCAATTTCCCCTCTCAGTGATGTCCTCTGCACCTCGGAATCCAGGCCAAGAAGTGGAACGAGCGATCTCAGGAGACCTGATTCTATGGGCTGCACTTCTGCGGTCAACATGGCAAAAACATGGAATTCGTCTCCTGAGCTGAGGCAGGCAACCATCCTTCCGGATGCAAGGCGAGCGGCAACAAGGCTTGCAAGGATCTCAAGACATTTCAAATTTATATATTTAAGTTTTTTTTTCTATTTATCTTTTATTTATCCGATACATTTATATTTATTTGAATTAATTGTATCACTCTTAGTAGCTCTAAAGCTAGTGTCATTGATACCAAATACATCTCATCACATGAACAATGCATTTTTAGAATAACGTTTGATTGTTAAAACTTTGATACATCTTTGAAAACTTTGTATTTATCCCTATGGGGGCATTTATGAACAATATTTGCCTACTTTTTCGTTTATTAACCCCTCACTTGATGTATTCAAACTCTATCCCATTTAAGCCATTTCATGAAGGTGAGCTTAACGAAGCATTTACCTTTCACAGAGATGCCCTGAGGTCGTTTTGACATATGTAAACATAAGGAGGTAGCAGATGTACGATATATATTTTTTAAACTCTTTATGTGCTCTTTATAACGACATATCTTTAACTCTTATTTACAGGTTAGTTTATAATGTAACTACTTAGCAGTCTGTTTTTTAGTTACACAGTAACTTCAAAAGACTTTTTTTAAAGCAAAATATATACTTTTCGTTTGAACGAAGATCCATAGACAAACTGTAATAATTTAGTTATGGTTTTGTGATATAAAACTCTCAATGTTAGCCCATCAGACGAAGGGAAATAAGTTAATAAAACATTTTATTACACCCTGTTAACTCATAGCGAAAATTCGTAATCTTTATTAAGACTTAATGTTGATATTCTTATTTTTGCATTATTTACTATGTATTAGGTAGTGTTTAAAACGAACTTTTTGGTTTTTGTTGTAACCAACAGTTATCTTTTTATCATTTATTACTATTCAAATATCACTATAAAGTCAATGAGTATTATTTAAAGGCTTCTAAGCCTATTAGCGAAAATTTATATAGAAAATACTCAGTCCTTATGTCATCATTTTATTATATTTATAATTAATAACTCGTTACATTCAATGGTTTTTGACGGCAAGATATGGCGTGTGGGGGTTAAAGATTCTCTCGCTTCAAAATGACGTATGCTCGCATGCGTCGAAAGAGGTTCAATATCCGATCCTTATCCTTAATCACCATCGTTGTACTATATTTCTAGATTTTAAATGTTTGAATAAATGCTAATTGTGTGCTTTATATCAATATTTTGTTCGATATTTTAAATTAATCAATATTTGTACAATGTGTTTTAAATAATAATATTCGTATAAATTGTTTAAATGCAGGGAGCTCGATAGCCGTGCGTGTTAAGGCGTGTTCAACTCTCAATGTTGGGGGCGCAGGTTCGAATCCCGAGAGGGGATGGTCATTTTTGGTCTACCTCATTAATAAGATCCTAGGTTCGATAGACTAATTATAATGCTATAATGCTTATTTATATCCTATCGGATGCAATTCTATCGAACCATATAGGCAAAAAAAAAAATGCTTCAATTTTATAATATAATAGTCTTTTATGTTTCTTTTTTTCACGGATTTACTTGGTTTTCATGTATTTATGTGCATTATATAAAAATGAGCCGATAATTAAAATATAAAGTTGATAAAATGTCACTATTTTGAAGAATGAGAGTACATTTTTAATGACTTTTATTTATTTATTCTCATATAAAGTAATAATTTTACTCTATTTGATTTATTGCACGTAGTACGCCTCAAATAAGTCATAAAATGTTACATTATTCGAATAAATGAGAGCTAAAGCTTGTTAAAATATAACTATTATTTTAGCAGATAAATTCAGTTCCGTTTTACATAATATTTTTTAATGGAACAAAATAAATTTTCATTTTCATTTATTACTTAGATAGAAAATTTTGTAGAAAAGAGTGCCTTTCCTACAGCTGTGTGTTAATATATTGTGCCTAATTGAACATCGAAACACAAATTGGAAATTGTCACAATCAGAAATATGTTAAGCTTAACGAATATGCGAGGTATTTGATATAACAAAGAGACATACAGCGTGTTCTCTGAATATTCTTTAATTTCATAGGAGTTCCAGTACTCTTGAACAAATTATGCATAAGATTTAAAAGAAGTTATAAGCTATATTTTAGTCCATAACGGCTTTTTAGACTATGTCTTTTTATAGATGATACACTTGTTTCAACATTTATTTATTTATTTTTTCGTTTCTTACAACTTTTTGATCGTTTTGTTGTAATCATAGCTTTGATCGTCAAAAACTTTCGTTTTACACAAAAATAAAACCATTAAATTAAGAACGGGTAAAATTGGCCGCAGTGATTATATATAAAAACAAATATACAACCATTAAATCAAGGATACTATGATGATGATGTCACTTGGTCACATACAATCAACGGAATAAAGTATCGTCTATCAACAGCGCTTCAGTATCAGAAGTTTTTACTACCAATAGTATTTTTTTAAAGATAAAATATACTTAACTCACATCCAGATTCATTTTTGATGTGGTTTGCTCCTTTTAATATAAATTTTATTATTTGACTTCTATGATCTGATTAGTGTTTAGTGTACAAAATCCTTAATTGTCTTTTATTATTTTTTAGTGAACATTCAGTAGTTGATTTTTAACAAGCAATAATCTTTAAGTATAACGTTTATTTATTTTTGATAGACAAAGTTTCATGTCAATTTTAAAATATGTTTATTGAAGTATTACTTTCCACCTCTGATATTTCGTCACCTGTAATTTAATGAGCAATACTCAACCCAGCAGTTTATATATCTAAGTACAAGATTGTATGAAGCCCAAACAACTTTACCATCAATATTTTCACTGTTCTTTAATTCAATATACAGTTATAAATAATAAATAATTGGTTGGCAATCGATTCTTGAGGCGTCTCAGTCATGGCTCATCAAACTCATGATAAGTTTCTAAAAAAGGGGATCTCTTCTTGTAATGTAATCACCCTTAGACGGATGTGTATGGACTTCAATTGAAGAGTACGTTGTTTTTCGTTCGGATCATCTCTGTTTTCCATCATGGGAGAGAGACTCTCTAACATCTAAATAAGGAAATAAAATTTTCCATCTCATAAAACTTGCATATGAACAAAAAAATGAAAAGAAAACAGAGACTCTGAATTGCTCAGAAATAAAAAAGAGAAAATTGAGTGAGGGAATATAGAATGAAAGACGAAAAAAAAATGCACAGAGATGTTGTACTCCTGTAGTTTTATTAAACAGGGTGATGCATCCATATATTACCTCTTGCCGTTATTTATATACTATTAGGATAACACCTTTGCCCTGCTCTTATGAATTAAATTTAGTTACGAAAATAAAACACATTGTTTACAAATAAATGATCGAATATGTATACCTTTTTGTGTTTTCACATAAGACACTTAGTCATAATTGAAATAAAATGTTTAATATCTTTTTTTAAGACCTAATTTAATTATATTATATTGCATATAACAATATATATATATATATATATATATATATATATATATATATATATATATATATATATATATAATATATATATATATCACTGACACTTAGTCATAATTGAAATAAAAGCTTAATATCTTTTTTTTAGACCTAATTTAATTATATTATATTGCATATAACAATATATATATATATATATATATAAACACTATAGTTTAGAATTAAGTCTTTTATCTAAAGTCACACATCCATTCATCATTTTATAACAAAACATCTCTTAAACACAATAATTCTCCAAATATGGTTAAAGCAAATAGCTATTGTATTTAAAAAACAATTCAGTTAACAATACACGATGATAACTTTATTTTGCTAATATTTACATAAACAATATACATACATAAATATCTTAGTAAGAATACGTAAACAGAGATCACAAAACAAAGCACCCAGTGATAGTTGCTTTTAACTCAAATATGTAATATTTGTGAAATATGCAACTCAATGCCGACTTACTTCACGGCTGATTTGTAACCCCAAACTACCATAATATTGGTGTATGGAACCCATGAACTTATGAACGCTTATTTTTTAAGCCCAATTTGACACAATTATGACACTCGCGTCGTGATTTTCCATGCTATATGGGTTGGTATCCCCATACTCTCATGATAATTGTGAATCCGATTGCCCCGGTAGGCTTTCATTGAGTTCCTAAATTGTCATATTATTGGCTTGTGAAAACAAATGTGATAAAAAACTAAGTGTGATCGAGGGACTATTTGGATATTGTCTTCTGAAACTAATGTTTCAAATGCTTATACGAAATCCCTAGTTATACATTCTCACATAGACAAAGACAAACACATATTTACCATTTATTCACATCAAGCCGAAACATGATTTTATGCGTAACATTTTGTTCTGTTAACAATTAGTCAATTGGCTTAATACGTCTGATATAATTACAAGCTTCTACATAATATTGGTAACCAAAAAGTAGTGAAGCCATTGAGTGGTTTGATCAAATTCGTGTGGAAGTCATCATTTCCAATAATTATTATATATACTTTACACCTTTTTATTTTTGGAAATCATTATAATATGTATTATACTTCCCAACTACTATAATACCAAAAACTAATCACAAAGGGAATGGGAGAATACAGCGCCGCCGATTCAGTGCCGGCCGATAAAGCGCCAGGCGATTCAGTACCGGCCGATTCAACACCAACCGATTCACAAGTTATGGCAAATAGACAATTGATATATTAAAAAAGCGTCCTTGACGTCCAGAAGTACACACAATTAGGGCTGTAGGCGTCTATATTTGGAATGCCAAAAAAATCTTGTTAAACTTAAGTGAACCAAATAGAATTAAAAAAATATAAAAACCAGTCTCTGAATAAACCATTTAATTAATTATCTGCAAGAATAGATATTATAAAAAACCTTTTACCATACAATTATTATTAAATTCTTAAGTGCAAATTTGTAAATTATGATAAACCTTAATGTTCTTATTTACTTTTATCTTTTTTTAAATGGAAGACATCCTCAATTTATTCAAATGTACAAGTATTGCTTACACAATTATAAAATAATTTGTGGTTTTCCTTCATTTAACTCAATATTGTTACAGAAAAATAATCATTTTAAGTGTGAAATCATCAAAGTGCTATTTGTATATTCATATATACATCTTTGACAAGCAGAGCTCAGCAACACCCGGTATAGCAAGCGTCCCTGTCACTACTGACATGGGATGTTCGATACCATTTTCTTCTCTTGTTGTCACTCATTCTACCCCTGCGAAGATCTCTTCACATTCTGTATTTTGTCATCATTTTTTTACTTACTTACCCAGCCTTTCCATGGAAACGGAAGTCATCTTCCCTTTAGACAGAAGAAGCCATGAAAGCGTGTTCATTGTGAACTCTTGCATTACGTCTTCGTCAAATACAAAGAATTAAGACCATAATGTCGCTGGAGTTTTATTGGATATCTAAAGAGATATTGGAGGATTGATCGGGACCTTACGATTGGTTCTTAGATGAAATACAATACTTTTAGGGCTTAACATATCCTAATAATAAAAAAGGTTGGCTGGTTCAGAAGTTCACATACATTTTTGCGTCTTAGTTTTTTGGCAAAAACAAAAATTAAATAAAAAAAGTACGGATGGAAATTAGTTGTTTATATTTTTATGTATAAATACATATGCATGTATATATATATTCATATATATATATATACATATTTTGTAAAAGTATTCCATATATATAGAGAGAGAGAGATAAATTTGTATATTAGATGTATGACCCAA
>CP045899.1:17813333-17825252 GCA_013387185.1 Caligus rogercresseyi
TGTGATGATGTATAGCGACTTAAAATGACTTAGTAAAAAGAAAATCCCAACATATACTCCAGTGATATCACCCCCTGTTATCTTTATGAAAAGGAGTCCATTAAAATGACGTAAGTGGATAATATGTTTAACTTTTTCTATTCCTTATGCCTGGGACTTACGAATTTGACTCATAAAGTGATACATTGATTCCTTTCATTTCTTCGTTGTTTTTCAACTACTAAAGAGAAATCATATTTCATCATACAGACGACTTAAAATGCCTCTCATCAAGTAATTTCCTTTCTATCTTTAATTGACCCTATTGAGCATCCAGTAAATATTTAGTTCGGGGATTTTTATTACATATTTTTCTGAGGAGGACTTCAATTTTTTTTGTGGAAAAAATATTATATTGAATAAACGTGAAATATAATAAAACTCGTCGTAAAATAAAATACGTCGTCTTGGTAAGTTATATATTATATAATATTATTAACAACTTTTGTTTTTTTTTTTTATGTATTTATCATTTGTATATTTTGGCCGCTAATGGCATAGTCAAATATAAATCTTTTATCCACACAATCTAATAAATACTATAAATGATATATTATATTATTAGCAAAATAACTTCAAGGTATTTAATACTGTCCCTTCTAATTTAACAGGTTAATATTAAATTTATATAGATCGTCCAAGAGGCATCATACTCCTGGAAAATATATTTAAAGGAATGGATAAAAAACGTTCGGAAATAATTCTGTTTTTAGTATTGATTAATAATTTTTCCTTGCACATGTGAGTTGAAAAAATAATGAAAAGTGAATGGTAAATTACCTGATTAAAAAAAAAATCTCTGATTACTAAAAAAAGACGTGATCTCGTGTTTTTTTGTATAGCACAATATTACTATTTGAGAGTGTTTACTTCTAAGAAATGCAGCTATGTGAATCGGGAATAAAATAAAGACTTCTATACTTAAAGGTCTCAATACGTCAAGGAGCAAGGATGCCCTGCTCTTAAAAATTCCATTTAAAATTCCATTCATTCAAGTTTCTTTTATTGACAAAATCTGTTGGATATTTTTTATATTAATTATAACATTCTTCAAAAAACACATGTCATTCATATTTGGTATGATGAATACTATCACCCAAAGGACATCTACAAACCGATAATAGCTACTATTAAAGAAAAAGGGATTCCATAAAAACTCTGCAGTTAATCATGTATTTCCAAAAACCCAAAAGATTTTAGCAAGCAAAACATACAAAAATCAATATTTAAGTATAGAACTAAAATATTTTAAAACTAACGATTTAATTACATTTAGCTCCAAAAGATAATCGATATAGAATTGTTTTATAGACGAAATAGGAGGAGGGAGATCCATACTAAAAATGACCCCGTAATATTTTTAAAAAGTTTTAACTTACGATCTCATAAATCTTGATAGAGTTCTTTGTGTAGATACGCTCTATTGATCTTTACTTATTGTCCAGAGGCTATGCATAGGTTTATATTTATTATCCAGGTTAAACATATACGATTTACAGGGTAGCAGGCTTATTATTCAAATTTAAATATAATTGTTTAAGTAGAAGGAATTATTGGCTTAATCTATTGTACTTAATCACTTCGAAGCTTTAAAATATTCTTCTATATTTTTTTTTTTAGAAAATAGGGTTATTTTTTTCTAAACAAAATATAAACAAACTATAAGGCCTTTTATGAAATAATCACGCTTTATTTCATAAGCAGTCGGAACTAAAAAGTTATGTACTTTCATCATTATCACGCTTTTTCGTTGATATTTAGTTAAAACAAATATGAAAATAAATGTCTAACAAAATATTATCAGCAACTTGTAAGCTTCGGAACTTCTCACTCGAAAGCAGATCTAATATTATTAAAAGTTAGACTGAGTGAAGAATAATTGAATAAAGAATAGAAGCGTCTGCAAAATAAATTCTAAAAGTATTTTGTCAAAATTAGTAAATAGTTACATTTCCTGGTAAGTATAGAATATTAACTTTGGTCTTTGGGTACTACTCATGGAAAGACACAAAAGAAAGGGTAGCTTCAAGAAGCGAGAGAAGCTCTTTATCCGCCAACGTTCCCAATTTAGGGTCTAATTTTTTATGTTATGCTTGATAATTAATATAATTTAAATTGAATAAATTTATATGATGGAATAAAAATATAATTTTGTTTTTCAATATTTTTGTTATTTAATGAAAGAGCGACGTTTGTTGGAGAGTTTTGATGAATGCAAAAATAGCTAATATGAAGCTAATGTTTTTGTAACATATGAAAAAATATGGTAATGGATATTATTATCATTTACATTTCATAACCATTTTGTGTAGAAAAATAACAAAGATTTAAATGAAATTATAGTTTTTCATACTTTTGACTTTTAAATTTATATTTTAAATGATTTGCCCAATATGGGATCATTGGGGTCTATAAGTAATATTTTTTATTGGACTACGTAGTTACGCATTATGGTAGAAAAATCATTGTTTGATTACATTTATAAACGTTTATGTTAACATAAAGACACCAATAAAAATCTGTGTTATATTTGTTTCAGAAGAGAAATGTTTCTTTAGAAAAGTTTAAGAATAATTAATTTTATTAATACAATAATTTGATTGATGGTGGAGAAAGATAATATTTGAAGCATACATCATATCGCTATTGCCTTCAGACTGGCTCATTTCAACATCCTCATCCTATGTGGAAGCCTATGAGATTGAGCATTTGATCTCTACAGTTCAGAGGATCCTTTAAATGCCTCGAGAGTAAACGGAGGGGGATTCCTTTGGGTCTTCACCGCGTAGTTTTAAGAAACATAGAAGTCTTACGCTCGGTATCAAACATTTTCAATTAAAATGCACGGACATCCTCAGCGATGTCCCCAACGAGGTAGGGTACTGTGTTTGAGGGAGGAGTTGATGGAGCTTCACACCTCTTAATTCTGCCTGGACGCCTTCTTAGTGTATTGTTTATTATTATTACAACCTCATTTTTTGTTATCATTCCTAAATCCTTTTTTTATATTACCTGTTTTCATGTTTAATTCATACGATTACATTATTTTTATTGCATACTATTTTGTCATGTGAATTTTAATGAAATGCATTAAAAAAATAATACTATATTATTAGGGAGAAAAATATCGAATCATGAGTTCCTTACTTATGTATGCTGTGATTGAGATCAAAAACATAACAGGTGAAAAAATCGAATATGTGATTTTACCTATAGAACTATCTATAAGTTTGCGGGACAAACCAAGAAAATGATTCCAATAACTAACTCCATGCTATGTCAAGTAGCTAATAAAGAGAGGGCTACTAGTAAACCAATGAGGATTTAAACGTTCCTTTCATGGGAAATTAATGAATATAAGTATATTCAGTTCCTGTAAAAATATTTTTTTTCTTCTCACCAACAAGGTCTTTATTAAAACAATTATAATACAAATAGAACAAAAAGTACACTAAATGTAATATCTAAGGAAAAATTGTGTAACATAAAAACATAAACTAACATTTACAGTTTTAAAATTAGTTTCCTTTTTAATTCCTAAAACTTCAACATCATATTATTCATCTAAAAAACATAATAATAGAAAACAACAACTACATCAATCTACAGACATAAAAAAACATATATAAGACAAATCTAAATTGTCTTTGAAGACTTGAATCTCTTATATATTTTTTACAATAAACTGGAGAGATTTGGAGTAGATAGGCGAGAGGCGTGGTACATATTTAATTACTGCAGCTGCAGGGGTCCATTCTTGGCTGTTGACATTGGGGATTCTCAAAGATAATGCCAAATATCTGGCAGCCACTCCAATAAAGATAGCTCTCAGCTTATGCTTATATTTATATGAGTTTGAAAAACCTAAATTATGGCATTTTTAAAGTAGAATGCAGAAACATACATGTCTTTAATTCGGCAGGCTTCGTTTGATACTTGGTGTGAATTAATTCAGGGTCCCAATTTGTGGAATATATAGTGCAACAAAATCGAAAGTTCACAGTTGATCGGATAAAATGATAATAGTAATAATCGTTAATTGTTTACTCCTTGCAACATATCTCTCTATATTAAATTTATAGTTGCAAGGAGTTAATATAATCGAGTACTTCTCGGAAGATCCACTTCTCAATCAAGGAGCAAGGTTTGACAGAATATATAACTTTCTGGAAAATTTAGTTAAGAGGAATGTGTTTTTGCGAGAAGAATACAATAATTAAATCTACTAAAGTAGAAACGTATATATCATATATATAAATATATATATATATATATATATATAATCCATGTATTCCTCATTTTCACACCAATAAAAAAATCCTTAGATATTAAAAAATATTGAAAGAAACCTACGAAAGAAAATAAAGAATAATTAAAAAAGTATAAAAATAGCACCACAAGTGCACACGTTCACATGTACCAAACATTACTAAGAATTCAAGCAGGTAAATTTCCTTTGTGTTATGATCAAACATGGCACAATATTTAAATTTGAAAAAAATTGTAGTAAAGTGTACGGAGTGGCGTTTTAAGGGCAAAAAAACTCTTTATTGACTACCAACCAATGATGGTACGAACCCAAGACATTTAGTGAATTATTAATGAGACTTTGAATTTTTTTTTT
Organism: Caligus rogercresseyi; assembly: GCA_013387185.1. Lineage (NCBI taxonomy): Eukaryota > Metazoa > Arthropoda > Copepoda > Siphonostomatoida > Caligidae > Caligus > Caligus rogercresseyi. The sequence continues at coordinate 17,817,997 of CP045899.1, forward strand.
TTTTTTTTTACGGTTATAATTTTTTTTTCTTGTATCAAATATTATAAGACAGTGTAAAAATAACTACACTAAAATACAAGACACTATAAATAAATAAATAAAAATACTCTTGACAGTTGCGTTAAAATAAATAACATGAATGAACATTGTAGAACATAGATTTGAATTTCAAGAAAATTGTAGTAAAGTGTATGGAGTGGCGTTTTAAGGGTAAAAACACTCTTTATTGGACTACCGACCAATGATGGTACGAACCCAAGACATTTAGTGAATTTATTTCATGAGACTTTGAATTAATTTTACCTTTTAGGGAAAATATTGGGCGCCATCAAGAAGAAATTATGTATTGTATAACCACTCATATGAATTTTTATATTAAATTTTCGATGTAACAAAGATATATTCCCAATAATTGAAAAAATATTTTGAATAAATGACTGAAAAGCGTGTAGACTATATGACTTTGTCATGAGTTTTGATGTGCAAAAATAGTTGAAATAAATGTGTACCTTTGAACAAAAAACCCTTGTAACAATAATATTCCTATCCTACATCTCATTCCTTGATTAGAATATGTATGTTTTGTAAAAGACACCTTTATTTATTTTTCTTAAGAATGGTGGTTTATTTATATATTATTTTCTGCTCTTGACAAACTTTTTCATGCCATTGAAAAGGACATCATACTTGAATGCTCAAGAGGCATGAATTATTATGGTTGGCTCTTTCTTTTTATTCATTCAAAATACACAAAAAGCACAGCCATATATATTATTATTATTTGCTGGACTTTCATAGCTCTTTAGAAGTTATTTTATTTTTCTAAAAGTATAGCTGCTTTTGAAAGAGTCAAAGAAATGACCGAAATAATAACCATAAGCAAAGAAAAGGACTTGAACTGTCTAAAACACAAATCAAACAATGCTGGATGTGTAAAAATTGTTTTTTTAAAGCAGGGAAAACATTCTATTCATTTGCTTCATATTATGTTTCTTCTTTTGCATTGAACCACACTTTAAATGAGACAAAGGGAGCTCGATAGCCGTGCGTGTTAAGGCGTGTCCAACTCTCAATGTTGGGGCGCAGGTTCGAATCCCGAGAGGGATGGTCATTTTGGTCTACCTCATTGATAAGATCCTAGGTTCGATAGACTAATTATAATGCTATAATGCTTATTTATATCCAATCGGATGCAATTCTATCGAACCATATAGGCAAAAAAAAAAAAAAAATCTTTCTCTCAAACGTTTTTATTATTATTTTGGCAGTCGTGGATTTTCAAGGAATCAGATACTTTTACTACCATGTGTTCCAGAATTATAAAAGCACTTTATATGAAGATAAGTCTATATCTATCAATGATAAAACTTTATATCCCAACGCAGCCCATTTGAAGAAAAAGCGGAATCAAAATATAAAAGTTATAAGGAACTCTGGAGGGATGGAGACTATATGGTCGAAATGATTGCCGACCCTTCCTCAGTTCACCAATCTACCTTTAGAAGGGAACTTAGTATAGGTTAAATTTTCGGGCGTTAGGCTCCAATGTCAAAAGTGTTTATACTTTGGACATCTGAAGCAACACTTGCATGAAAAAAGATTGAAAACTTCAGAGTATGAACGAGCATTAAGGCAAACACTTCAGGAGCGACAAGCCAATGTTAAGATAATTTAAGATCACCTTTGGAAATTGTTCCAGAAGTAGAAGGAGTATCTACAGACACTCAAAGTGAGGAATCTCCCTTGGACACCGTTCCAGATAACAAGGGGGTCTTCTGAGAACATTTCTACTAATTCTAAGTAAGCTACTAATGAGGGACATATCATTATTTCCACTCATCTAACAAAGAATAATAATTTTTTGGAACCAAACTTAATTTTGGAAAGCCGCACTCGCTCTAATTCAACTGGGAAAAGAACATGCCCGACTGAAGATTCCCCTGATAAAGCATCAAACCCCCCTAAACCAATCGAAGTTATAAAACTTTATTGAAGTCAAAGATTACTGAAAAAAGCTTAACCCCACTAAGCAACCAAATATCTAAGTTTGCCAAAGAGTCTCCTGCGTGTTTTTCTGATATTTTATTTACAATAATATTCAATGCAAACCAGAATTACGGATTTTTTCTCTTATAGTATGTCTAAGGAATTTTCGTCGAACATAGGGATTAAAAAGATAAAATCTCTAAATATAAGAGGAGGTAAAGAAAGAAGAGCAAGACATGCTCTGATGAAAAGACTGATATCAATGAGGGCCGATATTATCTGTCTTCAAGATATAAAGTCTTTATTTTCGTCCTCTTGCGGCCTCAATGCCCTCTATGTCTCCCTAGAGGTTGGCATTACTTCTTTACTGGTTCTGGGTCAAGTAGAGGGGTTTTGACTCTTATTACAAGGAGGATCTCCGTTCTGTATTGTGTCAAGGAATATTCTGGCGTGGGTGATTGGCACAAATTACGTGTCACTTCTAATGGATTTACATTTTATATTATTAATGCCTATGGGCCTAATGAGAAGTCGTTAACATTCTTTCAGGCAATCATTAATAGTCAAATCTCGAACAAAAACTCTTATACTCATTGGTGACTTAAATGTGGATTTAAATCAAAGTAATCATACTTACCCAAATGCTTCTATTCTAAGAATGGCTATTCTACGCCTGAATTTGGTGGATCTTACTGTAAAATTGTGCAGTGGGAGTTTTTCTTGGTCGACGAAAAATCAAAGATATATATTGGACCTAGCTTTAGCATCTCCTTGCATTGCGTCCAGGATCAAGAAAGCTTTTTATCGCCCTGAGCCCTCTTCTGATCACAAAGTTGTTGAACTGGAGCTGCTCTGTTTAGCCTGGAAATGTGACTTTAAAGTTCCAAACTGGTTAGTAGAGAATGACAAATACAGGAAGAGTCTGAATTCAAACCTTTTATTGGGCTTTGATAACAGGCTTTCTTCAATCAAGCAGTAACTCGCCTCTCAAAAATAGTTTCTGTAACCACCCAAAAAATTATGTATAAACAAAGAGTTGGTGCAGAGAAGCATGAACGTCTTGTGGAGAATATGCTCAACAAAGAGTCCTTTTTGTGAGGTCTGTCATGTCAGATGCCATAAACTCCTTTAGAATTTCTGAGATCGCTGAAGCGAAATGGAAACCAAAGTCATCCGGGAGTCTGATTCCAACAAACGATTAAGAGACCTTGCCAAAAAGATGGATACTGTGTTTCTTCTCTCGGTCGAATAATTGAAGATGGTAAATCTATAAATGATAAGCGATAAGTTTTGAAATACTTTCACGACCGTTTTCAGTCTCTTGTCGGAGAAAGATTAGGTCATTTTCCTAAGCCAAAAAGATTTTCCCCAACGCCATGAAGAACGTATTTTTTCTTCTAAAGTAATCTTGAATTTTATCGAGAAAATCTCAAGACAAACAAGGCGTGTGGCCCAGATGGAATCACAGGCAAGCTATACGCGCAATTCCCTGATGGAGTTGTTCCTTTTCTATTTAAGATTGGCCAGGAAATGGAAAAGAAAGGTAAAATGCCAAGTTCTCAGCGAGAGGTAGAATTGTTCTAATTCCAAAGAAGGGTAACAGCACCGACTTCAGTCATTGGAGGCCGATTACAATTCTAAATGAGTCGTATCGGATTCTGTCAGGCATTCTTGCTCAACAAATGCAAATCCAATTGAATGAAAAGATTGGCATCCATCAAAAGGTTTCCTTAAGAATTGCAAAATATATGACGTGTCTCGTAATATTCAGGCTTCAATTGAGTCTGTGAATAAAAGTTTGGAGCCATCATTGCAGTGGATTTCTCTAAAGCTTTTGACACAATTTCGCATTCGCATATACTTAAAGCTGTTCGGAGACTGTTGCCAAAGAATTCTTCAATCCTGTACGGGCCTTACTGTATAATGGTTCATCGACTCTATCTCTTAATGGATATGTTAGTGATTCGATAACGTTAGGAAAGAGTTGTAGACAGGGATGCCCTTCTGCCCCTCTCCTTTTCATAGCAGCCGTCGAAAACTTTACGAGGAACTTACTACACAAATTTCGTGGTTTCGGTATCGATCTAGAGGGCTCCCGTCATCAAGTAGATATGTATGCCGATGACATTACCATCACTCTGGAAGCTAATTCGGAGGCCCAATAGGTTAAAAGAATTGAATTAATTTTGGATTACTTCACCAAATATGAAAAAGTGTCAGGCCTCTCAGTAACTAAATTGAAGACTTCTATTCTTCCATTTGGCGTTTGGCTCCCTGTTAGTGGACTTCGGCTTCGTTCTTGTGAAGTTAAAGCAAAGTTGGAGATTCTGGAATTTTTTGGTGTAAAGACGGTTTTGATCTTTCAAACTGGTCTGCTTTTCACTCACTGGTCTTACAAAAAATGACAAAATGGAGACATTTAAGTTTACAAAAGAGAATAGATCTTTATAACTATAAAATCATTCCTTTATTTTTATACAGATCATCATCCTCGCCACTCTTCGCGGAGAAGGCAATTTTAAATGAAAATATTTGGCTGTGCGCACTCTTTCATAAAAGCTATTTAGCAGCATTGAAAAGGAAGAATCGTCACCTGGAGGTGGGCTGGTTCTTCTTTCCTCGATCGTACCCAGGATTTACATCAAGGTCTTGAGGGATATTGTCGGGAGTCGGTTTTTGGAATGGAGAAGAACAGTGTCGAGTAATCAAGTCTACTCTTGGTTAATGCTGGGGACAGAATTAACCAACCAAATAACAACGGCCTTATCCCCCGTGTGGGGATGTGTTCAAAGGTTAATTTGGAGAAATACTCCAATATACGAAAAAGTCTACACCGTCGATTTAATTCGGCTAATTGTACAAAGAAGTATTTTTTTCAAAACCTGAAACCCCCTGAAGAGCTTGAAGAAATAGCCATAAAGGAGGGCATTTTAACTGTAAATGACCTGGGCAGGAATGGTTTTTTTATGACGGGAAGTTTAGATTTCCTCTCTCCAGATCGGCCACTAAACATTATTTGCATAGGCCCTGGCACACAAAGTTGTTGCATAATTTACATTATGTCCTGCCGAGAATTGGGACATTTGTCTTAAGTTTATGGCCCTTTAGACCTACCAGAAGATTGGGAACAGAGGATCCTAGATTATCTATCTAAAATATCGGAAGAGAGGAAGTTCACCGCCCAGTTCCAAATATCGCCGATGTCCTTAAATTTTACCGCCTATGTAAAGATTTTGGAGTTTTATACAACACAATACTTCATGCCTTTGTGGACTGCCCCATGATTAATATTTAAAAAAAATATTGTCCTCAACGTAAAAGGCATGGAAGACATCAAGGCATCTAAATACTGCAAAGCCACAGTACTCTTTGGTATTGGAAAACGGGATTTCTCTGCAAGGGCGAAAGCAATAAATTAAGGCCAATCCTAATATCTGCTGCAGCTCGCTACGCAGCTTTGGACTTAAAAATTCCCTCTGCATCTGACTCTTCATGGACATTAGCGGCATCGGCAATTAAATATTATCCCGGAATATCACACTCTCTTAAAGTAATATATAGAAGACTTTTAAAATATTTTAATAAACGCCCCTAACTGTTTTACTTTTTGTAATGCTGTGATCTTTTAAATGTATTCAATTTATTTGTTCAGCTTCCTTTTATATCACTGTCCTTTCTTCTTAAGAGTCAATATTTGATCAGTTTAATTTAATCCCTGACCGATAAAATAATAAAATCATTATTTTTTTGTCATTTGTTTTTCTAATACTTTTTGCTTATTCATATTTTTTTTATTACTATTTTATATTATTTTCAAATTATTTAATATTTTATGTTATTTTCAATTATATTAATATTTTATTTATTTCAAATATAATTAATATTTATGTTATTTTCAAATTATATTATATTTAGTATTTTCAAATTATATTAATATATTAATATTATTAATAAATTATAATATTTTATTTATCATACTATCCTTTTTTTGTTTTAGCTAAGGACATTATTTGTATCATACCTATTTCTTCTCATTTTGTTCATGCTTTTCTTGGACAAACACATATGTAGCCAAATGGTTGACGATCCTACAGACTTTAAATAAGCAATGGTTTTCTTCATTTGTCTCTAATTACAAATAAAAGCTCATGCCCTTCTGTGGCTAAACACATACACATATATTTTGTTTTATTACTAGGTACTTCTTCTTGTATATAGTTTTAAGATGTAACATTACTCATGGAAAAAAAAATGGTTAACTTGACTCTTGATAAATCATCTTTATTCACTGTGGTATTCTCTCTTATCATCTGAGAATAGCCCTTTTGTTAGACAGCTATTTCTTAGACGGACATTTCTTAGAACCACACTCTTTAAGCGGACACTTTTTTTAATCACAGCTTTACAAATGGGGGTTCAAAATGACCCGCCATTGGACTAGAGACCTAGTTCGCCGGACACAGTTATGTACTTTGGGTTAGTAAATCTCCGCCAATATCCCTTGGGTTCGGCCAGACACAATTATGGTATTTTGTTGATACACATTCCCAGTGTTGGTCGAATATACTTTGAAAGTAGTATGCAATATACTACTTTTTACTGCGTATAAATATTTTTTAAATATTAGTTATTACTTCTCAAAAGTAATATACAACTTTATATTAGATATTATTTTTTGAGCTTTCCAAAAAATAAGTAAAGGCAATTCAAACAGGATTTGTAAAAATCCTCACCAAACCTAGTTTGCATTTTTATGTCCCTGGGTGACGTCACATAAATTCACAGTCATTAATTTTCATCAAAAACGCCTGTAGAATATTTTTTTTCACTAAAGTAACATGTAACTAGGATATACATATTAGTTATTACTTGAAAGCAATATCTAATATGTTTTGTCTCTATGTTAGTCGCAGTAATATAACTAAGTAATATATTACTCGTCACGCGCATTAGGGAACAACACTGCACATTCACCGCCAATAGGACCTCAGGTTCTGCCTGACAAAATTATGGTATTTTGGTGTTAAGAATCTCTCAATGAGTCATGGGGTTCCGCCGGACATAATTATGATTTTTTGGGTGGTACACACCTCAGCCAATGGATAATGTGGTTCTGCCAGGCACAATTATGACTTTTGGGGTTATAAAAACCCTTCATTGTTCCTCAGTTTCCACCAGAGGCAATTATTGCATTTTGGGGGTAACTAACCCACAGCTTTGGCACTGGGGTTCCGCCTGTTACAAATATGATCTATTGGGTTTACAAATGG
>CP045899.1:17825352-17849828 GCA_013387185.1 Caligus rogercresseyi
ATGTTCTAATAACTATGGATTTGATGAGGTTTTAGTGGGAATGAAATTGATTATATATTATAATGTCAAGCTAATGAAATATATATTGAAACCAAATAGATGACGCTGTACTGTGCATCTCCTCTTTGAGAGCACAGCACAGCGAATCTATTGGCAGAGTAGGTAACTTGAAATATTTATTAGGATTTAGCTCATTTTGCATCTTAAGCTGCACTCAGAGATGCCAAAATTTATCACTTGTTCCTTGTGGATTTCAACAATTCACAAGGTTTCATCCGAATCCGTTCTTTACTTTTTGAGTATCCTGCTGACAAACAAACAAACCACAACAACGCCAGTGAAAACAATACCTCCTTCGGCGGAGGTAAAAAAGACAAAACTTAGCATCCAATAAATAACTAAAAATGAAGATCAAACTATTGTTAATATCTTTTATAAATATTATTTTATCTCTAGTCGAGATGTCTTATGTAATTAGGAATCCTGAATTCTTAGGCCGAGGGGTGGACCCATTTGACGAAAATGATTAAAGGAAGGTCATGATATATATATATATATATATACATATAGTCCTTGTACTCGTATTTAAAACAAAAAAACTTGACTAATGAACATTGAATAAATTAACTATTCTCATAATTATCACTACTTTATTCCACGGGGTTCTAGAACAATAGAGACAACATGAAAAAGAACCCCTCATGAAATATGTAGATATGTTCAAATATTTCACAGACTTTCTGAGAATCTTTTCATGAATTAAAACTAAGACAAAAGAACTGAAATCCTTCTGGCCTTCCTCTCTGCTTAGGTAAAGAAAAAGAGGAGAATAAACAGTCAAAAGAATGATTTCCAACGTTTTTTTTCTCTTCTTAAAAAAATATTTTTATATATTCTTCTTCAAATAATGACTCATTAAATTGCAGAGTTTAATGTGGTTTTAATGGAATTGCTTCAAGCAAAAAAGCAATGTCCGAAGAAACCTGAAGTAACTTTACGATGAGAAAAATAATATGCTAAGAAAATAGGTTATTATTTTTTGGGTTCATAGTAAATTATTAAACCAACTAAATAATTAAACCTATACATGATCATTAAAGGGTATCATCACTATCAAATTTAGTAGAATATATTTAATTCTTTTAGTTGACGTTCATTATAATATATTATATATTATTTTAAATTATGTATTTGTTTTTACATTTTTATAAAACTATTTTATAATAGTTTATTATTGAATTGAAATGGATTATAACTCTATCTCAATTTGTATTCTAGCAATATCCTCAAGAAAAAAACACTACACCAAAAATGTAGGCAAAAAATGTCATCATTTTTGACGTGAACAAGAGCTTCGAGAGACGTCATTATAATGAATAAAATTTGATATATTTATCATTACTTTCTTCAGCGCCCTCTAATGTTCAATTCTACTAACAATTATAATAAGTTTTGAATACATGATTTTTAACCACTTGAGGTTTTCTGAGAAAAAGTCATAAATATTTCTATTTTAAATATACTCTATATATTTGTTTTTCTACTTAAAATACCTATAAAAAGTGACGGTGAATTTTAGTGGTAGACAAAGCAAAGCCCCCTCTTAGTAACATTCACTTTTTAATTAATTTTCTTTTGTGCAAGCCTGCAAATACCTAATATGAGATCCATTAGAGCATAAACTTTATACCTTTATAATATATTAAAATAAATTTCGGCAATCTATAAGACACATAGAAATTTTTCATTGTTTGATTGAAAATCAGTAATTAATTAATCCGTGTTAGCTGCTCAAGTACATTTATTAAGCTTTGCATGTGCTATTTTTTATGAACGGAAGTGATTATCCTGGGATTTACTAATTTTATTGTAAATTATTCATTTTACTAGGTTTGTTAATTTTATTTCATGTAACTGTATTTTACCTCGCCGAAGAGGTATTGCTTTCACTGGCGTTGGTTTTGTTGGTTGGTTGTTTGTCAGCAGGATAACTCAAAAAATGCGCAACGGATCGGTTGAAACTTTAGAGAGTTGTTGGAAATGCCAAAAGAAACAAGTTATTAAATTTTTGCATCTCTGAGTGCTTCTTTAAGATGCAAAATGAGCTAAATACTAATAAATATTTCAAGCTAGCCTACTCTGCAATAGATGTCGCTGTGCTGTGCTCTCAAAGAGGAGAGCACAGCACAGCGATATCTATTGGCAAATGACAAAAAGACAAGTGATTCATTTGGTGGGGATCGGCGGAGTTTGCACCTCTGAGTCCTCTAGTTGATAAATTATTTTGGTAATTATCTTTTTTATTTTTTAAATATCGATGAATAACTTTTTTGTAAGGGAATTCATTTTAGACTACAATGTTAATTATGCATTATGTTATGTTTACTTTCTCTGAATAAATAAAATTATAAGAAAAAATACCCAGAATATTTTTATTACATATGTACAAATCCATTCAAGATTGTTTAATAGTTTGCCAAGATCCCAGGTTTTTTTAGTTTATTACTTTATATATTTCTGTCCCCCTTCCATATGTAATGATGTCCTATCAATCAAGGGATAAAGTATAATAAGTTAGTAATTTTTGAAAAGTTTTTTTGGCTCAACTACATATGGTTTTTTTCTTCTTCTCCTTCCAAAGAATGAGTCAATAATATTCGTGAATTTTTGACATTGGGAGAAATACTCTTGAATAATAATTATATTTGAAATTATATCTGTGGAAAAAAATTGTCTTTATGGCCTTACCACATTTGTGATATGGAGGATATAGATTTTGATGGTACACGGAAATTATGTTTTTGGAGTATTGATGAATGCCAAAAAATAATAACTCTTATCACTGATAATTGAGATTAGACAACTCTTCTCAAAGATAGTGCATCCAAATATACATATATCATAAATGACCATTTCTTAAAATGTTAATCGTACGTATACGTATATATATATATATATATATATAGGCGTAGGGGAGATGTTTGATTTGGGGGGGCAGCATTCAATTTGCCCGAATTTAAAAAGAACTGTTAAATCGGTGAAAAATAATCGAATGAAGAAAGCTACGTAGACTAATATTTTTTAGTAATTTCATACTATTCATTATATTATATTATTTTTGTTATACTTCAAATCCGGTTGCTTTCATGATTTCATTTTTTCTTCAACTGTAATGCCGAATATCTCAACCATTTGCCCAAATTCGATAACTCACCCAAATTTTTGGGGGGGGCAGTTGCCCCCCTTGCCCCCCTGTCTTATATATATATATATATATATATATATCAGGAAACGATCGGGACACTTTATTTCGTCGGGAGCTGGGCCGGGGCTTTAATATATTCGTTCCTTCGTCATTCTGAAAGTGACGACGTTTTTTTAGAAAAGAAAATCAAAAAATGCAACACTACTTATTAATTTTTCAATATTAAAGTCCCGGCCCGGTGATTTATAGACACCTGGCGGGACATTCAAAACAGCTAGGAACTAGACCGGGTGGGTACCCGGTTGTTTCCTGATATATGTACATATATATATATATCACATTTTTTTATTTGGTTAAGATGTTAATTTATAAGCTACACATCCATACAGTGTAAAAAAATAACAATACACTAGAAAGTAGGAGATAAAAAACACAATCTGAAGACAGTTACGTTAAAAGCAAATATAATGAACATTATAATTCAAAACTTCTGTTTAAAAGGCACATTTTTATAAACATATATTAAATTATTTAATTTTCTATGACTTTTAATTACTTTCAAATAAGGGAACCCTATAAATACAAAAAAGAAACCTTCTTCCTATCTAATTAAGGATGATCCAATTAACACAATGTCCACTCACCAAAATGCAAAAGGAACTCCTACCAATGATTCATTTCCTCTTCATTTTTAATTTCACGATGACTGAGCTCTCTCATCAAAGACTATGATTATGAGAGCGTCTTGGAAGAAGATATTATTTTATCTCCTTTCATCATGAAATACAATTCAGGAAAAGAAAATGGGATTTTCCACACGTGTGTCCGATGCATCCAAGAACAACAACATTATTTCGAGGGGAGAAAGTCTACATATACATTTTAAGTAGATACAATATGCAGCAGCTAAAATATAAAAAGTATTCTTCAGACAGATTTATAAAGTTACTGACTAGGAAAACAATAAATAAAAGGTGAGTTCCGTATTGGAATGTAAAAGCTTCTTGATGGATTCTTGAGCTTAACAACGTATAAAGACAACTCGGGAGGGATTATAAAGTCCATTAGGTTTGAAATGACGCACTGGATTGAGTTCGTAAGTTCCAAAGTTCAATAATAACACTTCATATATATTTATCACATAATTTTTTCAATCAAAAACTAATAATTAAATAATCTAATAGTTGCTTCGCTCATCGATGTTTAGATTGTGTTGTGGTGAATTCCTTTAACCTCTAAAAGGATCAAAAGAAATAATAGCTTAATTTTGACAATAGACGACGACTATATCTAAAAACTATATTTAATAGTTAACTCAACCGTCTTTTGATATTTGATCCTTTGTTTAACAGGTTCAAATAACTTATATATATGTAGATTATAATAAAGAGGCTTAAATATTTGATTCTTCTAGATTTAGCAAAAGACATGTTATAGGTTCAATCTCTATAATAAATACTTTAATATGTATAAAAATATTTGTAGATTTAAAGTTACATTCAATTCTAAATTTCGTGATGTGTTTCTGACTAGAATAATATCAAAAAATATATGTAAAGAAATAATATACAGACATAAATAGTTTTCCAATTATTTTAAAGTTAGCTTATAAAGATATACCTCTATTTCTTTTTTAAAGTTTTCCATCACAATAAGTTATATCAATAAAATCACTTCCAGGTTTTGTGGGATGATTACGTTTGTCGATTTAGTACGTTGAATTCACAAAGATTAAATATTTATCCACAACTACTTACAAAATAGTGCGATTATGAATTTGCAAACGACAAATTTTCAGCGATTTTTTAAAACATACTTATATTTCCAGCATCCTCTTGACAATACGTTTAATCAAGAAAACATGTAAACTGGTTGTATTCTTAGATGATTTTCAAAGTATTGTTAAAAGTATTTATATAGTGAAACATAAGTTATAGTTAGGTTTGTTGAAGTTATTATCTTAATTGTGAGTTTTGAGTTGTTGAAAAACATTGCTTTTATTTTTTAATAAATATATAGAATTATATTTTATCAAAAAAATAATGTTGGTGTTTGTTAACTATCTAAAAAATGAACAATTAAAATATATATAGTTTTTCATCGTACTATAGTCAACATTATGTTCAGTACTTATATTTCTCATTACCTCCGCCGAAGGAGGTATTGTTTTCACTGGCGTTGGTTTGTTGGTTGGTTTGTTTGTCAGCAGGATAACTCAAAAAGTACGGAACGGATTCAGATGAAACTTTGTGGAGTTGTTGGAAATGCCAAAAAGGAACAAGTGATTAAATTTTGGCATCTCTGAGTGCTTCTTTAAGATGCAAAATGAGCTAAATACTAATAAATATTTCAAGTTAGCCTACTCTGCCAATAGATGTCGCTGTGCTGTGCTCTCAAAGAGGAGAGCACAGCACAGCGACAACTATTGTTTCAATATATATTTCATTAGCTGACATTATAATATATAATCAATTTCATTCACAGTAAAACCTCATCAAATTAAGATGCACAATGAGCTAAATACTAATAAATATTTCAAGTTAGCCTACTCTGCCATAGATGTCGCTGTGCTGAGAAATCGGGTGCCGGGAGCGTCTTCCTCTCGAAATTTCCGTCGAGGGGAACCCTCCCCCGTCCCTCTACGTCGCCCCAGTCGTGAAAAATCCGCCTCGGAAGGCTCATAAGGACCCTGTGACGGCGGAAGTTTGCACTCTCTGAGTGTATATATGCCTCTAGTTAGTCTTGAGAATAATTCAACTTATGAAACAGCTTTTAACGGATTTATATATCAATACTTCCTATCTTTGTATCACTCTACAACAATTTGATCAATACAAAGATAAAATCACATTTTACCATATAAAATTTGTCTTTAAAACAATGGGCAATGAATTATCGTTGTTTTTAACTTTACAAAAAACGTCATTTATAAACTATAACCTTTAACATAGTATCAGTAGATTTAATCTTAAGTGTCTTTCAAATCTACCTCCGGTCAAAAGGCACCAATTTCTCTACATCTATAATGCACAAAGGTAGACATATATAATTTATTCATAAAATGAATATATATAGGACTTAATTTAATATTTTATTCATAGAGAGCCTTTCTTTCTTAGAAGCATCATATTGCGTCCTGATGAATATATAATAAATTTAATTAGTTGCTTAAAGATTCCCTAATTTCCATTATTGTAAAGTAATTAAATCTCTTTATGAAGTAAAGAAACCCCTTTAATCAATAGACTTACCATAATGAAGAAGGCAGTGAAGAAAAAAGGGATTTTTTCCACTAGTCGGATAGTGAAAAAGTATTTTTTTTATCCTTCATATACTTTCATAGTTTCCTTTGCATTAAAGTAATAAAAACACTATGATATACTAAGCTGAGCAATTTGACAGTGTTAAAGAATGTTTGCAAATAACTTGTAGTAAGATACACAAGCTGAATTGTAAGGGAACGTGGTATAACTCAGGCAAATAAGATGACCATATAATCAAATATATGATTGAAAGGTTCAATGGCTTGTAGAGTTTCTACTCTCATTTACTGTGGATCTTGGCATTAGGACTTAGTCCAACTACATGCACATATAAATCTTCATTTATATATTAATGGAGTGTTAATTTGAAAAATAAATGTTAATTTATGAGTTTATTATCACAAGCCCTTTGCATTATTAATTATTTATATTTTTTATATGTTATATGTATCCATATCCAATTCCCTCGTGAGTGCCATAGTACACAATAAACACTAAGCTATTTTCCTGTACTGACATAAAACAAGACGATGAAAATAGATGTATGTCCAAGTACTTCTAAAAATAACAGTTAAATCAAATATAAGGTGCTAGAAATAGGACTCAAATATACTACGTTCTTTTCAACTTTTCCGACGATACATCCAAAAAGGACACCTCTAGCTTATTACTGGAAAAGCGTCTTTCAACACAGGGGTATAGAACCTTTTTCCGGCATGGAAAAACCCTAAATTCTCATTTTAAAAACGGATTTACCGTGACAGTCATATAAAGCCGATCAGTAGCTTTGTAAAGTTCAATACGTATTCAATCTTATTAATGATTTTATACATTTTGGGATACGTGAGGGAGACAGATTCTAACAACAGTTTACCTCAAATAAACCGTATAAGCACCGTGTTGCCATATGAAGATGGTAGCTATTTAGCTTGACATGGCGTCATTGATTTATGTAAGAGGATTCTCCTGCTCGAATTCAGTAAAATTAAACAACCGAGACGAATAAAAAATTAAATAAAGCTTAGTTCTAAATGCTTTCTTATTGTATAATCTATATTCTTATTGTCCTTCAATTAGATTGATTCATTGCTTTGATGTAATAACATATTTAACAACTGCCAGATATGTCCCTGAGACAAACTCTCTCATAAAAAACCATATCTGCCTCATGAGCCACAGATTTTCCCGATCCGTGCTCTTCACTCCTGACAAAATCTTTCATATATGAATAATGAAAGTATTCAAATTGTAAGCCAATAAGATAATAAAAAACCATAAGAGAATATATTTTTCCCCGGATCATTTAAAAAAAATATAATGTTATTCATGTATTTCCTTTACGCATCACTTTATATACTTATGTACTTTTTCTGTTTGGTTGTACACAATGTATAAAATATAATAATAAATAATTGAGGAAATAAATAAAAAAAGTAAATAATATTTTTGTACACATCTTTCCTTAAAGATTCTTGAGGTTGTTTACAATTATCACATACATGTTAACTTCATATTGACTGTCCACAAATGCGCCTTCCCAGGCTCAATATTCAATAGTGTTATGTATTTAAAAAGAATCCTTTTATTCTTTTAGGGTACAATACATTTACTTTCAAGGGATAGTACTGATGATGATAAGATCCAAAGAATAGTCCATTCAGCTGAATGATTTTTTTTACTGTGTTTGATTTCCCATTAGTTGGGAGATACATATTGCTTTTATGTTTTATTTGAGGGGTCTAAGGGTAGAGCCAACACAGGGTGGAATGTGAATCTTATAAAGGTAAAGGGAGGGATCATTGTCTACTCATGAATGTATAGACCCAATTGTGTATCATGATGACGTATGATATTTTGCTCTCTCAATAGATTTTTTTATCTCTTCTGAGTGGTGTATCAATTGATTTTTTCTTAAATCGATTTTTTCTCATATCGAGGGGTCATTGTACAATACATATATTGAATATCCTTCAGTGCTTTCATTTAAGCGTCAGTGTATTATTTTTATTAAACATCGTAGTTTATTTTTTTTGCTTTAATATTTAATTATACTTTTATTACACCGATAGGAGTTGGGATTTTATTTTTCAAATCAACGAACAAGATGAAAAAAAAAGGTTTATTGAACATAATTTTGAGAATAATTGTTATGGAATTAATGTGTAAATAGTATTTTAAAGAATAAAAATCATAAGAATCACAATCTGCAACTTTTTACATGTTGTTATAATTTTTCTGATTGTGAAAACTTCTACATTTAGTTTTTTCTGATCAATTAAACAATTATTGAAAAGTATTTAAATACGTTTGGTCAATTTATGTATAAGTGCCATTAATCTCATACATTCTGGATTGGTAAGGATTATTTTACGACATTTAGTATATTTCCCTATTATTTTTTGAGTATTACAAGTCTTTAATGGCGGGAGCTTATGCAAAAATTAAAATCATAAATAGTCCGTTAAGTCTCAAACAAATACAATATCTTCAAACTTCAAAAAAAAAATGAAAATCTTACCGTTTTGCTATATAAGAGAATTAGTCAACTTATATCCACAGATGTATAACTAATGTTTGCTCCCTGTTATTATAAAATTAAAAAATGATTCCATCCTGATTTGTGTACATGAAATAAAATCTATACAGCTCAAACGAACAAACTAGCGCTCTTTTCTACTTCCTTTATTCAATAATGAAATTGAAGGGTCCTAATACTAGCAGAAAAAAAAATAACCGTTTCATATATATATATATACAGTCAACTTCTTCAAAGTCAAAATTGCATAGTCGAAAAGTCGCCTAACTCGAATATAATCAAAAGTCCCATTTTTTCTCCATTGACATGTGTGTATGTAATAAAATTGTACAAGTCGATTTTTGTAAGAACATATTTCGCCTAAGTCAAACAGATATTTTGACAGTAACACATACATAAACAAGAAAATAACTTCGCATAAGTCGAAGAGGGTGCTCACTTTCCAAAACACAGCCGGCATGCACTGCGCCTGCCGTTCACACTGTGTATTACAAGGAAGTAGACACAGATGATTGAAAACCTGTATATCGAATTTTTCTTCGAATTAGCAATCAAAATTTGTAACTCGAATTTCGCCTAAGTCGATTGTTTTTGTACAGTCCCGAGAGAATCGACTTAGGCGAAGTTGACTGTATATATATATATATATATACATGTTACTAATATAATCACCTAAATTATGCAAGTTGTTCGATTAATCGGCGAAAGGCTAAATTAATAAACTCACCCAACAATGGACCTAGTTAGAACTTGAAAAACCATTTTAAGTTAAAATGAATACACTTGTATATAATATCGAAGATTATTTATTTGATATATTCCTAAATCTTTTTTTGTGTTCCTATATGGATCGATAGAATTGCATCCAAATGGACATACATAAGCATTATAGCATTAAAACCAGTCTATCGACCTAAGGTCTTTTCAATGAGTTAACCAAATATGATCATCCCTCTCGGGAGTATTCGAACCTGCGCCCCCAATATTGAGAGTTGAACACGCATAAACGCACACGATTTTATAAGTATTTAATTTTGCAGTTGTACATCAACTGAAAAACTTTATAATATCTACAGATAATAATTCAAAATAGTGGATATACAATTGAGTTAAAAATTTACAATGTAGGTGAAGAGATATGACTTTAAATCTATTATTTGAATAAATATCAGAGGATAAACTTAATTCATATTATTCAAATAAGATTTTGTGCTCATTATTTCGTTTCTTTCATTTGAAAGCTATAATTTTCTATCCAAAATAGAATAAAAGAATCTATATCTCCTTTGGACCTTTCTTATTCCCTTACTTTAGCTTTTATAGCTACCAAAATATTCAAATATCCGATTTCTCATAAATAAATAACTCATGGCAGTGAAATATCAAGCTTTTATGTTTTAGTCTGCCTCTGAAGTCTGCCCTTACCTACATCAAAGTACTAGTTAAACACTTTTGGCTTGAGCTCCATTAACAAGGGTCTTGATTGTGTTCCCCGGTGAAGAAGTCTCTATGTGTGTACGCCTATACATTTCTAAGCAAATACGAACAACAAATAATACATGAGGGCTAAACAATATTGTATTTACACAGTAAAGTGAATGAAAAAAGATTTCACTTTTTGAACATTGGTGAGAGCTCATAGATATAAATGTTTATTAGCAAGTCATGGCATTATTTCTCTAAAAAAATACCTTTTAATGTAATGATTCACTTTGTATGTACATTGAATTCCATTGATGAGTTATATTTAAGAGAGAAAAAGACTCATCATATCAGAGTTTCAATTCATTATTGGGAGTCTGGGAGTACAAGGTCGGCTGATAAGTCCCGAGACTACACATAGATGGCGCCAGTGGATTTGTTTTCATCCACTGTTATAAGGAAATATATTAAAGCGTGTAAATATCCCAGAAAGATACAGTTCCATTTTGACAATTTTCATCATTCTCGTTGCATTCCAATTAAGACAATAGAGGGGAAAATTCATTTTGCCTGAACAGGAAACCCATCATTTGACAAATTATTTTGGCAAGTTATCTAGATATTACTTGAATATATTTATTACCTCCGCCGAAGGAGGTATTGTTTTCACTGGCGTTTGTTGGTTGGTTTAGTTTGTTAGTTGTCAGCAGGATAACTCAAAAGTACTGAACAGATTCGAATGAACTTTGTGGAGTTGTTGGAAATGCCAAAAGTAACAAGTGATTAAATTTTGGCATCTCTAAGTGCTTTTTTAATATGAAAAATGAACAAAATAAAAAGATTTTAAGCGTTTTACTCCTTTTTTTATTCAATAAATAAGAAGGAGTGTCAGAATTTATATTTATTTCAATTCGTTGATGATGTGTTTTTCGACACACTAAGTAAATAAAACTACATCGGTATATGTATATTTATCTATCTATATTATATTATATATTATAGATTATAATTTGTGAATAAATGTTAATTTACGCCTTATCATTTGAAACAATGACAGCTGATTGAGGGCCCAAACCCAATGTTAATGATTTCCGAGGTTTAACATGTCACAACTATTTGAAACTTTGGATACGAACCAAGGAGTCACAATATCGGCATTCGTGCGCTACGAAATAACTATCTGGATTTTTACATGTACCCTGGCAACGTCGTGTTCTTATGTAGCTTGTATAAGCATATACTCAAAATCTATAACTAAGATTACTCCATGTTTTGTTTGTGACATTTATATATATATATATATATAATACTAGATAGATATATTAGATATATCTATAGATTGATATTAGATTACAATTGTAAAAGGCTTAAAGCGGAAGTTTAAGTCTCTTTTGTAATAGGTTTATAAAAATATTTTTTTAACTGAAGGCATCTAGAACTTTGGTCAAATACCACTTTACGTTGTTTTGTTTAATAATCTTGTCCTGTTTTGAAAATACTTAACGTAAACTTTTTTTTGCTATTTGGTTCGATAAAATTGCATCCGAAGGATAAAATAAACATTATAGCATTACTTTAGTTGATCGAACTTACTAGGATCTTATCAATGAGGTAGACCAAAAATGACCCATCCTCTCGGGGTTCGAACCTGCGCCCCCAACAAATTAAATGTACAAATAAAACCTTTTTAAAGTTTGAGCTTTTAATAAGTTTTATTCGTACATTTAATTTAATTTTGATCAGTAATTCCTATATGTGAAGGGTTTAAGGAGGCCTTAAAACGAATATATATATTACTAGTCATGCTGTTATTTATATTATAATTCATTACGTCCTAGGGAAAATACCGGTAGTGGCTCTGACTGATGCATTTCTAATTCTATTATTACCTATATACCTATATCATTAGGTACAGCTGGTTACAAATATGGGTAGTGTTGTTGCCTGCAATAAGCGAGAGAGAGAGAGAGTTGACGCCATTACAGTCCATTTCAAGCTGGTTTTTAATCAAAGCACGCAATAAACATGTATTTTTGATATTTCTATGTGAAGAAGGAAAAAGACAAAGCTTTGAAGAGTCATGCACCTATATATCGGTCTAAATACAAATAAAGGATTCCTTAAATAAGCAGCAGTAGTAATAGGTAAAATGATACCCTAAAGAAACTGACTCCTGTTAGTCATATAATGATTTATGCTAACCAACTTTTAGTCCATAATAGAAGGAACAGAAGAAAAGATATCAAAAATATGTGTTTTACTACGCAATGCAAATAATTATGATAACATAATAATATATATTTTATTTCTAATTTCTTTGTCACTGGAATCAATTATGAATATCCGCCAATACAAAACTAAGCTCAATATATCCATTAAAAGCATAACAGATAATATGTTTTATGCTCGGCCAATGATGTGATATTATGCAATCATAGAACCACGAGCCGTTAATTGATAATGGCTGGCTGATAAGTTATTTTTACGTACATGACATGACACGTTCATCCATTTGTAGTCCGTTTTAGTGGCTGCATAAGCCATTTAGGTTCTGTTGAGACGATAATCCACCTCAGCTAACCTAAATGCAACAGGTAAATTAGTATTGATTGCTTGGAGTTGAATATGCTATTTTTTAAAGTATAAATCCCATATTATATTAATATGCTAGAATTCAATATCACTTTAGTGCTTTAACATGTATTTTTAAAGCGTTATTTTAAATCATTTTTTTCTATAAGTACTGGTCCACAGTTCACTGCAAACTCGTACTACACCTGTGGTAACTTAGGTTGGTCAACTTAAACCTACGTTAAAAAGATTTTCCTGTCATTTATAATATGATTCCGTTTCAATGGCATGCTTGCTACAATTAGATCCACCCAATTGTTGCCAACTGACTCCGTTGAATTCTTTTACATGGTGGCTCAATTGGCGACTATAAATTATGG
The DNA here is from genome assembly GCA_013387185.1 of Caligus rogercresseyi. Lineage (NCBI taxonomy): Eukaryota > Metazoa > Arthropoda > Copepoda > Siphonostomatoida > Caligidae > Caligus > Caligus rogercresseyi. The sequence goes on from CP045899.1 coordinate 17,838,730, forward strand.
GTTTTCATGGAAATCTAAAATGTGCAGTTATAAATAAACTATTTTTTCTCTCTCGAACTTGAAGTTTATATTACCATAATCGACAAAAAAAATGAGGTGTGAGGCGTTGAATAATGTCACAAAGGGCATTATTGCTACTTATTGTAGCCTGTTTACACTACACTAGAAATTTACCTGTAATTGAATCAGGTTGCTGCTAAGTTAATTTTTTTCAGACATTCATTTAAACAAATAAATCATAATTTCACTAATGTATACAACTCCTTCCTATGAATCCTCTTTTTCCTCATGAAATAACTTTGAAAAACAATAGTCGCCATTTCATTATTACCTACATGGGTACAACAACAAAAATCGTGTGGGATTACCAACGCTTTTGTTTTGTGCAAGAACAAATGAATGAAAATAATATTCAACCTGGAAGTTATACCATGCAAGCAAGATATTCATATTTCTTCGAATGGATGTCTTTGTGTGTTCGCTTATGAATCATTCATGAGGGCAGAATAATGATTAACGTATCTCTATATTCATATTTGCATAGTGGCAATGATGCAAATGGTTTTTTACCACTAAGAAGCCTTATTGAAGAGGAAACAATTCAAGTTTTTTTCTATCTTTCTTTTTTAATTATATTTATTAGTTTTTGTGTCTTTGTATTCAAGATACATTCATTGGTTAGTATGTACATATTTTTTGTCTGATCCGTAAGGTGTGGTGTGTGTGTTTGTATATAACAAAGCCAAAATAAAATCATAGAGCTTGAAGAGATAATTTATGCGAAGGAGGATTTCGGCATGTCCGCCATATTTCAAAACTCTCAGTTATTTATAGATATACATAACTTATTCTAAATACTCCATCATTACCTGGCTTAGAACACATAAATACATATATGTAGGAACTTCAAGTGTTAAGTATGATATTTAAAAAAAAATAAAAAGTATTTAATATAGATCCATAGCCTTTTTATAATCAACGTTTACTTGGATTCAAATAGCTGAATCTGGCACGGATTTTAATTTCAATAGTTGTATAATAAGAAAGATCTATTCCAACTTTATGGCACTAGAATAAGTGATATTGATGTCCACAATTACAGACTAATTTAACAGAAAAATATAAAATCCATAGCCTGGTGGACTCATTTGAATGTTACTTTATTATAATAAATAAAATACTACAAAAATATAATATTAAGAAGTCAAAAATATATGTGTCAAGGTTATGTATTAAAATTATGTTGTATTTTTCCCACTATTCAATCGCCTCTAATGTCCTCAGTATGGTTTTTTAAGGTTGGGTGTAAATTGTAGGACGGATCTCAGAAAGTCCATTTAGTCTTTATTTTTTTTTACATACAAAAATGAGCATTTATTTCTCGTCTATTTTTGTATTTATATAAAAATAAAAACTAATTTAGGATCCTTCAGATCCTTCCAAGATTTTGCACCTAATTATTTTAAAATAATATGTGTATTGAGGACATGAGAGGCGATTGAAAGGCGTAAACAATACTGTATAAGTTTACTACATAATATTGTGTCCGCTGAGGAGACATAACGCCTTTAATTTCGTTTTAATTTTTGAAAGATGCCAACAAATTGTAGGTAGAATTTGAAGGTATCCAAATTAGGTTTTGTTTTATATACATACAAAAAAAGACGGAAATCAAAATGTTGAAATTCCTAACGGAATATATTGAAAAACTAATATACATTAAGATCCCCTTCGTAGATTAAAATGCATCAAAATATCGTACGAAAAAATTGGACTTATGGCCTTTTTTGAATCAAGAATCATTTCTAATGGTTGCCCAGTATCTTTAGCTGCAGTGAGAATACGAATTTCTGCAATCATCAAGTACAACGAATCGCTATATTCTTTATAGTGTTCTATTTCGGCTATATTTCGCGCTGAAAGTAATAAGATACACATTCGAACTTATAATTCGATAGCATTAAAGAAAAGATCAGTAGTAGACGAAGCAAACAAAGACTTATTTTGTTACGTAGTGTAGTTCGTCCTACTAAATTGATCTTTTCTTTACTTTCATGCCAGATATCGAAATTATTAAAAACTGTTCGGAAATGTATGGACATATACCAAAATATATTACATATTGATTATAGTCAATAGACGCGAAACAAAAAAATATAGCCGCTTGAATAGAACACTAAAATATGGTCAACTTTTTGAAATATAAAGCCGATTATTTCGAATTGTACGAAAGATATATAAATTATAAAAACTGATTTGAAATGCAGAGATATAGTAGAAAAATAAATACTACTGACATTTGGTGTTATTCTTACTTTGCACGAAGATAACTGGGCCTGAACCATTAGAAATGATGAAAATCCTGATTTTCAAAAAAAGGCCATAAAGTCCAAACCTTTTTTCAGACGATATTTTGAGTGGCATTTTTGGAATCTACGTAAAAAAATGGGACTCAATTTAGAAATTCAGCCCAGGGGCAAAATACTGTTACATAGTGTAATAACTCATTTTTGTACGTATAAAAAATAGTCTTTACAGTGAGATTTTTCTTTGGATACAACACTAATAACTCGACTACCAGTGTCTATCGATGTGATCTTGATAGAAAAAACCGTGCAAATTTATTTTTAATAGTGATAAATCTGTTGGAAGTGATGATTAAAATCCTCTTTGTTATGAATTATATAGCTGGCATATAATTATTGACTAACTCAATTTGTGAGTCAAATACTCTCTTTACTAATATGGGTGGAATAGGCAGATATTTTGTTGAATGACAGGCAAATAAGTTACGTTGCAAATTACTTATTTTTCTAAGAATTGAAACGAGTTTGCATTTGAGTCATATGGAGCTGCTTGTTTTACAATATATTCAGACCGTAGAATAAGGTTAATAGCCTTCGCTAGTATCAATCCTATACTATACAATGGCGCTGAGTACGTTATATTCTAACGAAGATTAATGGAGACGTCTAAATACTAAATGACGCCGCCAGGAGCATCGTTGGATGTAAGAGGCGGGATCACATCCACATCGGGGACCTCCTTGAGAGAGCAGGCCTTCCCTCCCTCAACGAGGTGGCCGCCAAGGCGGTGGCCATGGAGATTGGAAATGTTTTTACTCCAGCGACGGGGGCGGCGGTGCCAGGAACCCGATTGGTGATTTCGTCTTCCCCATCCCGAGGAGGCCCATGAGGTCCACAACTTCAGTGGCGTACCCACTTGGGAGGGAGACAGCTACTTTTGCATGTCACGCAATATCTGTGTGGAACTTGTCTAAGGCCTTGAGGTCGGCCACTACCCTTCACACAGCCAGGACCGCAGCTAGGGCCATTGGACGCAGCGTCCCCATATAATCCATTCTGCAATGGCATTTTGTTTTTATTTGTTTTTTGTTTATTTTATATTTTTATATGATTTTATTTATTTTATTATTTATTTATTTATTTATATATTTAGACTAGTTACAAATGTAACTAATATGCCCAATGGCAAGAAATATACTCGATTACACACACACAACGTCTTCTTGAGCGTGTTATGATACATATTGCATCAAGAAGACTTGCTTTTATAGATGTATTACTAAGGATACCTCCCGACCTAACTAATAAGGTAATACTCAACAGAGAAGAAAATTCAGTCCACTTTAAGAGCCGTTTGAAATCATAGAGAGAGTTAAAATGGCTACCCTAAATAGTGATGAAACAATGAAGTATTCTGGCCGGCAGGAAAAAAACAATCATCGCTGGAGTTGAAGGCGATTGAATTCGCCTTCCTAAATTCAAAAGCTCTGATCGCCAAAAGACTATCCACTTACACAGAATTAAAACCAAATGAAATTAGAGCTATTATGCTGGCCGCAGCTGCCAGGTATACAGCTTTTAAATTGAAGATATCACAGGAAGATAATACCAATGGGACGCTCGCCATCAACCGAATTTAATATCTCTCAACAACGGTGCTGCAAGATAAAAAGTTTTAATACAAATAATCAATAGCTTTCAAAATAAATAAAAAATTCACATAATGAATAACTTCATTTGTTTATGTTACTTCTTAATGTATTAGTACGTTTGTTTATTATTGTTTGTTAAGAATTTAATTTTATAACCTTGTTTGTTTATTGCTGTGCATATTTTTTTATAGACCACCAAAAGGTTGATTTTCAGCAAGCAATAATTTAAAACTATTTTTGTATTTTCTTACGTATTGCTTGTCTGAAAAAAAAAAAAAAAAGAAATCCAGCAATTAATGTCTAATGATGCCATCTTATGTTATGTTTCATAATAAATGACGTCACTGGGTATTACTTTTGTCATTTCTCCCTTTATATATACTTGGTATTGTGACTTTACCTGCTCAAGAGATATTAAAAAGTTATTCCTTCTCTTCTCTGTTTCATCAGTTGCTGACACGGAGAGTGATCTTCCCTTTTTTATTCAATCCATTGTGCATCAAGTCCTTATGTAGGTCGGCGAGGATGCCACACAATGACTGTTTATAAGGAATGATTGGCTGAAAGAAAAGGAGCGTGGATTATAAAACAATAGTGGTGGTTAAAAAATTATATTTGACTCCTGGTGTTGAAGTGCCAACATCAACTCTGAGCTAAGAATTTCATTTCTATGATCATTAAGTATCATTTCTCATGAATCATAATCCATGCCAGTAACTAATCCCTTCATATGTTATTCCTATGTTATATATTTACAAAATTGAATAGATAAAATAACTCCTCCCACTCAAAGAAAAAAAAATGGTTTTTTGGTGATTCCATAAGAGCAACGATAAAATATATCTTTTATAACTTGACTAGTTATTTAAAATAATAATACTTAATCGATGTAATGGAATGTATCAATAATAATAATATATAACATTATTGAATATATTATTTTATTTGTATTGATTGAGTTTAGTATAAGAATATGATCTTCAATGTTGACGTCAGTGGTAGCTTCTCCTTTGCCACTGACGTCACAGAATCTCCTCCTTTCTCTACATATATTTCTCTAGGTGTCCAGTAATTTCATCGCGAGTAGATTTGTCGCAGAGCTTTTTATAGCCGTTTTTTTGTCGCGGGTAAATACATCGCTTGCTCTTTATAGTCAGTCAATTTTGTAGTTCTTCTTTTTGTCGCGGGTAAATTTGTCGCCAAGCTTTTTTGTAGTGAAGTATTTTTGTCGTTCTTCTTTTTTCGTGGGTAATTTTGTCGCCAAGCTTGTTTGTAGTGAAGCATTTCCGCGCTGTTTATTTTTTACTTTGTGGACCTATTCATGGGGACTCTGTCTAGGGTCCCATGGGGTTTTAAATCTACCGCTGACATTTTAGGGAGAAAACGCGGCTTAAGGGTTGTGTACACCTTAGCCTCGGGTGTTCCGCCGCGAGTCCTATGGGATTGAAATGACCGCCGACTTACTAAGGGGGAAAACACCCGGCCTAAGACTTTCGTAGACCATAATCTAACGGAATGCGCCAACTTTAACGGATGTCCCATGGGTTGAAATCGACCATCGACCCTTCTTAACCCTCTATTGTGTTAGGGTCAAAATTGACCCGTTTTCTAGTTTGAATGTGTAAAAATTACCATTTGCTTTTTTGCTCTGGAATGAGGCTTCATCTAATCCTCAGACACACCGATTGAATGCAGAAATATCATTTTCACCATTTAGTAAATTATAAAGGTCTCCAAAAAAAAAGTTACATCTGTGGTGTTACGGGTCAAAAATGACCGGCAGAGAATACTGGCTGTTTTATGCATCACCTAAAAGCTATGGGTTGCTCTGAGGATCAATTGTGGCCCAATATGCCCAGTTATGGCCCACACACACACGCACCCCCCCCCCCCCACACACAGGCTTCTTTCACATGCACAGACAGACACATATAGAAAGCGCATTCAGGCACACACACACCACCCCCACGAGGGTACATTTTAAAACACTGTGTCTGTGGAGCCAACTAAAAAAAATTCCCACACTGGTTCCATTTATATGAATGTATACTAAGCCAACAATGACTTGAAAACAATATTGGAAGAAAAAACTGGTGATTTTAAGCATTTTAAAGCATTTTCAAATCACGGGTCAAAAATTGACCCGCGAACACCACAGGTGTAAACAGCTTTCTAACACAAAATAAGGGTTAAGAGGAAACCCCCGGCCTAAAAAATATATACCCTAATTTAAAGGATTGCGCCGGGTTTAGTCGGGTGCCCCATGGGTTCGGAATCTACTGCAGACCCTTCTGGGTCGTAAAAAAACAACTCAAGAGTTTTTCAGACACTAATTTCGCGTGTACCCTCTGCTTTATCTGAGGGTCTAAGGGGTTGGAGTCCACCGCCGACTCCTCTTAAATGTAAAACAAACTCGGGTTAAGTAGTTTTCAGACCTATATCTTGCAAGATATGCATGCCTCATGCGAGAAGACTCTGTAGAAATATACGACTGACCCTTTGAAGGAGGAAAATGCATTTAGCCAAGAGTTTTGTATAATCTAATCTCGGGGGGGGGGGGGGGGGTACGCCAGTCTCAGCCGGGGGTTCTATAACGTTGAAATCCACCTTTGACCCTGCGTAGATTTCAACTCGCGGCGGAACACCGAGGCTAAGGTGTGCACAACCCTAAGCTGCAGAGTCCCCATGAATAGGTCCACAAAGTAAAAAAAAAACAACGCGGAAAATGCTTCACTACAAAAAAGCTTGACGACAAAATTACCTACGAAAAAAAGAAGAACGACAAAAAATACTTCACTACAAAAAAGCTTGGCGACAAATTTACCCGCGACAAAAAGAAGAACTACAAAATTGACTGACTATAAAAGAGCAAGCAATGTATTTACCCGCGACAAAAAAACGGCTATAAAAAGCTCCGTGACAAATTTACTCGCGATGAAATTACAGTAAACCATTTCTCTATATATCTTCTTCATGTCGTAATAATGAAATAGTCAATTATTAAGCATATATTGTGTTACTGAGGATATGTGGAAAACCCCACACATTATGTATTATCATAAAAGAATCGGCCTCTCACATTTTATCTTAAAGTAAATCATTCTCCTCATAATTAGTTCATTTTCTTTTCTCTCCTTCTATATCTTTCTTTCAAAGAGATCTTTTTTTTACATATATGGGCACATAGATGGGTTACATTTTCTTGCTCCTAAGACTAGATAAAAGTATATAATAGAAACAAAAGGTGTTAAATAGAAATGAAATTCATGAGGAGCTCTGCCCTCTTACTCCACCAAAAAATAGACTCCCATGATCACTACCATTATGAGTCTTCATTTTAAAGAGTCACGACCCTCATTTTACTATCTATTTATTTGATACCTTCAACAGTCAGATTCCTATATGCAATGAGACGGAAAACAAAACAAAAACAGCCCTTCTTGCCAAAGTTCTTTCATATTAAGACTATATGAACACCACCAAAGAGGGGTCTACAAACCTCTTGCCAGAGCACACTGTACCTTCATTTTGAAAAGGAATTCATTTTTATCAAATCTATTATCTTTGAACATATCTTCTCTAATTTGCAATGCTTCATATAATATTTAGATATATTATACTCTAAAATATTATACCATTTTTACACGAAACAATTGTTTGAAATAAAAATAAATAATCATTGGAATCTTTAAAAAATTATCCTTTTTTAGGACCTTCAATATTCCAAACATATAGCTATCTTGATATATACATATTATAAAAATACAATCAAAGCTAAAAAACAACAAATTATAAAAAAATAAATTTATTATGATTATTTTTCAAAAATCTTTGATTTTCTAAAATAAGAAAATTGAGTGCCAATGCTAGGCTAAGCGATAAAATACATTCTCTGTTCTGGTTTTGGCGGCCTCCCGAAAAACCTTTTTATCAGTTTATGGTCATCAATAAGATATATAGACATTTTAGCGTTAAAATTAGCCTGTCGAGCCTAGGGTCTTATCAATGGGGTTGACAAAATTTGATCTCCCTTCTCGGGAATCGAAACAGCGCCCCCAACAACGAGAGTTGAACAAGTCTTAACAACTGAAACATCGCACTCCCTTGCACAATTTAGTTGATAATACAAGTATTGAAGTTCTTTAAGCCCACCAATAAGATGAATTATCCATTTGGATTCAGTAGTCGTTTTAGATATACCAAACGAATGGTCCTTCTGCTATTTTAAATTGATTTATATGGTTAGAGCTGTCACAAAATGTGGTATATATATAAAGATATATATATATATAGATAGAGATAACATACAATGAAGTTAAATGTTTATTATCATTCGGTACTCAACATGGACAATGTAACATTTAAAAAATAAATAAGATTTCAAAATTCCAAGATGTCTTATTTCATAATTTAAAAAAAAGTCTCAATTCTCATTAGATCTTTGACGCTAGCATAGGAGAACAACAAATACCTCGATATTCAAATAGTACCGTACCTTGTATCGGCACTCTATATTTTCCATGATCAAACACATATAAATTAGACACAATAATATAAATATAATCCAAATATGATAAACATTCAAAAAAACATATCAATAAGAGTGAGTCGATCATCAAATAATACTAATTCTGTATATACATATTTAGTCATTTAAAAACTTCCATTATGTAAAAGTTACTTGACTCAAGTCTAGATATCCCAGAGTTTTAAAGTTCGAAAATACATTAACAGGGAGGAATTCATAATAGCCACTATTGTACATAAGCTATTGTCATAGACTTACCGACAAGCTCATATTCCCCTTCTGCGCACCCTCAAAAACAACAAATCAAAACCACTAAAGCCAACTGAGTTATCCCCGCCCCATTAGCCCTTTTGCCCTCATAAAAGTATTTTATATTCATATTCCCTTTCGTTGTTCATCTTCTTCTTTTTTTGCTATGAGATTAATATATATATACTGGAGGTTTAATAATTGAATTCCATCTCATTACTGAGAAGACGGTTATAATGGATTGTTACGTTATTATTATTATTATTATAATGCTTTCATTTTTTATAGCCGTGATGCTTTAGCAAGACCCTCCTGACTACATTATACCACATGGTTTGCATAAGCAGTTGATTGATAAGGCCTCAGAAATAAAGTAGAGGTGGACTTGTTTAATGAACATCTTGATAAATATATATTTTTCCTTCCTTTTAATCATTATTAATGGTATTATTTGGATGCAGACCAAAGAAATTTCTTATCAATGTATGTTTTTGAAATATAGATCAAACTTTACATAATAATTTTTGCAGCTTGGATATTACTTATGATCATATCTTGGATTCGTAAGTTATTATTCATGTAAGACACGGTTTGCAAGGCGTGCAGCTTTTCTTTTATGTTATTATATATTTTTGATAAATGACTTCTGAATAATATGGACTTAAAAATTGAGGCAGTTTCCGTATATAAAAATATATAGATAATATATATATATATATATTATATCTATATATTTGATCTGGAGCATTATTAACGTAAATATTTTATCTATTCTAACTTTTGAAAAAACATTACAATCTCCATTTGATTGTCAATATTTATTTTTAGTATATATTTCCTGGTAAATTATAAATTCAATAAACAAATATATTTGAATATAGATTATCATTGTATTATTACCTCCGCCGAAGGAGGTATTGTTTTCACTGGCGTTGGTTTGCGTTTGTTGGTGGGTGGTTTGTTTGTCAGCAGGATCACTCAAAAAGTACGGAACGGATTCGGATGAAACTTTGTGGAGCTGTTGGAAATTCCAAAAGGAACAAGTGATTAAATTTTGGCATCTCTGAGTGCAGAATTAAGATGCACAATGAGCTAAATACTAATAAAATTTCAAGTTAGCCTACTCTGCCAATAGATGTCGCTGTGCTGTGAAATGGGTGCCGGGAGCGTCTTCCTCTCGGAATTTCCGTCGAGGGGAACCCTCCCCCGTCCCTCTACGACACCCCAGTCGTGAAAAATCCACCTCGGAAGGCTCATAAGGACCCCGTGACGGCGGAGGGTTGCACTCTCTGAGTGTATATATGCCTCTAGTTGTACGTAAATAATTAAATTATTTATATCGCCACTTAAGGGGGACTAAAAGCAATATCACATGTCCAAATAAACAATTTAAATTTGAACTGAATATATTGGATAACAGTTCAGAGAAAAAGCAAGCTTGTATTGTGTATTAAGACTTTGTCAACATCTAATTTGATGGCGTTGCTAAATTTTGATTCAAACAATTGTTAACAAATTTTACTAATGGTAAGGGTGTTGATAGGGTTTGTAGTAAATATATAAAATCATTTGTGAACGCGAAATAATTCTTTTAACTTTTTTTTTCAAAGAAAATAATAAAAATGTATATTAAACATAGTAGTGAATAACAAAATAAGGTAAGGATCGGAAAGACAACAGTTTTGTTGTCGCTGGACTCAATCTCCAAGATTTGTCTTTATGTAGTGTGGCATACAAATCGTTTCTTCAAGGGTTTTTTTTGAGAGACCAGGACAATTTTGAACCCCCCTGCGTTCATTTCAATCAAGACGTACTATAACCGTATTAATATACCAGTTTTTTTCAACGGAGCAGAAAAGATAGAGAAATTAAAATCAAACAAACTTGGGTTTCACTGTTTTTTGAACATGTACCTTCAAATTTTTTTTTTTTGTGTCTGCATAACAAAAAAACCCTGTAATTTTTTTTTTGTTAGTTTAAATGATTATTTACTATATGTTGGATCATAACTTAAATTTTATATTAAGTGACAATAGACTTTTGGTGACTTTTCGTTGGTTTATTTTTAACAAACTAAATTTTTAACCAAAATGCTGATACCTCAATTACTCACAAAATAATAACAATAAATTTATTATATAGTATGTTATTTATAATATAATATATATATATCAGGAAACGACCGGGACACCTTTTTTGTGTCATGACGTTTCGTATTTCAAAAATTCCTTTCTAAAAAATGCCCTCACTTTTTTGTGGTAATTATTTCTTATTAAGATTTATGAATGACAAACGATATTGATGTCCCGACCCGGTGTCTAAAAAAATCGAGACACGATTTCCTAATATATATAGTATAATATA
>CP045899.1:17865396-17892896 GCA_013387185.1 Caligus rogercresseyi
CCTTTAATTAATTACAACTAATCAATAGCTTACTTAGAAACAAAATTTATTTTATCAAAAATATTGGCATATCAAAAATATATTGTATTATATATTTATTCAATATCCCCCTTTGGGCGACCACCACAGCGTTGAGCCTCTTCTTAAATAACTGACAGCTGTACGGATAACATTCGGATAAATTTCTGCCCATGACCACCTCCAATGAGCCTTCAGCGCCCCCAAATTCTTATGGCTCTTCGTGCACGCCTTCCTCTCCAGAATTGACTAAATGAAAAGTCCTAGGATTCAAGTCTGGTGAGGAAGGCAGCCACATATCCTTTGACCAGAAGTGCTCAAATGAACGATGACACCAGTCCTGAACTAATTTGCTGTATGAGACGGTGCACCATCTTGCTGGAAGCAATACAAATCCTCCCATTCCTGCTTTTTTGATCCAAGGAAGCACTTGCATGCTCATCATATCGAAGTAAACCTTTTGATTAATTTTTACCCCCTCTGGAATGAAGATAAGCGGAGTTTTCCTACCACAGGTGGACCACCAGCCCACCCATGAAGGAGCAGGGCTTTTGGCGCTTGAAGACGGTCTTTTCCTTCGCAGGCACTAGCCGGATGTCTTTGCCAGAATGCGGTCGTTCTGGCTGTTGAAAGCAGCTTGAAGGGTGAAACCTTTTCGTCCCTCCAGATAATGGAAATTCGCGTACGAGATTTGAGCCAGTTTCTAAGTACCTTGGATCTTTCTAGCCTCTTGTCCACAGTCGTATCACTGAGGAGCTATCGTTTCTGAAGGTATAGGGCTTGACTCCAAGTCCTCTCTGCCTATTTTCCTCATCATTTCACGGTTAACTCCTACCTCGAGTGCCATTTTCCTATAGATCACTTATTGTTTCGATGAATCTTGATTCGTGTTGCTTCTATCAGCTTTTTGGTCCGCACAGACCTTGGACGTCCTGATTTAGGCCTGTCAGCGAAGCTGTTCGTCTCCTTAAAACGCTGTATCGTTTAAGAGACATTTGATTTCGACACCTTCATGGGCTTCAAGGCTTCCACAATTGCCCTGCAGCTATGTCCCTTTTGGTAGAGCTTTACGATGGCTTCACGTTTCTCCATCTTGAGGATGACCAAAGGAGTACACAAAAACAAGTAAGTAAAATCTGTATTAAAAAGTTCTCATTTACAATATACAGGTGATGAGAGAGGAAAAATCTAGATTGGACCAATAAACACACGCATATGTACTGTCCCAAGACATAATTGTCACCCGGTAATTGGACAATTAAGAACCTTAGATCTTATTCTTGTTTATTTAAATCGGTTAGACTCAAATACTCTATCTTTATGTTACCATTGTTACTTGTCTTTTTGTTTTTAATATTTAAGTGGCTTCTCCCTTCAACGCTTAATTTTTCGTTAAATGTATTTTTGTTTCTAAGCATTGAAGCAATCAGACAAAAGTGTAGAAGTTTCATTCAGGTCTCTGTGGGGATTAAATATATTAATAATGGCCCCTGGAGTTGCTTCAATAACTCATTTGAATACAAAAGAAAACCTCTCTCAAGTTGTCTATTAGGAATTCGACTTATTTCGTCTTTATTAATTGAATCATGAAATGAGGGTCTTGAAAAGAAAAAAAGACTTAAGAGGGGTCGCGGCCCACAGAAGCAACTTATGCAACAACAAAAGGATCATGTACAGCAAACATAGATATTGCCTTTTCAAATTTAACTGTACATGTATTTGTTAACAAAAAATATAGACACACAACTTTAAAATTAGATTTTTATTGTTTTGACTATTTTATTTGTCCATTTGTTTTGTGAGATGTTTTACCGTCGTTTGTTTTATTATAATGTGAGATTACTTTTATTTGTGTAATAACTTTAAACTAAATGTTTATTAATATATGTACTCATAGCAATTACCACAAATATTTATAAAGCAAAAAATACATATATATAGACACCCAAATGAATATTTAATCATTGCAATGTGTAACATATGCTAGAGGAAGTATCCTTGAAGCTAGACAAAACTAATATAGTGTACCAGAGAGAAGTTGAGGTCATAAGTAGTCTGACGAGCAGCCTACAAATCGGCAAATTGGAGAACATTAACTATATGCATGCCATAATTACTACAAGCCATAGGATATGTGCAAATGTAAAGAATTGCAGGAAAGCCCTCAATTATTCTAGATGTACATCACAGTGTATGGGCAAATAGTCATAACCACGGGCAGCGAATATGATGTCGAAAAAGAAGTCGCAGGCGTAGAAATTGGTTGCCTCTATATTCCTTAGCCATTGTCTTTGACAAAGGAGAAGATCAAAAGATTCGCCATGAATTTCAACAGGCAACCAAAGCACTTCGTGCCGAGCCATATAGTGGCAGAAATATATTTAATTCATGTCAATGTGCACTGGACAATTGAACTAAATGACTATCTTTTTAGATGGTAGATCCTGCCGAGCCGAGAAGGAAATCCCTATCCATTTAATTCCAAGATAATCGAATTTACGATTTGTTTAGTAAATATCGAGAAGACGGAAGTACCTATTTATGTATTCAAATAATGTGTTTCATGAAATATACTTCAAAGAACGTTTTTTATACCTTTATGGGAATTTAATGATTTGCAATATACAAATTAACTCCTGGACACTTTATTACCGACTGATACTTTATTGAGTATAGGGCATAGTGAGGTGATCTAGTAGCTAAAGAAATATATAGCCACAAAAATTTAATCAAAACCATTTCTTAAAATTCTTGATACAGGTTTAACAATGATAATAACTTAAGAAATATTAAAATTTGCAATAATCATAACATGATTTCTAGTTTAAAACTTTTGATAAGAAAATAGGATTGATTAGAATAATTCATAATAAAACCATAGGATATATAAGACTTACACTTTGATTATGACTTTTATGTCATAATAGAGACATACTTCTTTTATTTCTTTAGCAGTGAATGGACGCAATGACTTTCAATTTTATTTAAAAAAGATGTTATGTTTACAGGTATCGGACACCCAAAGGCTTTGAGGCTAGACTAGTTCTTCCTACGTGCACAATGGAACACCAGGGATCATAAAAGATGGAGGGCACTACCCTGAATCCTCCCTCAATAATTAAAACGAATGAAACCAACAGGAAGAGAAGGGAAAACGAGATAAATAGAAAAAAAGGTTTTTTCTTGGCTTTTTTTATATGATGATATATTAAGAGTCATGTCACAGCAGGGCATCAACATTGCATGGGTGCTCCTTCTCCGACACTTCTTCTTCTTCTTCATCGTATTCCATACATTGAAGGGAGAGAAAATAGAAGCCAGTGAGGAAATAAAAAGTATTTCAAAATGATATATTGTTTGCCCAGACTAGAAAAAGAAAGATACGAAGAAGTAAAATATGTAGGCAAACATATTTAAATAAGTTGGAAGTAATTAAGGGCCACCACTCAAAAGGAATGCCCAAAAGCATAGAGTTAAATATAAATATGTATTGTACTGGACAATGATGGAAGGTTGGTATATTTTTGATTTTTGCACGTTTGAAGCTGAGTTCATATATAAGTATTTTTTTAAACGTTATTTTGAACTTTGATTTATAAATATATGAACTTTGATTATATAATATATATATATATATATTTAGTTATATATATATATATATATATATCAGGAAACGACCGGGACACCTTTTTTCGCCGGGACCCCGGCCAGGACTTAAATTTTTTCATACAGGCCGGGAGTTAATATATATTTTCGTTCCTTCGACAATCTGAAGTTTTTTTTAGAAAATTATTTCCAAAGAAATAAGTGACGACGTTTTTTTTTTATTTTAGAAAAGACTTTCCCAAGTGAAGTGAAGACGTTTTTTTAGAAAAGAATCTCCAAAAAAGTGACGACGTTTTTTTTAAAAGAAAAGAAGGACTGATAATACAAGTGTGCCCATGGACAGCGATAGAGCTATTTTCACAAGAACAAATTTTACACGGCTTAAAACGCACGCCTTATATACACATGCATAAACATGAGGGGGGGAGAGAGAATCAAGAGTGACGTCAGTATCAACAATCGTCAAATAATAGAGCCTCCTCTGATCATAGTTGCGAATCTATTTTTGGGGTGTCATGAAATCATTCTGTCCTAGACTTCAAACTTGTTGGAGATCCCTTGATCCCTTCCTACATCCCTCCTTCTATCTTCCCGGGACTCGGGATAAATGCCTTGGACACCAAGAAACGAGTGTCCTCCCTCCCTCCCTCCTCCCAGTAAGAGACATATTCCCCTCACCTCGACTTCGTGAATGGAGTACTCCCCCTCGTCTTCGTCAGTCAAAGGAGTTCCTTCCCTCATCTTCGTTAGAGAGCTCCCCGTCCCTCCTCTTCGTGAATGGAACCCTACCCTTCGTCGGACTTCGTTTGAGAGCTTACCATCCCTCGTCTTTGTGTTAGGGCTCCCCATCCCTCGTCTTCGTACAAGGAGTTCCTTCCTTCGTCTTCGGCATAGGGCTCCCCGTCCCTCCTCTTCGTGAATGGATCCTGCCCCTCGTATTCATGAATGGAGCCCTACCCCTCATCTTCGTGATTGGAGTTCCGTCTTCCATAACCTCCTCCATATTGAAGACTTTTTCTCTTTTTGGAGTTTGCAATTGGACGCCTCAGACCTGTATTTCTATTAAATAAGTATCATGATGCCTGATGAATATAACAGTCCAAAGGACATGAAGGTCATAAAATCTTGGTGTTCTCTTACAAAACTTCTTACAAATCCAAGAAGTTATAGGCGTCACTTTGAAATAAATCATTTTAACTACTTTTTCACTAGTGCTTTATCACTATTTACACTTTATTGAATTTAACGTGAATGCAAGTTATAAATATAAAAATAAGAATTATAGTTTAAAATTTATACAGTAAATAAAGTCAATAAAAAAATATAGCATTAAAAAATACAAAATATAATCAAAATCAACTGACATGAAAATATTATCAAAATATTTAGGAAAACTCTCTTACTAACAATATCATTTCCAAAACATCATGAACATATCAACTAAAAAGTTGAAATTTTAAATTATAATGTTTACCTATGTTTTTTACACATTAACATTATTTTATATCTCTTCTTTGTGCTTCTATACTTTTTATGGACTGTAGAATAAACATAAAAAACAAATATTCCTTGTTAACACATCGGCTAGTATAGAAATTCAGGGCTTAAATAAGTTACATATATACATAATAAATACTAAATTTAAATATAAAACAAAAATCAATGGTTCAAAAACAACTTTATTATTAAAAAATATATTCATCTTTTACCGTCTATATAGGGGCACATTTGCAATAGATCTGGCATTTCAGACGCTTCCATTATGGTTTGCGCGATGTGAAGTATAGAACTGCTATTTCTAAATAGCTGATGACGTATAGATAAACAAAATTCCTACACTACTTCAAGTGAAATCAACATTACATAAAGCACGAAATGCGGTGGGACGTTCCTTTATCTCGTGGAATCACATAGATGTCATATAAGAATAAGATTACTCATATTTATCATTTGACTCATCTTGAAATATGATATATTTCATTGTTAATATTATATAATTGTTTTATTTTGATTTGAAATGTAATAAAATACCCAGTTTTAGATATAATCGCTATGGAATTGTGTGTATAACAAAGGAGACATTGTTATTCGCCTGATGGTTCATTTTTACTTCTGGTTCAATAAAGTAAATGTCATAATATACTTACAGCATGTTTGTTTCTACTTATTGACAAATACACATATTTCTATGTTGTAGGATCACATTTTGTGATCTCAATCAGATGTTTGACCGTAGTATTTCATAATGGTTAATAGTGTTGATTAATTTGCAATGGTCGTAGGTTCAGTATTGGAAGCATAGGGAGCTGTTTGTTATTTCATTTTGATTAATTGTAAAGTCTTATTTTGTTTTTAATAACAAAAATATGTTTGAAGGATTAAGGCTCATCTCTTGGATATCCTAGGTGTGCATAAGGAAATCAGTCAGAGAAAAGCCGCTTACAACAAATGATTAAAAGTAATTTTGTCTTCGATTAGCAACTTCATTGAATCATACTTTATTCTTCATTTATATTCTTCTTTAGAAAAACAAGAAGTTATAATAATTCATTCAGCTTATAAGTTCATTTTATTCTATATATTTTTCAGTTGCTTGAATAGTTAAGAAGGAACTCCACATTACTGTAGTAACACAGATACCCCATTGAGTGGTCGTGTTCTTTACTTTAGTTTGTATTATATATATTTATGTGTACATCTATTGTAATATCTACAGTAATAAACCTTTAACTAACTATATTCTTTTTTTTAGAAAATTATATTGTCTTTCTTGTGTGTGTGTGTGTGTGTGTCAAATTAAAAAATATAGTTTTATAGTTGACCATAAGGGGTATATCAGAGTATTCCATAACTAAAATAGCTATATTTAAGGTTGAATTTATTAAAATGATCATGATTATCAGGACACATATAACAATAATCTTTCCAAAGCTATTTGTTGAGTACTCAGACAACTAGTGTTTCAATATATTTTTACTGACGCCATATCTAAATTCGATATTAAAAACAATTTTATATTTTTTATGGGCGATGCTATTTTTGCCATCGTTCAAATCTCCATAGTAGATGTGAATGCTATGTTTTTACTTAAAATATAAAAAAATGTTTGCAACATAATATTTTGACGTCTTGTATATTTATATTAAATTATTGTTTTTTGGAGAGAGTTTCTGAGTTTTATATTATTCGGAACTTTTTCTACTAAAATTATCCTAATTTGTACTCTAAATAAAGTTAGCATATTTTCTTTGTATTATGAACTTTGGATTGTTTTAATAGAAAAAAAAGTTATTTAAATTTTACTAAATAAGTATTTGATTGGTATTATTACCCTGATTACACAATTCCAGTGATATTTATTTATAGTAAGATCAAAAGCAGTATACCTATAAGGTTTCAAAAGGTCTCACATCACCTGCAAGATGAGTAAGAAGGTATTTATTAAATAAAAATAATTCCCTTTTTCGTGGCATTGCAATTCAAAATCGGAAGAAAAATAAGATTTCGACAATCCCACTGGCGCTACCTTCGACAGTAGATAGTATTTTCAGTTACTTATGAATTGATAGTTACGGCCTTCAAAACTACATACAAACAAAACTTTTTCCAATAATATATAATGTTTATTTATGTTTTTACCAAACTCAAATAACCCCCCTTTTTATATCTATTTTATTTTGTATTATTGTATTATATGAATAGAATAAAGACCTTTGCCATGGATTTTTTTCCAAAAACATCAATATATTTTAATATTCAGTTGTGATGATATATGAGCAGAACTCTGTGTAGACAATTCCAAATGATATTTTACTTAAGACATCTAGTTAAATTGGAAGGGCATTACAATTCGAACATATTGAGGCTGGTTGGATCGACTAGTTGTTCCTAAATTATATATAAAAACAAATTAAGTGAATTAGATACATGACCTAAGACTGATATCCTGTTTAGTGGTCGTGTCCTTAATTTTAGTATGGTATTATTCTTTTTTGCTTTAGTTTGTATACATATTTGTGTGAATATATTGTAATACAGCCATAAACTTTTATTTTTTAGAAAATAATTTTGCTCTACAATTTCCCATTATGTTTTTTAGCACAACTGTCATAAATATTCTTTATTTATTTAAGTTATCTGCTGTTGTATTTTATGTATCGTCTTTTAAATAACAAAATAAATATTATTATAAACGAAACAATATATATAACTAACTTTATATTTTATGTATATTTAAACACTTAAATAAAATAGACAACAAAACATTTAATTATATGAACTTTCATTCGCTATATAATAATATTTATTATCTTCGATAATATATTTTAGACGAAATAGACGTTTATATGTGAACAATATTTAATAAAAGCCCAAAGCACACGTATGAAATAAAAGCTCTTAATACACAACCTGAAGCAAATCATTAATATACATTTTCACAATATGATAGAGCTACAGCCTTTCAACAATAACGAAAATATATATATTCGCAAATTCATATTCTTTTTCAGGAGAGCCATTATAGAACATAAGAATAAACATTTAGCCGTCTAAATGGCCCAGGCTATTAGGAGTTGGGCGTTTATGGAACTCTTTTGAGGGCAGTTAGAAATGTAGATATGGTCATGGTCTATATATATTTAGGTATTTGCTGAGCTACAATGTCTATAATAACACAAAGAGAGGGCATTACATAGAGTCATTCAAGTAACTACAAAAGTAGATAGGGAGCAAAACAAGCATAAATGGGATTTTGCGTTTTTTTCAACTGAATCCTAATTGTTGTTGAAACTACAATTATAAGTACAGTCCACCCTCGTTTTGCACGTCAAAAATCATCCGCAAAAGTAAAAATTTGCGAAGTAACTTAGTGCGCAATATCAACATCATACTAGTTTTATAATAGTTTTTTTAATAGCTCTTTCAAATTGTCCAAATATCTATGAGAACACCATTTATAATATAAATTATAGCTGCAAACTAATACATGACCAAACAAAACAAAGTAATTCTCCATCATCTTATAACTTTATTCGTTCTTTAACTTCACATGTAGCTACTCCGTCTGAGTTATTATTTGTTATTATATTATTGTATCCAATGTGTATATAAAATACAGAGAACTATTTAAGCCTTTTCTACTCCCCACCTTCATTCCTCAATGCTTAGGGATAGGGAAAAGTGCAATCCTTTTTAGAGTGATTTTCTAACAGAAAAGGAGACATAATTATAAAAAAGCACTTGGCAATATGTAATAAAATATATAACTTCACTCGTGTTTGTTGATGTGTGAACATGAGTAATTCAGAGAGAAGAAATTCACCCTGAAAAATATTAATTGTCTCTTACATCCATATTATTTGATGCGCATCTTTTAAATAAATTAATCCGATACCAAATATTATTATGACTATTATTATTACTATTAGATAAATAAAGCTACCGCTCATACTTCAGGGGAATATATATACAGGGGCGGAAGGGCCAGCGGGAGTACCGGGGCTATTCCCGGTGGGCCGTTGGCCTCAAGAAACATAAACGGCCGTTGACAGCCTCCCAATAGCATATTGGGGCCTGTATAAGGCCGGCGAGGGCATAATTGTCCCGGTGGATAAATTCTTCTTACTCCGTTCATGTATATATATATATATATATATATATATATATATATATATATATATATATATATATATATATATATATATATATATATATATATATATACTATGTTTGTCCGGATATGACGAAAAATGTATCTTCTGACTATCTAACTCTGACTATTAGACGTAAAAAAAACACATTTTGAGAAGACGACCTTATTTGTAGCTTTATCGATTCTCCTTTATTCCCGGAATATATATTTACAGCATTATTGCATCAAAAATAGTAAGAAAAATATATAGCGGGGGATCACTGTATTATTATTATGTTTCTTTGCATAATAGTTATTTTGTAATGCTTAGGTTCTTGGACGTCGCTGCATGGCGTTCCCTTACCAAATGTTTATATAGATTAAAGGAATGTATACAAAAGTATTTGAAGTAATAAAAATAATAATAGTTGTAACTCCAAGCAAAATACTTCAGACTTAACTCATAAGTCTTCTCTTCTTACACAACACCCATATATAAAAATATGTAAATAGTCTAAGCAATATGGGCAACAACAAAAAAAAAGATTTAGGCGGGTTATTTTTTGTTAATTCTTTTTCTTCTTTCAATGTAGGGTATATCTTTAATTGCCTCCTGATTCTTTGCAATTATGCGAGCAATTATGGGGAGGCTATGAATTTTCTCTCTTCTCATATATGATACCTTGAGGCTTGCATCTTATCTTCAAACCCCGTGTCTTCTAAAAAAGTAAAATCACCTCATTTAAGACATATTTTGAATAAGATATGTGTTGTATTGGAGGGTTTTTATATGGAAAGCATGAGTTTTCTATCAAATGTAAAAATGGAATTGAATCCATCTGCAAGAATATTTAATACACCAAACCTAACTTCATAACTCTTCTGGTTATTTTTTCTTTGTTTTTAGGCTAAGATCCACGAGAACGAAGGGGGGTGGAGTGTTCGATCCAAGACGGAATCGAATTAATAATCTTAGCACATACACTAAAACACACATCCACTTTAACCATATTGTTGTCTCATTCTACCAAGATAAGAGGCCAAACAGATGTTGGCTAAAGCAATTTAGTGTAATTATTTTTAAGGCAAAAAAGAAATAATACTCATCCAATCAGTGACAGTTAGACTTCTCAGCACTCTGCTGACATAAAAAAGACTCAAACGAATGAGGAATTTGTTCGACCATGATTTTAGATAACTAAGAAAAGCCATGACCAGTTCGTTACAAGAATTACATATTCATTCACTGCAGAAAATAACACAGTGTAAAAAAATTCCAAGTTTTTTATGTCTTTGGTCAATAAATTTTATTTTCTATTTCCTTTCATCTACAAAATAAAGAAAATAGTGATTATTATCTTATAACTTTCATTTTTCTAGACTGGCCAGTGATTTTTTTAAACTAGCCTATTATAATAGGCTAGATTCTATTATCCCCAGCAATTCAGAAAGATTCTTCACAAATATGGCGAAAAAAATAATAACTTCCTGGATGACTCCAGACCCTACAAATCTATTATTTTAAACGTTCCACAATTTTCTAGAATATTCTTGCAACGTAGATGGCAGTATAAATGCAGGGAACGTATGCTCAACAGGTCAGTTTACTTCTAGCCATTTCTGTGTTGACATTTCGATTGTCATCAGTCATTCCTATCTGAATTCTTCAAGCATGGCATCAAACGGTTGTTAACAACTGATAGATGCATTTTGACACAACCTCATCAGAGATCTTGGCATCACGAAGTCCATTTGACTTTTGACGTCAAGACTCAAGATGTGGAATTTGTTATATGAGAATGTGCACATATCATGTCAGAGAAAACGTCACCAGCATTTTTGATGTTTTTCACTAGTCAATGTGAACTTTGCTTTTGCATCAATGTGACCGGTCTGTTATGGTAATTGTGTCTACCCATAACTCCAAAGAGTGTTGGCTCTTTATCGACAGCTCGTGCAGTAGCCTCAAAGCAGTGCTGCTTCATAACGGGAATATGTACCCATCTCTTCACTTCGGCCACTCTGTCAAGCATTAAGAGGAATACAAGAGTGTCAAGATCTTATTAGATGCCTTTAAATATGAAGAGCACTGTAGGGTGATTATAGGAGACTTCAAAATGCTGGCTTTCCTAATTGGTCTCCAAGGCGGCTTTACCAAATATCCTTGTTATCTTTGCCTTTGGGACAGCAGAGATGCGGGGTCACACTACCTCAAGTGAAACTGTCCACAGCAAACCGATTTTAGTGTGGGGAAGAACAACGTCAAAAGGGAGCCATTGTTGGATCCCAAAAAAGTTATATTTCCTCCACTCCGCTTAAAACTAGGCCGTATAAAATAAATTGTCAGAGCTCTGGTTAGGTTGTCTCCAGCTTTCAAATACCTCCAGGATTTATTCCCTAAGTTATCTGTAGCGAAAGTTGAAACCAGTGTCTTTACTGGTCCACAAATAAAAAAGGTCATGGAGTGCTAGGAGTTTCCCAAAAACTCAAAAGGACAGAGAGAGCAGCATGGGACAGCTTTGTTGCAGTAGTTCGTGGTTTCTCGGGGAATCCCAAGGCCGAAAACTTTGTGTAGCTTGTTGAGTCGTTGGTGACCAGCTACGGTTAAATGCCCCTCAAAGTGCATATCCTTGATGCCCATCTGCATAACTTTACGGAAAACATAGGAGCGTACTCCGAGGAGCAAGGCGAACGCTTCCACCAGGATATATTAGACTTCGAACGCCGCTACCGAGGATCTTATAATGACACTATGATGGCAGACTATATTGGGGACTGATTCGGGAAAGTGATCTACAGTATAAGCAGAATTATTCTCAATTATATATATATATATTAATCAATTATATGCAGTTTGTAAGTTTTCAATATAAGGGATTTTATTACTCTTGGGATTTTCGAGATTTTCATGAAACTAATTGGCTTTCACCAATTAATTTATTAAGCACAAAAAAACTTATCTGAGCTTTTTTTACGGATTACAAGGAGCATTACTCAAATACATCTCACGAAAAAGAAGAAATATAAAGTAATGAGATAGTTAGTTATGTGAACGTATATTGCACATCATACGATTCGTGACCTGTGATTTTTCTTCTTCTTCTTTCACTCTCTTATTTTAGCTTGAGGAAAATGAATCCATAACCATCAAATTAAAGTTTCATGCTGAGGCCATTTGAGGCTCATCAATGGATATTTTGGCACAGAGAGAGAGCAAGAACGCTCTTCTTTCCAATTGTTTGTTGTGCTTTTTGACTCACAGTGAGAGAGTCTGTTTTTGATTAAAATTCTTAATTATGTAATAAGCAACTTTATTATCATCAAATAGACGAGTTTTAAAAGCATATTTAATATTTTATATAAGAAAAAAAAGCTTACCCTATGATAGTTTTTTTTCTCCATTCTAAAGAAATCCATGGGTCACGACTTTTGAGAGCAACACCGTATATTGTATTATTTTTCGGAAATTATGATGGGCTATAATTAACACGATCGACATATTTCAATGATATCTTACTCTGGGATAATGCCTCATGAAGTTTTGATGAAATCATAGTACAACAATCCATTCTTCATGAGCTTCACAATCTCCTCCGAGTTGTGCCTCGTTGATCTTCTTCCACAACTTTTCCCAGAACTCCAGTTCTAAAGGTGTCCAAATTTCGTACAACTACATCCTCATGACCATAGTCAGACTCCTCAAGCTTGACATTTATGTTTTCAAAGTTTTTCTCACTATGCATTTACCCTCATAATATCACAATCCTCGAATCCTGTGCGTATCATCATAACTGCAGTTTCCATCTTTCAGGGGGGTTGAACCATAGAGATATAAAGATATAGAGAGCTTATTCCCTTCAATAGCAGAGAAAAATCGTTCAGCTGTCGCCTGTGTCCAATATAAACAAAGTAATTTGACCTACGTCATCGTAAGTTGATCACGGAGATATAAATATTTGTTTTTATTGGGCACGATGACGTATGCCTCTGAAGAATCCAATAAGCCCTCTATGTCTTTATATCTCTATGGGCTGAACTCTTATAAATATCAACGAAGTCATATATCGAATAGAACCAGCATTGATAATCTGAGCTCTTTCAGACAGTCATTTTTTATTACAATTTGGATGGTATAACTTCTTTAAAGCTAGTAAATGAATAGTTAATAAATATACATATATTAATGTTTATAATCAAGAATCTTCCTTTGAAAAAAATAATTTTTTTTTTGTACACCAGTACAACAATTTATTTTCACTTATATCTACTACACGACAATAACAACAAAACTTTCAAAAAATCAAACCTTATAATAAATTTTAACAAAAACATTAACATTTTAAACTGTAGGGGGGAAAATTTTGGGGGGGCTCTTAAGATATTTTAAAAAATAAATTTGTATTAATAAAAAAACCACTAAGTATAGATACAATATACAAAGGACAGCAATTATGTCAATAGTTTTTCATTGTTTTATCAACTATTTCTTTAAAATTTTGGGGTATGGGGATCCTTTCTGTTCTCAATTTGTATAAAAAGAACTGGGTCTTTGCCATGATAAAATTAACCTCTTCCTGATGCAGACCGGTATAAAAGAAAACAAAGCTTGTACGCCGCAATTGTAAACCTAAAAACTTGTTAAAAATATATTGAAGATAGTTTCAGACCTCCCCTATCTCTGTACACTCTAAAAGGAAATGTTTAGATGTCTCCAAACAGTTCTTGCAAAAGAAACAATATCTTTCCTCCTCCGTCTTTCCATAGATACTGCCCAGGGTAAGGGTATAATAATTTTATAAATACCTCATTGATAGGATCCTAGGTTCAATCGATTAATTTTTTTGCTATAATTCATATTATATACAGTCAGATGCAATTTTGTCGAACCATATAGGCAAAAAAATACCATAAAAACTCCTGTTCAAAGTAATAATATCATTGGTTATATTGGTATTTAGAAATTGGCATTATATCGAATATTACATTAATATTTTTGATTTTATGTCACTTTTAAATACCGTAAGAGCTTAAACTTTTTAACAATATCTTATACTAATATTGCCTTACTTGAGTTATAAATCAAATAAGAAATGGGTTACTTAATATATATTAACTATGGCCGTCAACATTTACTCTCTACCAGTAGGATGATTATTGCAAAAAAGTAACAATTTATTAAATTACTTTCTAAATCCCCCTAAATATGTCATTACACAAGTAAATTCAATTATAGCTCCACACAAAGTTTGAAGAAAAAAAATAGACAGTGACTCCACAAGTTTTTTTTGTTGTTTCTTAACGCAATTTTCACTCTTTTTTGCAAGTTAACCTTGCTCTCATTTCTCTAAATGAGCACACGTCTAAAAAAAACAAAGTACCCTATTAGGTCTCTTCTCATGAGAACAGGCATATATTAATTTATACCAAGCACATAGAAACAAAAACAACACACATTCGTATATGTATTGTTATTTCACCAAAAAAAATCGTTGTATACATATAATGTTACAGTCATTATTATTATTATAATATACAACAGTCATTTTGATTGGGAGGAATGTAGGATTCTCGTATATGTTAGTAGCATATTTGAGGTATTTTAAATATAGCTTAGTCACATACAGCAAGAACGTAAATGACTATAAAGGTATAGGTTTATCATCTTTTGCCTAAGTATTTTTGCCTCAAGTTATAAATGAATACCATTCTTTTTTTGTCATTTCCTCATATTTTATATTTTGTTCGAGAAATACTTGACTTATAAAAATACAGACTCTAAATGTTGTTGTGACCGTCTCTTGGGAATTATCAAGGCCCTAGATAAGTAAAGGATCTCAACAAATAAACACCTAAAAATAATATTAACGCCGAATAAAGTGGAATATTACAAGTGGGTTGGATGACTTCATATTTTCTAAAATATCCATGAACATAGTTATTCATAAGAATATATTTTGAACAGTTCAGTTGCATATCTTATTTTCTTTCTTCTTTTTTCCCCCGACTTTATTGATATTTTGTGTAATTGCATAATATTACATATATTATAAACATTTTAATTTAAAATTAGTACAAAAATAAAAGTCATATCACATTACTAACAAAAATAAAATAAACAACGGCCAAACATCTCACAAAAAAAACACAACTAAATGGACAAATAAAATAATCAAAACAATAAATATCATAATTTTCTGTAAAAACGTAAAAACTTTTAGAAGTTCTTCGCTGCATTCACATAGCAGGATGGGTAAAACTTCACCACCTCTCCAGCAAGCTTCCACCGCTCTCCCGACGTCCATGGAATCTTGATGCTGAGGGCCGAACATATATTTTCTTTATGGTTTTATCTCATATGGCCAGAATGAGGATATATTTATCGGCAATGATGATATATCAAAAACAAGGGACGAAAAGCTCTGAAACTATTAAATAATGATATATAATTTGGTTTAATCTATTCAAAGGATTTGTAAATGCCATTGGTGTATATATCTATATGTATATATATATATATACAACGCTAAAACGGACAAAATAAACCAACGCTAACAGACAAACATTTAATAAATATACATCAAAACTGACAAAAAACAATGGTTTTTCGGAGTTCTTCAGCTTTTTGGATTTACATCGTAATGGCTCTAAAGTGTTTTGCAATACATTTATTTTTGTTCGTGTCACTTTTCTTTTATCCAAAATCTCCAATTGTGGTTTCCATATTTATAAGATCTATATTTATAATGTTTGAAGCAATGCTTAAGCGTTTTAATGAAAAGAAGAATGAAAATATATGATGAAGATTAAAAAATACTTTTAGTATGCAATATGCATAGCATTCATTACTTTGGGGAGGTGACTTAAAGGAGCAATATCATCCACAGAAAATGAATATGCATTTGACTGATCATGACCTTCAGGGTGCTAATTTAGTTCAAATTGAATAGAGTCCTTCGCAAATGAATTGCATTTTTTTCCACGGCGACAAAATTGGTTCAAAGCCGGAATTAATAAGCTATAGGTGGTCGATTAAGAGTATTAAAAAATAATATATATTTTTTTAATGGTGATTTTTGAATTCATATAAAACTAGAGGCATATATACACTCAGAGAGTGCAAACCTCCGCCGTCACAGGGTCCTTATGAGCCTTCCGAGGCGGATTTTTCACGACTGGGGCGGCGTAGAGGGACGGGGGAGGGTTCCCCTCGACGAAATTCCGAGAGAAAGACGCTCCCGGCACCTGATTTCACAGCACAGCGACATCTATTGGCAGAGTAGGCTAACTTGAAATATTTATTAGTATTTAGCTCATTTTGCATCTTAATTCTGCACTCAGAGATGCCAAATTTAATCACTTGTTTCTTTTGACATTTCCAACAACTCCACAAAGTTTCATCCGAATCCGTTTCGTACTTTTGAGTTATCCTGCTGACAAACAAACCAACCAACAACAAACTAACAAACCAACAAACCAACGCCAGTGAAAAAATACCTCCTTCGGCGGAGGTAATAATATTTTATAAATAGTATTTTTAAGCATGGAGTTTCCACTTAATAGGAGAAATTAAATGCTACTTACCAATATTTGAATTTCTTAATAAAATATTAATATAGGATGTTGTAATACTTTTGATGTAAGGAAACCCCTGAATATATGACATATGACGTTTTCGGGAGTTTGTATAAGGCACAAAGTTTCACATAGTTTATATGCATGTATGATCTAAGGATGTTAGTCAGCTCAATTACGTCGAAAGACTATTCAATAAAAATTGTAAAAATCAAAAATCTCCATTTACACAGTTTTTTGATGTTGAGGGTTTTAATTAGTAGACTGGAACTGATACAAATGTATCAAAAATTATTATCAAAGCAGGATATTACAAATAATTATTTATTTTTTTCCTTTGTTAAATCTTTACAAAGTTATTTATGTGGTGTGTATCTGTACATTCTTACATTTTGTTATATGAATATTGGATTTTTATACTCACTCAAAAATAGTATATGCCTAAGTGATTCAACGTTTGTCAAAAGTATTTTGTCGATAAGACATTTGTTTTAGTTTAGGGGAATAAAAAGTTGAACCAAACTTTTTTAGAGTACTCTACATATATATTGGATCATTTTCAAAACCTGAGCTGGTATCTGTTGTAAAAAATGTACCACAAAAATCTATCGGTAATCGGTATTAAGCTGTGCTGATGTCGATAGGTTTCTTAAATACATTTCGTGTTATAATAGCGATATATTTCATACTTTTGTCCAACTTTATTGAAGCCCAATGTTTTTATTATGCATTTGCTCTGGTTTTTTATAACTTTACCAGAACGTCAATAAGTTTGCACCATCTACAGAACATGTCCAACTTTTGTTCTTTATTAATCAAAATGAACTGAGATGAAAAGTTATAATGGACTTTTTACATAAATATTGAAGTACATCATTGGTGCATTTGGCCTCCGTTGGCCTCAATGACGACCTCTTAGCCTCAGGTGGAGTGCACTTTGATCACTTACTCCTTCTTCATAATTCAACACTGCTTCTCTTCAGAGGACTTCAGGTCAATAACACAATTGTGAGGGATAGATAAGGCCTTTGACTTCATGTCACTAGATGCTGTTAGCCATGTTTAAGGGCACTGGCGGGGCCAGTACGTCATGGAACATAGGTTCATGTTTTCCTTTATACAGTTCTTCACAGAATAGTCGGTGTGTGCAGGCGCACCATTCTGTATGACGACTTTTTAGTGACTCTGCATATCTTTGAGAGCACCTTCATCTTCAAGTTCACCAAGATGTCGGCCGCCGGAAACTTAGATTCAATGGGTAACCACATGGGTTTCATGCTATCCTCAGTTGACGCCACTATGCCCAGCAGTATAATAGAGACAGGAGGTTTCGTTTTTTTTTGGCATGTTTAATGTTTGTGGATGTGTTCTCAAGCAGATGACACAATCATTTTTTTTGCCTATTTGGTTTTGATAGAATTGCATCCGACAGGATATAAATAAGCATTATAGCATTAAAATTAGTCTATCGAACCTAGGATCTTATCAATGAGGTAGACCAAAAATGACAATTCCCCTCTCGGGATTCGAACCTGTGCCCACAACATTGAGAGTTGAAAACGCCTTAGTGCACACGGTTATCGCGATCGCCCATCATTCAAACAATGGCTTCCAACAAGGGAGAGTATTTGATGTTCGTCATGTAGACCCCTTGGTCCGAGAGAGGAACGGCTCAAATCACTTATTGGTCTACGCAAAAGGAGATACGCTTTAGATTCAAAAAGTCCCGCTATTCCTCTCCCGTCTAGGAGTATCGTAAGATCCGTCCCTTTTTAACCCTTTGTTTGATAAACATTACATTAACAATCTTAAAGTGAAGAAATTAGCCCACAACCTTTTGTATTGCCATCGAAAATTTTACATAAAGATTTACATTCCGTCCCGTAATATGCCCATTCACACCCTTTTTTTCATATCACTCAAAGCATTCTCCAAAATGAAATAAATAGGCAACATAACCACTATGATTTTGTTATTGTCTACCTCCTTCTTAATTCGTATCTGATATCATTATTATTACTATTATTTATATTTAGAAAAATTTGAGAAATATATTGTAAATATTAAAAACACCAGCATATTTGGCCGCCTACGGCGCCCATGTTCGCCCCTCTGGTCCCACCACTTTGCAAATAGTTTTATTAGGTCCGTCTTGATCCAAGGACTCCATAGGTACCTTCAAAGTTCAATCTGATGATAAATGTGGGAGGAGATAGCGTGCGGACATAAGACGGACGGACAGAGATTGGTGATTATTATATAGATTAACAATCTAAAGAAACATTTCACTATTTATAACAAATGGTTTAACTTCTGCTGAAGTTGAATAACCATTATTACAAAGTCGTTTCAGCCGAAAGTATACTTATAGGGAATCATTTCAACTATACCATATATATACCCCAAAAATAATCTACTGATAAACTAAACTTCTTTTATAAAACTTTGAATATCATTTTATATAACCTGCAATCCAAAAACATAATGTCTTATTTTAGTTCAGTCAAACGCAAAATTGGCTATTTTCTTTATTTTAATTATATACATATATTTTATTTGACCTTTTGCTGTCCTATTAAGTTGAAAGATTCAATTATAGTTAACCTTTGTCATAATTTGGTTAGACCGGCAATCGAATTGGTTCCAATTGTACATTACAATTGGCAAAACTGAAAGGAAAATTCAAATTTTTAAAATTTCAGATTAATTATCATCTACAATTAAAACTTTCTCAAAGCGTTAATACCCAAAACTCATCATTTATTGTATTTAAAAGAAATACTTCGTGCAAGGACGTGAGCATTTTGATGCCTTTATAAGGCTCATCTCAAGACATTAAAAGAAATCGATAATATTTCAGGCCAATTATATAGTTTTTGGAGTTTATATCATACTTGAGCTTCATTTATTTTATTTTTTTATCAATTTTGCTATTTTTTTTGTCTCCATGCATGTTGAACCAATTTAAAGTTGAATCTCAAGATTTAAAAAGAAATTTGTAATTTATCAGGCTAATTATGGTTTTTTTTTTTCGGTTAAGATTTTTTATTTATCATCATTACAAACAGTGTAGATAAAATACACATAAGACAATACGATAATAATTAAAGCATAAAACTAAGCAGTTGCGTAAAATAATACGTTTTTGAACATTATAATTCATAATTACTGCCTATAAATAAAATAACCATAACTAGTGTTTTTTTTAATTTTATGAAATCCTTAAGTTTCATGTAATTTTGTATAAGAAAGGGGTTTACTATTTTGTCCTTCAAATATATATATTTATATATATATATTCAGAAGAGAAAAATACATTTCTGCCCATCACTGCTCACCAGAAAAGAAAAATCCTTTACCTCAAATATCTGAAAATCAATTGTCCATTTATAAACACCATATTATCAAACCCATTTTTCTCAAGACTTTGAAGTACAGCTCATGGCTTAACTCATTAACTTATAGCAGAAAAAATAATACATCATTCATTTCTACCCATCCCACAGCCTTAAATTATTTTACATATAAACACACAAATACACCTATTTATTTCAATGTACAAAAATAAATCCCTGACATTCCCACAATTCTAGAAGCCGTTTTTTTATCAAAACCTCTGGGCTTTAAAGAACCATTCAAAGTCCACGATGTTCAATAAAAATACTAAAAATAAAGTTTTTGCGACTCCTAAAAATTTCTTCTATTTGGAAGAATCGAATAATGCGTTCGATTTCTGGACATTTTATGATAAGACTTTTACTGTTCAATTTCAGATCTCCAATGACCTAATCTTTTACAACCACCATTGTAAAGATTGCGGTGAGCTCTACCCCGAAACTCTACACACCTTCTTCGACTGTCGGTTCTAAGTATTGTAAGGAATTTCTTACATTAACATAAAAGCCGCTTCTTCCGACCGATCTAAAGGCAACAATGTTTGTTCGGAGTCGATACCCTCCAGGGTATCGAAGCTGACGAAGTCAAATCCATGATATTACTCTTCGAGTATAAAAGCGTACATCGCCAGAGCATTAACGGATGGGACTCAATTAGAAACGTCAAGCATCCGAGCAATAATGATAGCTACATCAGCAGATATTCGACATTCTCAGTCAAGATTCCGAAGATATGTGGACAGGAATGGGACTTCGCGGGAAATCTTGTGAAATTTTTCCCTTCCAGGTCCGTGCGACATTTGAAAACATTGAACTTTATATACAACAGTATGATAAATTCACCCCAAGAAACTCTTAAACCTCTTTTTACAAAGATGTTTTTATTATGTTAATAATAGTTTTACTTTTATAGTCCACCCTAATTCAATATCTTTGATTTTTTTAAGTAAGAGTAAAGAAATATTTCGAGACTTATTAGAAAGACTGGTTTGTGTGTGTGTGTGTATATGTGTGCATATATACATTTATTTAGTTTTTTAAACATTAGTTTGCGGAACCGTTTCCTTGAGTTAATTTTCCCCTTGTAAAATTTTATTCAAAGAAAAGTTGTTTGTCCCACCCTTTGTCGCAAATTATATTAAGTGTATCATGTTCTTGTTATAATTGAGTTGATAGGTCTTTTAGGGGCATTTAATTTTTAACTACACATGTTAATTTATGTTTTTCATAACACAATTTGTCCTTTGAACGTTTATAAATAATATATATATATCTTTGTATATATTTATTAAATAAATAAAGACCTTGCTTTTGAAAAAAAAAAAAACCCTTACATATAATCTTCAATCTTAGGGAGCGAGTTAGCTCAGTGGAAGAGTGTTCAACTCTCAATGATGAGGGTACATGTTCGAATCCTAGCGAGAGAAGAAGGTCCATTACGGTCAACCTCATGAATTCTAAAGCGTTAAAGTAAAGTAGAGCATGCATAACATAAAATTCTTCCTTTTTTCCCAAAAGGAATTGGCCAAAATTTTAGTTCTTCTTTAGTCCGTAAGGGGCGCTTTTTTGCTAGAGCTCTTTGAAAATAATAACAGTCCTTTTATTATTTATATTTGGATACGTTTTTATCTTGATATATTTCAAATCATAAAATGTAATCCCATTAAACCGGTTTTTAAATAGGATTATGAGGTAATTTCATGGACAACGACATCTAACGTTAAAGGAAATTACTAAAATTTGGCCAATTTTTTTTGTTTACTTTTTCCTTGCATGCACCACTTTACTTTAACGCTTTAATGGATTCTAGTTTCGATAGATTATTTTAAATGCTAAAATACTTATTCATATCCACAAGGATGATATTACAATTATATCCTATCAAATAGGCAATATATATTTTAGATCCCCTTTATAAACCACCAACTCTTTGTCACTTTTTCGTACCCTTTATTTGCAAACAATATTAACGTCGTTAATAAGTTTTTGATTCCTCATGACCCGCTGATATCGTAAAAGGAAGAAAAGGAGAGCGAGAGGCTTATCGCAGAATGATAACCATTACAGGAGCAACAAAAAACCATATGTTCCTTCGTGAGTAAAGAAAGAAAGAGAGGAATCCTGATGGTTTGTGTGTAGAATTGGTAAAGGAGCGCAAGTCGGGGAAAAAAAGGAAAAAAATCTACCTTCTTCCTTTTTTAGCCCCGCGCCTTTTTTTCAAAAAGGAAAAAAAAAAAACACGCGCAAAGACTTTTCCATCATGCTTCTTACTGAGTTAGTTATACTTTGAGTGTCTACCTACAAAGAGTAGGAAGTTCATAAGCATATATTCTTATAGTATATATATATAATAATATATATATTGTCAAATTTTAATCATAGTGTTAATTGTCCTAACTATATAAGCAAAGGGAAGTAGTCATCTACTCGCTTTTGAGGGGAGTTCGAATACTGTGTGTTTGGTGAGTAATGATCTATATAAACTCAATGAGTGACTTTTGTGAGTAAAAAAGTTATTTTTTGTGTTTTATTTAACGAAATTAGGAAAGTTTTTTTTGCTGAAGAAGATAGTTTGGCCTTGTTTGAAGCTAAGATGGGGTTGAGTGTGTAAATGGGTTTTTAACAAAATGCAAGCAATGGGTTGATGTGGCAATGAAATGATTGGCTTTTTTGCGAGTTTTATGTAGTTATGTTTTTGAAGCATAAATAAATAGTTATAATTTAATAAAAGTGGGATTTTTGGCTAAAATATATTTGGGTTTCTTATACGACATAAAATCAGGGTTATTATATTTTGAAGTTATTCTAGTATAGCATTAAAAAGTAACAAAAATACTAAATAGATATTTTAAAGAACGGTTGAAAGTATACATCTAAAGAAAGTATTGAATAAAAAATGCGACAAATAAATCATTTCTTAGGGTTTTAGAGCATAAATATTTCATTTTCAAATTGTAGAATATACTTGTCAACACTATTAGTTATTTTGTGTTTTAAGCAATAATAAGCTTAAATTATAACAAATATTTTTAAAAGTTATGACGAATGTCCCAAATAGTCTATTATATATATATTTAAATTAGCAAAAATATTATTTGGCTTCCTTTGAATAACAAATAGCACATTTTAAAATATAAGAAAGTAGAATGTTTATTAATTTTTTAATCTAATAATAGATTTTTTAAATAGCAATGTCAAAGTCACTATGAATACAAATATTTCATAGTTTATGAAAAATACATATATTATACTTTTAAAAATGTATTTAGCTGATTGTTAGAACAAATGATCACTTTGAAAATAAGACAAAATCGCAGATTTTTCAAATGTAAATACTTTAAACATTCTTAAAAAAAAACCCAAGTCATTAAAATGATTAAATATGCTTATAAGTAATAATCTGAAAATACAATATGCTTTAAACATCGCATATAACGATTATGGTGCTACATAAAACAAATACAAATAAATGTTTTTTCTTGTTACTCAAAATCGCTAACTCATGTTTTTAGCTCAAAAATGATGATATCACCAGGAATGTTTTTGAGGTGTAAAAAAACATACTTAATATTCTTTAAACAACTTCTGTCTGGCTTTTGTCACAAGTTTTTGTGTTTATTTACAAGAGATATAACTTAGCAAATAAATCATTCACAAATGCAAGCTCTGTGTACTAAAAAAATTCTTTTGGACACGTCATTAGGAATATATGTGATTTGTCACACAATCAATATATGTGTGATCTAATTTATTACAAATGTTCATCAGAAAAATATTAGTGGTCTAAAATATTAAATACAGAGGTTAAAGCATTATAAAATATCTAAATTTATTTAAAAACTGTAAAAGGAAATAAAAACACAATGAACATGAGTCGCTAAGTATTCTTTCAAAGTATTGATTGAAAGTACATTAGAAAAGTTAGTTATTTGTTTTGTTTATGGTTCTACTCTTTTACATATATTTACTATTTTAAATATCACTAAATGTAAAATAAAGTTCGTCAATATATCATTAAAACGATACATTATTTCACTTTTTACATGATTCCCCCCCTCCCAATTTAATATGACATTTTTATAAACTACACAATCTAATAATTTATTTAAAAACTTATATTTTCCCCCTTTTAACCTACGTAGATATTAAAAAAGTAAACAAAATAGTCCATTATTCCATATTATTTATCTGTTAATAATTGTCAATAGACTTTATCCATATATTTTAGCCAAAATAATTGTGGCTTTTATTTTTTTGTTCTTTTCTTCACTACGTCATTCAAAACCACTTGATAAATTATTCATAAAATGGTGAGTTTTTGATCCTATTAAATTGCATCTTATTATTAACCAACAAAAAAAATCAAGCATTCTATTCGGTGGTTTTGATGCACGGAAATATACTTTGTAACATATTTTATTTCTTATCTGAACTTGATGACTTTTTTCTCCTATGATTTAGTGGAGAATTTAATAAATTAACACGTCGACAGCTATCAAATGTTATTGCAATATTGTAATTTATTGTTTAATATTTAAAAATTATTTGATTAATACAACTCCTTTTAAGGTTTAAATTGTGTAAATGCAGTGAATATTTAAAAAAAAATCTTCTTCCATAGAGTATTGAACGAGTCTTCGTGATTACCGCGCTTAGATTAAGTTTCCTTGTTGTCCATAGTAAAAGGCAACAGACGTGTATTCCCTGAAAGGAGTAAAACCTGCATCATATTATAATTCCCAATTTGTACAATCTTCTATCAAAAAATGATTCGTTACATGACCAAATACAAATATATTTCTTAATAAAGTAGGAAAACTAAAATATATTTTTTTAAAGATTGTTTATGAATTTCCAATTATTATTTAAAAATAGTTCGCCAACCCATCACACATTCAGTTATGAGAAATAAAAATATTTTGAAAGCATTTATTTGCATCTATTATAACAGATAAGTCATATAATTAATAGTTTTAAATGGAGAACTTTAGTAAATAGTTATGTTCCGTCATTGTAGTTGCATTTTCAAAGTATATAAAAGTATTACTGACGATATAACGGATACAGTCACAAAACGAGCCTGATATATTTCATATATATTGGTTTTTATAATACTTTGACGTTAAATGGCATATAATATGAAAACAAATTATTCTTGACGTACTAGTATTCCATTGACTGACTTCATGACAAATTTATATGGCGACAAATATCATAATATTAAAATGGTGTCCATAAAAGTCATTATTTTATTTTACCTGTATTACAGGGCATTAAAATCTTAATATCCATATCAATAAAATTTGGAGTATTCATTATTTTCTAAAGTAATAACTCTTTAATGGATTTACACAAAATGATTTGTTAATATATGAAAGCACATTTTCAATTATAAAATGCCAAAAAAGCACAAAAAGATATTTGAGAATAAA
Organism: Caligus rogercresseyi; assembly: GCA_013387185.1. Classification (NCBI taxonomy): domain Eukaryota; kingdom Metazoa; phylum Arthropoda; class Copepoda; order Siphonostomatoida; family Caligidae; genus Caligus; species Caligus rogercresseyi. The sequence continues at coordinate 17,891,052 of CP045899.1, forward strand.
TCATTCTCCATTCCATACTATTTTTTCCGAATTTGTGATTATGTTTTCATGAATACAAATGTTTAGTTTTATAATAATGTTGAAAGCAAACCAGCAACTAGTAAGTCCTCAAGATTTGACCTGATCAAGTATATTTAGTGGTTTTATATATAGTTTTTTTAATATTTATAATCTATTTTTTCATAATGTTACTTTATACTTATTTAATGAGTAATTATATATAAAATACATTATTAAATCTTTTTTCTTTGTTCTTCTCCTAGTAGGTAAGTGTTCAACTGATCGTATAATATTTTTCTATCAGCTAGTTAACTAAGTTGATAATAAACTAACTAAATAAAACCATCTATATTTTATTAGTAGTCAAAAGTAGGAAATTCATAGTTATATTGGGATTTACATTTCAAAATAAACCATATTTTATTTTATCATATATGTTGAAACAATTAGAAAAGCATTTACTATCAGATAAAGATACACAAATAATTAACGGAATTGAAAGTTTGTATTTTAAGAACTGTGCTTATGTCTAGAAAAAATATATATATATATACACTATACCCAAATACATGTTATATTTCAGTACATATTTAGGTAGCTTTGATATGTATAAAATCTGACAAACAGCATTTCCAACCATTTTTATCACCTTACCATCTTCCACACTTCATTTAAACTATCATCATAACATTTTTTTTCTTCAGCTAAATATTTGACCGCTTAAAAAGTCACATGCGATCTATCATTATTATTTCAAGAAATTCTTTTAAAATGTCGAAGCTGTCATCAATATTCTTATAACTACAAAGACCTCCTTCTTTTTCAGCAAGACAAAAAAAAGCCGCCAAAGGAAGGATTTTTGGACAAAAAAAATATATACAATTATTTTCTACCAACTACGAGAATTTTCTCTCTCTCCACGTCAATCTTAAGATGAGGACTCATCTATAGAAACAAAAAATAAATATATATAAACACTCAGAAAACCCGTTGTCTACTCATCGACCGCATCATGTTTTTCCTACATTCAGTATTGACGCTTATTTTACTATTACAAGGTAAGTTATTGTTGTATTTACATATATATAAAAGAAAATTCGTCATGTGTATATGTATATATTTGGTTGTTTCGATATTTTTATATGATAAAGCAACGGAGTGCAGGTCGTTAATGAATTAGAGTCATGAAATTCCAGGCTTCCACTTCCGTGTCTTTGCCTCATTATATTAATATTTAGCTCCTTATGTGTCGAGGATTTCATATATTTTCACTATTCGAATGAGGGGCATGCTTGCTTTCAGCCTCCATCTGCTTATAGTCTGAGGCTCTTGCTTAAATGAGGTGAGGGGACTTTTAATAAAGTACAGTTGTATTGAATGCTGTGTACCTTTTGGTGTTTTGATGGTGGAGGACATTTGCTCTTCTATACTTTGATTGGCTTTCTCAAAAGAGGGAAATTCCTCGAAAAAACGTAGGAATAAAAACTTTTTCCACGTATTTCAGTTTAATATTATCCGCCTTTTATGTCTAGAAAAAGGCACTTTGAAATGTACAAAGCCTTATACTTATACATTTATTTAACATATATATTTTTTTCCACGCCTTGTATTATAGGTTAGATTATATATAATAATAATAATATGATAAATAGTATCTTTAGTCTTATTATTGATAGAAGAATTAGTCTTTGGTTTAAGTGTTGCATACTTTGTATACAAATTACCATGGGCTGTACTGGCGTGTGTTAAAAACCCAATTGTGTATTTTAAAGAAATTACGTGTTTTTATCATTTACCCGTATAAAAAGATGGCTATACAATTACAGATACACTTTTCACCTTAAT
>CP045899.1:17897896-17940396 GCA_013387185.1 Caligus rogercresseyi
CTTTTTGTATAGAATATTCTTCGCAAAAGGAAGGTATCTAAGTAACTTCTGTCTGCTGATTCCCTTATAATTCACCTCTGCATCCCAAATGCATTTTCAAATTAACTTTTGAACGAAATAAAATATTCTTAATCATGAGATAAAAGTTAGTATTGTTAGAGAGTGTCTATATATATATACATATATAGGCAAAAAAGGTTTTATAAAGGCATTTCCATACTCACAGCAGCAGCCGGTGCAAATAATTAGCATATGATGAAAAATAGGGAGTTTTTCTTCTTATCTTGCAGTCTCCCTCTTTCATACCTTCTTTGCTCCTTCAAATTCTGGCGGTATCCTTTATTTCTTCTGCTCTTTAGGGCAAACTTAAGATTTTTAATGTTTTTTCAGGGATTATGAGTTGTATATCCCATAAATATTTAAAATATTAATAAATGAAATTGTCAAACAGAAATTCAAGCAATTTGAGTGAGATATCTGAAAAATAAGATTACTCTTTTTAACTGTAAGCTCATATAAGTTGCTTTTTTCAATAAAATTAATTGTTTTGTTGGATCAAAACATCTAGTTTATAGCTCAGCTTATTAGAATATGACAGGCACACTGGTATTAAAATATTTGCTTGAAATAATGATGGCATCAAATGATATACTCATCCTCAAATCCAATGTGTTCTGAAATATTTTATAAAAATTATGTTATTAAGCCAACTGAATGCACTGAGCAATATAAATTTAAAATGTTATGACAATAAATTTATTTTTTGTCGTGTATATTCGCGTTGCTTATTGAGTTCAAAAATATTGATATATTAAGAGATTTAATAGAATTTAACAAATAGCCATACGGCTTTAAATTAAATTGCATCTAAAAAATATATATATCTATATATATTGTTTATTGGTATATTGCTAACTCAACTCATCATAATATATAAAGTATTATAATTCTTGAGTGATTTATTTTTCATAATCAGACCCACAAATTTCTAATTGATGTAAACTTTTTTACCTTCAAGAAAACTAATTTGTTTTTATATAAACTTACATTTATTCTACTCAAGCCTACCCGTTGTAACATATTTATATATATATATATATATATATATATATATATATATATATATATATATATATATATATACAGGAACAGAGAATCTATCCACCGGGACAATTATGCCCTCACCGGCCTTATACAGGCCCCAATATGCCATTAGGAGGCTGTCAACGGCCGTTTGTGTTTCTTGAGGCCAGCGGCCCACCGGGAATAGTCCCGGTACTCCCGGTGGCCACTCCGCCCCTGTATATATATATATATATATATATATATATATAATATTATAAGGGGTAGACTCGAGTTGAATATCAAAATATATTTTTGTCTACTCATAGCCCTAACAATATTAAGAACAATCAACAACTTGATCACAGAAATCTCCCAATCGGTAAAATATTATAAAAAGATATCATAAGGAGATTTCATTATTTATTTATTTTTTAAGTTTCATTGTCTGACGAGAAATAAAATTATTTATTGAGTAGAGGAAGAAAATGCGTTAATGAGGAAATCATTGAATAAATTTGAGCTCCCAATAAAGACTTAGTGTTAGCCCGTAATTAAAAGAGAAAAATATATGTTGAGTGTTCAAGGGGGGAGGGGATGGTTATACAGTGTGTGTGTTTCAACAGTCAGAGAAAGGGGGATTTTCAATCATATTTATTATTATTTCCCGTACTTCTTTTTCTTCCATTCTTTAAAAAAGAAAAAGAGTATTATTATTATTATTCCGTCTATTTTTAATTCCTCCTCTTGAAAAAAAAGAAGTATAAAAGAAATGGAGCAAAGGAATAGAAATCTAATTATTTTTCATAAATATGTATACATGCATTATAAGAGGGTAGCACCTTGAAAAAAAAACTATGAGTACAATGGTTGACGGAATATTGAAAGAGTTTATAAGGAATTTCTATTCATTTTTCAACAAGTATGGGGAAGAGTGTTTTTATCCCTTGTTTCAAGAGATATATCACCAGTTATATATATATATATATATATATGTGTGTGTGTGTATATGTATATATATATTTTTATGTATATATATATATATATATATATATATATATATTGTAATATATATTTATTATATATATATTTATATAGATAGATAGAGAGAGAGAGAGGGAGAAGGATCGATATATATAGATAGATAGATATAGATCGATAGATAGATAGAGAGAGAGGATTTCTCTTTATATATATTGTTGATCTAATACTACCTCATATCTATTAGTAGTCTTATGACGTCATGTGACAAATGTTATATTCAGCTCCTTCATGCCTCCAACCATTCTTCTTCCGTTTATCATGGAGCCATTTATAATTGCGCCTTTTTAACTTTTACTAATAACCCAGTTTCATCTTCTTCTTCTTATAAAACAGAAAGAAGATAAGTTTTTATGTAAATTAGAGCACGTCTAGAATAATTGCACTTATTTTTTTATTATCCTCCTTATCTTGTACTCTTTGTTTTTATTATTATCATCATCGTAGTAGTAGCTACGCCACCATCATCACTGTTCTTTTTTCGTAAGCCATCCCTTTCCCCTTTTTCCTTAACATTAATTTATCAATTATATTAAAGTTTTTTTCCTTTATTTCTCTGGGTGTAGTCTTGGTAAAGTTTTAATTTGTATAGTTAACCTCCTCAAAAGAACTTGTTTGCAGCTTAAAAGTATCCAAAGGAAGTCGTAATGCGTTTTTAAAGAAGAGAGGCTATGTATAAACGCCTAAATAATAACTGGAATTGGAAATAATATAATAAAAATGTTAAAATAAAATTTGCATAAAAGTAACGCATGGAAGTCATTTTATATATGTAAAAACAACAAACCTTGAACACTTATAACGAAAATAAAGGATGATTCATTGAATATGTTATATAGAGTGTCTTAGCGCTGATATCGAGATATTTCTAAGGTTTTTTGGGGAGAGATCGCACCAGAAAAAAACTAAAGTATTAAAACGTAATATTCATAATTAAAAAATGAAGGAGTAAAGATGGGAGTTCCATCATTTATAGTAATGATTGTTAATATTGGGATATTCAATTCAAAGAATTCTAATGGATTGAGGCCCATTAGACAAGAAGTTATGTGTATTTTAATCTATGAAATTTCGTATCTATGATGATCACACCTTAACAACTGCGAGTTCAGAGACGCCTTATTTCATAATGTAAACATGGTTATTACCTCCGCCGAAGGAGGTATTGTTTTCACTGGCGTTGGTTTGTTGGTTTGTTTGTTTGTTGGTGGTTGGTTTGTTTGTCAGCAGGATAACTCAAAAAGTACTAAACGGATTCGGATGAAACTTTGTGGAGTTGTTGGAAATGCCAAAAAAACAAGTGATTAAATTTTGGCATCTCTGAGTGCAGAATTAAGATGCAAAACGAGCTAAATGCTAATAAATATTTCAAGGTAGCCTACTCTGCGAATAGATGTCGCTGTGCTGTAAAATCGGGTGCCGGAACGTCTTACTCTCGGAATTTTCGTTGAGGGGAACCCTCCCCCGTCCCTCTACGCCGCCCCAGTCGTGAAAAATCCGCCTCGGAAGGTTCATAAGGACCCGTGACGGCGGAGGTTTGCACTCTCTGAATGTATATGCCTCTAGTTATTATTATTATTAAAATTTCGTTTCCTTAATCAATGTATATTGAAGAAAAAGATCCTTCGCCTTCAACTATAAATAAGCTAACATTCTTACAACATGGTATAAGGGGCTAAAATCCTTCATTCCGCCTTGGGTCAGAGACTTCAACATCCATCACCTTAAAAAAATCAAATAATATTCACCAATAGAGACTTTTATATCAAATTAATTATTTTTTGACTACTACTTTGATTCAGATAGCATCTCATGCTGGCCCGGAACAAAGGGGGTAAAACGTCAAATATTACTCAAGCTATAATTAAAACATTTATTTCCCTTAATGAATCCAAGAGCGATTTTTATGAATAAGAAGACAAAAAGTAACTCCCCCTCTTCTAATTAAATAGGGGGAAGCAATTTGAATCGTTCTAAGACATGCAATGAGGGTGGTGGTGAGCTAGGAATGATGCAGGCAATCAGAAAAGGGTGTCATTCATGGAAAGAAAACAACAATAGCATTTTAAAAGAATGGTATGATAAAGTTATTATGCCCAACATTTGCCGGAGTTTAAAATGAACCCTCTAAAGCTAGGCCATCACAAATTATATTAATCTTAATTATACTAAAATGGAAATGAGTAATACGATAAATATTTTGTGAACGGTATAAAAGGACCACTTTTATTTCGGAGCCCCCTCGAGATTTGAAGTCCTCTTATATCTTTTAGCAATGAGTCTCAAGGGAGAGTAAAAATGAGAGGACCGCTGAGGAAAAGCTTTGACGAATTCACCGGCAAAGTCACATAACTAAATTTCAATGCTATAATGTTGATTCAAGACTTCACAGGGCAACCATAGAGATATATATATATAGAGAGCTTTTTCCCTTTAATAGCAAAGAAGCATCGTCGTACAGCTGTTGCCATTGCCCAATATAAACAGAGTAATTTGACATACGTCATTGTAAGTTGATCATAGAGATAGAATCCAATAAGCCCTCTATGTCTTTTATATCTATGGAAGTAACTCATTTAAACCTAATAGGCAAAAAAAAAACCGCACAGTTTATATATATATAAGCCGCACGAGTAAATAAAAATGTGTTAAAAGAATCTTATCAATGAGGTAGACCAAAAATGACTTTTCCCTCTCGGGATACGAACCTGCACCCTCAACATTGAGAGTTGAACACGCCTTAACATGCACGGCTATCGCACCGCTTAATACAGCTTTCCTTTCAAAAGGCTATTATTAATCAAGGGAAATAATGAAGACCCAAATTATTGTGCCAAATAAACTTTATTCTGGCTTTAAATGATAGTATCGATATATGGAAATAGTACGAGTCTATAATAGTGAGTCTTAAAATTTAGACACATCTTTTAGACAATTATATATTTATAAACATTGTTTAAAACGAGTTAGACGAAGTTTATAACGTTTGCGAGCCTTAGTTGGAATTAAAGAAACTAGAGGCATATATACACTCAGAGAGTGCAAACCGCCGCCGTCACGGGGTCCTTATGAGCCTACCGAGGCGGATTTTTCACGACTGGGGCGGCGTAGAGGACGGAGGAGGGTTCCCCTCGACGGAAATTCCGAGAGGAAGACGCTCCCGGCACCCGATTTCACAGCACAGCGACATCTATTGGCAGAGTAGGCAAACTTGAAATATTATTAGTATTTAGCTCATTTTGCATCTTAATTCTGCACTTAGAGATGCCAAATTTAATCACTTGTTCCTTTTGGCATATCCAACAGCTCCACAAATTTCATCCGAATCCGTTCAGTACTTTTTGAGTTATCCTGCTGACAAACAAACCAACAAACCAACACCAGTGAAAACAATACCTCCTTCGGCGGAGGTAATAAATATATTTTTTCCAGCACAATACTAGATTGAATATATTACTGTAAAATAATACTTTGTTGTTATAAACATTAGTGACTAGATATGAGTCTCAACACCTCACATTGTTAAAGCTTAAAAAAGAGAGACTGTAATACCCTGATAATTTTGTATATTGATATTATCTCCTTAAAGGAAACCCTCATGAACATTTAAAATAATATTTTTCTTTCTTCTATAAATTGTTATCCTTTGATTGTGTCGCATCAGACTTTCTCACACGTGTCTCCTATTAAAGAGGACTCTCAACAGTTATCACATTAAATCATATTTATATATTTTCTCTCATTAAATCCACACAATGGTGAATCCCAGAATTTACATATAAAAAGATGAAGAAAATATCCCTCCTCATTTTTATTTTCAAGTAGAAGCATTTTTATAGTTCATGGGGGAGGAGCAAAAAAAGAAGATTTCTTCTTTAAAAAACGTCCCCAAACGAAGAAATATCAATTACATGAATATGGGATCAAGAGCAAGACTTTTTATAATGGCGGAAAGGTTGGTAGAGTTATGGTTCCTTTTTTATAGCTTCATATGATGGGTCACATTTAGATAATCAATCAATCGAACAAGCTTTTGAGCTAAAAAAATAATAGTGTTGCATAAAAAGTACAAATATATCTAAATTTTATTTTCATTTTTTATGAGGAATTTTTTATTGAAGATGTTTTAAACAAATTAACATTGAGTTTTTAACAACTTTAAATGAATTGGTTTATATTTGTATCAGGGCAAGGACTTTATTAAAACAAAATTAAGTATATTTTTATATCAATACAGGAGGGATGAAACCCCCTCTGCCCCAAGATTTCAAACCTAAAAATAGATAATGTTTTGCTGTGTTTATGTTGTTTGAAGAAGGAATTTTTGATTTGAATTGGTTTTTGAAGGCGTCAAATTAAGATGTTAATTAAGAGTGATATATATATCAGGAAACGACCGAACATTTTTTTTGTCAGGACCCGGGCCGGGCCAAAACCGGGCCGGGACTTCAGTATATTTTCGTTCCTTGGTCATTCTGAAAGTGACGACGTTTTTTTAGAAAATGATTTCCTAAAAAAGTCCCAGCCCGGTAATTTGTAGACACCGGGCTGGGACACTCAAAAAACAGCCGTGACCCGGGCCGGGCCCGGTACCGGTCGTTTCCCGATATATATATATATTTATTTATTTATATATATGAGGGTTCCTATATGAATAAACGTGTTTAAAGATTCCTTATTTTTTATGTTCTTCTACCTTAAAAGGACAACATTCGACATTCTTCTTTCAATGTGTTAAAAGCCTTAGTTAGGGGAGGAGCCGTTAAATATATAATATTAGGAAATAACTACGACATAACAATTTTTTTATGTGCAAACATTGACCAAAGATGGATTGACGTGTTAAGGAAGAAGGAAAAAAATAACTATATACTTATAAAAGGTAGGAATGCTAAAAAGAAAGAGGAAGCTTTATTTGAAGAAAAAAATACTCATGACGTCAGAAGAGTGGGGGAAATGGTTCCTAAAAAGGTCATTTTTACGTCATTAGGTTAATTATCCCATTTTTAGGTTCAATATTTCTTAATATAGTTTCATTGAATTATGAGCATGCAGGTTTGATAAGGTGGTTAAGGTTGTGGATGACGAGGGAAGGTTTATGGTTCACCATAAGTCGAAAAAAATAGATTTACATAAGTCATGGATTTTTTGGAAGGCATTATCAGGTCATCATTTAGTTGCCATACAAATGTAGACTGTGGGGAATATTTAGCTCAAATGCTTGGTAAAAACAAATTCTCCAAATACCCATAAGTACCCCGTACATTTAATACCGGATTGGAAAAGACGATTTCATAACTGATAATTGATGTCAAGCCCATACTTGATCGTTATTCGTTTTTTGAAATTCCAGGGACTTCTTCTTTCGCTTGAACTATATAGTTACATTTTTCTGTATAGAATAAATCAATTATAAAGACCTTTTGAATCGAATAGATTTGAATAATACATTAGTAATAAAAGCTCATTCACGTTTTTCTCCTTAAGATAAGTACTGGGGTTCGTGTGTTGTTGATTCTTTTTAAGTCCCTTACTTTTAACCAAAGTCATACTTATAATATATCTTACGTCACAATAAATAGATGTAATCACCTGGTCCGTAAACCGGCCCCGTTTTCATCTCGCAGATCCTTCTTATGAGAAGATTTTTTTTAAACCTATTTACATCAACTGTCATGTCGTATACGCCTCTATTAAATGTGACGTCAGAGATGACGTAGGATAATCCATTTCATCTCTGACTTCCGGATAAAAGATGTGCAATCCCCTGATCAGTCAACCCCCTATTTATTCTCCAAATTAACTGCCAGGTACATCCACAGTAACTTAAAGAGTTGATTTAGGGTACTGCTCTCATTTGTCCTCCAAGTTCAATTAGCATGTAAATAATATATATTTTTTTTTTCTTGGCCCGATGGCAAACTTTATTCAGAACATATGTTAATATTAAAAATTCAACAATAAAGGACAATGGGTATTAGTAAAAATATTTACTAAAAATATGTGGGTGGGCATAAAATGTGTAAAGGAGTACATTAAGAATATTGTTACATATATTAAAAGTCAATTGACATCACATAAAAACTTGTAATAGTTAAAACAATCAATCAATTTCATTGATTTCTTTTATATACATTTTGATAATGGAGATAATACCCCGGAGCTTTGTATCGTTGGCGGATCTTTTTGCGTATATGACTTGCTGTGTTTTTGCAATCGTTGCATTAACTTTGAGTTCTCCTTTCCCGCAAAGTAGGCTAAAAAGTCTTCTTTGTCTGTCACGGCTCCGAAGCTATTCATCAAAATACTACGTATTGATGAATACTTTTCTCGTAGTTCGGAACAGCCCCAGAAGATGTGGTCCGTTGTTTCTTTTTCTTTTTTGCAGACGATACAAATGCTTCTCTGCATATAATATTCAATGTAGGACCGAATAGCACTCTTACTTTAGTATTTGGATGAAGATCTAATCAACAATTTACTTCATTTCTATATGAGAGTACATGACCTTCCTGATCCATCTTATAATTTTGTTGCAAAACCGTTCTGATTAGTTTTATTATAAGTCTATATATTACTATCCTGTAGGTAAGGAGATGGCATTTTTTGATTACATGAACGGATAAAGTTTTATGGTCTTGTGTGAGATCGTTAGAGAGAGCTTTATTACGTGTAAATACACCCAACAAAAAGCCTTTCTCCCTCTTAATAATGGTCTTTCTTGTTCTTATTATTATTATTATTGTAATCTCATTGTCATCAAGTTAATGAAGAAGAAAACATTGCTTGGGGAGGAAGACATCTTGCTAAAGTTCAACGTGGCATCCCTGCTAAGAACTTGCACATTATTAGTAGACTTAATGCCCTTCTAATGTTATATTATCTGGTGAAGAAATATATTTTTTTGAACTATTAAATTGTGGAAAAAATGTAGTTATTTTTTTATGACCAACTTAGAAAAATAAGCAATAATCATGTACTTATATATATGATTGCATTCGCGTTTAGATATATCTACTTAGTTTGTTATCCTACCTCCATTTCTTTAAAAGACCTTCATGCCAATTGAATGGTTCTATTATAATTGAAGGTTATTCTACTTAATTACTTATTAGAAACTTTTTTTCTTCTACGTTTTCATGAACAACCATAAGAATGGATTTTCAAGTCTATAATTTTTGATATTTATTATAGCATTATTTCCACTATTTTTCAAAAAAAAAAGTTATAAAAGGTGTCCCAATGGTTCAATTCTCTAAGGTTTTTTTGGCGCATGATCATATGTTTTTAATCATTGTAAAAACTAAATTTACCATTGTTTTAAAAAATGTGTATAAAACGCATTAAAAAATAACGTTAAACTAATAAGATTTAACTCAACAAATGTTATGGTAATTCCATATTATAATACAAACATCCAAAATAAATAACTTTGAGAAATAAAGTGGTTCTTGCTCTACCGCTAATACCGAATTAAGTTATTGTGTGGTGGGATTATCTAAGGCTTAAACTAATACAAAAACGGTGACATTGAAAGGCCATCCTCTTCGGATGAATGAAGAACGATGATGTAAACCAAGCGAATTGTTAGTTTCATCAAGTCACACGAATTCTGTTTTACAACAACAAAGATCTTCAATTCTCGAGGCACATAAACATTTAATTGTTTGTTAAAACAATAAAACATACTTTCATGCTCTTTTTATCATTTATCGGATATTCTCAGGATTTTTTTTTGATATATTTGAAATATATTTTTTGGCGTTGTAAAGTTGTTAATTCAATAAGAAAAGTTTATTCTTCAAATATTGACGGGATTGGAGACTGTAGTCCTGGCCACGGACTTCTTTCGGCGAAACTCGGTCATGGTCATCTTGGGGTTGTCCTTGAACGCGATGGGGGCAGCCTCCGGATTAATTTCACTGGTCTTCCGCTTCGAGGACGATCCTTGAGGCTTTCCCCATCCTTTAGATATTTACGGACCCAGTAGACTGTGTGGCGGTCGACCCCGAGGATCCTGATGATGTCCGAGGGGTCGTGGTGGGCGCGGATCATGACGGCGATCTCGTGCCTTTTCGTCTCGATCTTCGCTTGGATAAAGCTAGGAAGATGTGCGAGGACTTTTTTGAAAGCTGAGAACAGCTGCTTTTTAAAGAAGTGCGTAACTAGATCAAAAACAGTCACAAAATCCTCAAAAATGCAATTAATAGGTGGGGCAATACTTTTAGACACCCCAGTATATATATATATATATATTATAACATCATATTCCCCATCTTTCTCCCGTCAACACATTAAATAAATTACTTTTTTAAGTAAATAAAGAATAAAATATCAAGAGATGTTTAGGTAGAGGTTCTGTGAACTTGTAGAAGAAAGTTGTTTTTGTTTACTGAATACCTAATTTTTTTCTTCGAAAAGAAAGAGAGAGAGTTTTTATTTGTATTGTTATATCCCCTTGTATTTTATTTTTCCTTGCTTCTTTTGTAGTCCTCAAAATATGTTTACCAACCTAGCATATGCATACATATATTAAGTAGTCTATGTACTTTACATTAGGGCCTATTAATTAAAAGAGTTCCCTCATTAATTATATTAAAAGAAGACCACAAAACGGCTTAAATAATTCATTACCTCCCTTGGACAAGCGTCTATCTTCTAGCGGGTATTTCAACTCAGCGTGAAGTTTTTTTAATTATATACAGGTCAAAAGTCGACTATAACATTGTATCGTTATCCATCAAGTTCTATATCTTTGCAGATGCTACAATACTTATTGACTTATTGGCTTGTTTTAATTATAAACATATATTACGTATAAAGATATATCGAGGTTTGATTAACCAAGGATCCATCCATCTTAGAAAAACAACAAAAAATACTGACTAATATAATTAAAGGCTATGCTTTACTCTTGTAACGACATGAGATAGAATTAACAAAGAAAACAGTTGTCGATTGATATATATATATATATGGCCAAGTTTGACAAGGAGGAAATCAGCAGGTCCGTGAGGATCTTCAGAGGTCGTCTGGAGGCTGTCCTGAGGCTGACGGAGGACATATTGAGTAGACAAGATGTCTTAAAGTGCCTCTCAGTTTTCCCACAAACCAGGCAGGTAAAATAAAATATTATAAAAAATATTCCACTTTTCCGATTCCAGATCTATCGCTAAACTCCTATATATATATATATATATATATATATATAATTTAAAGAATGGATATTATTTAAAAGAAGCCTGAAAGCTAGTAGTTAAACTACTTGCTAAAGGAACAAATCAGTTCCAACGAGAGACGAAGGGAGTTAGAGTACATGCATCTTAGCTTATTCCACTTTTTACCTAATTGTTCAAGAAATAAATTATGAGACATTACAAATGACAATATTAATACCTTTTTTGTCTTCTTTCTTTTGTAAGAAAAATTGATGAATAATTTTTTAGTGCCTTTTCTTGCACTCAAAAAATACTATTTAAAGGTTAAAAGAAGAGGTTTGTGGTTGATAAACTGTTTGTAAACTGGAGATTTTTTTATGTCGATTGTCATAACTAAATTAGACGACAGCTCCTACTTTTTCTTTCCTTTCATCTAAGGTCGGTAAACAATATCCAAAGCATTTTATTCAAATACATTGAACAGAAAACGTGTGGATTTATTATTAATAAGTACCATAACACGCAATGGAATCCCCATTTTCACGGTCGAAACTGGACCTCATTCATGTTATATATGTAAAAGCGATGGATTTCTTATTTAATCGTTAAGAACAGCTTATTACAAGCTACAATATTTCTTATTTTATCTAAGTGTTTAAAACACAATAATTTATTTCATTTTCTGTCAAAATCTTATCAAAAGAAAAAAAGGAAAACAACAACAGTCAAAAACGGAAGCTTCACGTAGAGATATAGAAATTCGGATAGTTCTGATGATAATAATAATAATAAGGGCAACCCTCCCCCGAAACGAACTGACGCCTTAGGGGGCCTTCAAAACAACGGGGTTCACATAGACGCATATATATATAATGCAGAGACGAATGTGAGTGTGTGTATACGAGAAGGCATTGTATTTTATCCCTCTGCTTTTCACAAGAGGAAGAAAAATGATATTTAGCCTCTTTCCTCGTCCATTGTCTTGTTACGCAAGGGAGTAGTCACATATTACAGCAGAGCATCATCATATATATATATATATATATATATATATATATATATATATATATATATATATATATATATATATATCAGAGCTGCGACTACTGAATGTAAATCGGTATTCGATACTACCGACGGTATATTTAAAGAATCGAACCGATTATACGATATTCGGTAGAAACTACTGATGTTGAAAGTATATTTGAAAGTATGACTTTTGTAGCATTAACATAGGAACATAAAGATATAGAGAGCTTATTCCCTTCAATAGCAGAGAAACATCGTTCAACATTTGCTTTGTCCAAGCGCTCCCTTGTGTGAAGAACTTGAACTTACAAATAAATAAACAACTATAACTTATAGTATCATAGAGCAGATACATAAATATACATTCAATATAAGGTTATGCTATGTATTGAATACTAGAGTAACTGAAAGTGCATTTAATATCGGACAATAAGAGACAGTAAATGAAAAAAATGTATAGCTTTCCATTTCCTACAATATCCAAGTACATATATAATTTATATAAGATTAGTATGTATTAAATTTCAAATAATCTATATAAATTATAACAAATTGTGTACTTAATTGTCCTTTGTTATAAACTGTCAGATATTAAATGCATATGAAGAAGTCACAGAGCAGAACATAAATAAATGTATCTCTCTTTCTAATCTACCTTACCGAATATCGATCGATACTGTAGATATATAATAAAATCTACCGAATATCGATATCGATCGGTAGAAGATATATACCGAATACCGAACCGGCGGTAGTTTTTACTACCGAATCCCAGCTCTGATATATATATATATATATATATATATATATATATATATATGAACACGTTAATAGAGATATAACGGTAATAGGCTATTCAATTGTGTCATAATTGTGTGACATTTAAAACTCCAGAATACGCATTTATTGAAGCTTCCATATAACAACTGATACCCCGTGAGCTCCATATACATTTGAAAGAGTATGCATAGCCCTAAACTGCCATCACTGTTTCGAACAAGGAGGACATAGATACGCCTTTATCAAAACTTTATTATGTCATAATCCTACGCCCATACCGGACTATTTTCCGGTGAAGTGAACCCAATTTCGGAGCTGCACAAACAAAAAAGTTATAATTGAGACACCTTGATCCCTATGTTTCATGGGGGGTAGATTGTTAACCTCTTAACTACCATTATAAAACCAATGGAGCCGCCCAAGTAACGTTAATACCAAAAACCCGAGGTTGGTGCATTCCATTTTACCGATACTAATTTGACACCATTTGCAACCGACCTCAGATACTGGCCGTATATATTTTTTCCCCTGCGGAATCCCAGCTATATTAAATATCATATGAAACAAAAATGAAACTTTAAAAAAATCTCACACATTTAATTCATTTGAATCTTATTAAAAATATTCCAAAAGAAGTCAGCATGGAAGAGTCTGTTGTCTCTTTTTTAGTAATTACTTAGAGAGTCTATTGGAGAGCACTGTAAAGAGAGGGATGTGGAAAGCTTCCCCCCAAACCCCCAAAAGATTAAGATTTCTTCCAATTCAAAAGTAAAATAAAGCAGATAGGGAGCACTATGTAAGCAATCGGACGTCTACATACATATATCGCCCATGAGCGTCGTCTCTACAATATAGTATATCGTGATACTGCGACAACGCAGGCAGATTAAGAAAAACAAAGAGGAATTTTTATCACACACCCTTCATTGTACATATAATTTTCATTCTAGGCGATTATAATAATAAATAACTTTATAAAAGAGAGGATTAAACCTACCCCATGGCTACATGACTTAATATATTAGACTCTTTAATCTCACATCATCACATGTACTTATGTACTAAAGGAATTCATAGCTAATATACATACATACATATAGTGTTGTATTAATCAGATTACATTCAACTATGATATGCTACATAGACAATTACTCTTGGAAGAAGAAAGTTGCTACAAACACTCCATATATTCAGTTCCTCATCTCTTAGAAAGATTTACATTGTATGAAGAGAGAGGTCTCTAAAAAGTAAATAAATAGAGTCCACCGGGCGTTATGTTATGTTTTAAACCCCTTAATTCCATCAGGGTCTTATGGGCTAGGGCTGTAGGGGGAAAATAATGGCGTTGTTGCCCAAAAATATGTGGGAAAAATTAACTAAATAGGCAGAACAATAAGCAAAAAAAGTGCTAAATAGTTTAAAAATAGGCATAAATGGAAAAAATGATGATTTTTATTATGTAGAAAATAAGTTCAATAAATGTTTGTTAATAATGTCATTCGAAATAAAAGCGACAGCGATGACAAAAAGTCGCCCTTATGGAGACTTTTTCAAAGATTTGCAACCTCCTCAATAAAAATTAAAAATATGCGATAAAATTCAAATAAGGCCAAATATGCGTTATTTGTGTTAAAAATTCGTTTATGTACAGACTGTTGATTTACCAGATGACAGTGAATAAGATTTGCCAGGGTTTTGATCAAAGATAGTAGTATTGAGGGAGCCGAAGTCACGACCTGTAGAGCTGAATATCGGAGGATTTGCTCACACTCTCCCTTGCTTAGGGTAAGACCATAGAGATAAACATATATAGAGAGCTTATTCCCTTCATCTGTATTGTTGTGTCCAATACCAACAAAGTAATTTGTACTACGTCATCGTAAGCTGATCATAGAGATAGAATCTATCTCTAAAGATCAGCTTACGATGACGTAGTTCTAATTACTTTGTGTATAGTGGACACGCAGAATCAGCTGAACGATGTTTCTCTGCTATTGAAGGGAATCAGCTCTCTATATCTTTATATCTCTATGGGCATAGGCGTAGGAGACAGGGGGGCAAGGGGGGCAACTGCCCCCCAAAAATTCATGTGAGTCCTCAATTCGGGCAAATCGGTTGAGGTATTCGGGCATTTAAGTTGAAGGAAAAAGATGAAATTACTATAAAGAAAACATTAATCTACATAGCTTTCTTCATTCTATCATTTTTTTTACCGATTTAACAGTTCTTGTTAAAATTCGGGCAAATTGAATGCTGCCCCCCCAAACCAAACATCTCCCCTACGCTTACAATATGTATTTGGGTAAGACAGACATAGAAATAACTCAAGAGAGAATTAAACTTTTTATTTTTTTATCCCAAAAAATGGAGAGTGATGTGACGGATCACTCTCCATATATCATGATTGAAAATATATCTCTTACTAGTTCACTCATCTTTTCCCTTTGCAATTTGATTGGCTTACAATTTTAGAGCTGTTATTGGGTCTTATTTTAGGAATTTATTACGCATTACATTAAAATATTCTTAATGTGTAGGTTCTAGTAGAAAAAACTTCTCTTAGTCATAAGATACTTATGGAATGCTGAGTCTGAACGGTTTCAACATTAAGAAACAACAATGAATGTTATAGTAAAGTATATACCACATATCTAGAACGTGAATTTTTTAAAGGAGCGTGAATAAAAACAATAATATGGCATTATGAAGTCTAAGATCTCCAATTTCAGGATTTCAGAGTCAGAAAAGATTTTAGAAGAAAAAAATATATATAGATTTGAATCAGATCTTACAGTTAAAGAAAGGTTGAATCCTTAAGTCAGGAGTTGAATAATCTATTTGCTACACAACAGTCAGCTGAATCTCATTTACCATTCTCAAAAATATATATCTAACCATTCTCCCCAGTATTCCACTTCCCCTCATCATTAGATGATCATAATCAAATTCGAATATAAAACTTTCACAGTTTGACGAAAAAAGGAACTGAATACCTTAGGAAAGTTGTTACATAACTTTATGGTTAGATTGAGAGCGCTCAAAGAAGGAAGTTTTTAATTTTGTTCCTTTTTCTTTGTGTCATTATAATTTGGCTTTGAGTCTACCAGAGTATACTTACCATATATTAAGTATATTAGTAAGAAATATCTCCCGCTTACATTGAACCTATAATTATATAAAGAAATCAAAGAAAAAACCACAAGGTTATACTTATATATATATGACGAATGATTTATATATAAATGTAAAATAAAGCCGGGAAATAAAAAGTATATATATCGTTTGGTAAGAATGTAATTAAAGAACTTACTAATGGCGATGTTTAAGGCCCTTAGAGAATTGACTTTGCTGCTACCTACCACCTTGTAGAGTATTTTTGTTCACACATTTATGTTGGTAAGTTCATTATTTATTACTGCTCTTTGGAAAGTTTTTCTTGCTTAGAAGCGATTTTATAATAAAGTGTAAAAATGATATGTAGAATCTATATATAATATATAACTAAAATGAGCTTACTTGGGATGTACTAGCAGTGGGAATTTTAATTTTTTAGTAGACTATTTTCATAATTATGACAGGATTTAACACACATTATTCATTATTGCTGTGCAATAATATTAATTATTACAGGAGTAAAAAATATCAGCTGTTATTTTGGTATGGTTAGTACATATGTTTTTTTGCAATTATCCCAAATAACGCACAACACATTATATAGCTTTATATTTCGAATCATATATATGAGAGAGAATTATCTAGAAGAGGGAAGCACATGGAGCTCCCGTGACGTCAGTGGCGAAGAAGAAACTGCCAGTGACGTTAGTGTAGAGGATGGTTTCCACGCAAAACAGAGAAGAACCAATACTCGACTTGTCATGACATTATTTCATGACTTATATCGACTTGTTTTGGGAAGGGCACAAAATGAAATTCTTCAATGAATGTGAGGTCATATAGGTTTCATAAAAAGTAGTCCTTAAAAATACGTCATTGGCTGTTTATTGTAATTTCTCTCTTTTTCTATTCCTTAACCACTACAAATTTGACCCGTTTACACTTTTTAAAACCGGAAAAACCATTCAATGTCATTTTTTCATTTTGTAATTCTGTGACTTTTCCTAAAGTGGCCCCATCATAAACATAATGAGTAAAATTAATTTTGAAATGAATTATCATAAAGGCTGTACAAAAGTGTATCACTGGTCGTCTTATGGTCAATTTTGACCCACCCCTAAAAAGGATACGGTCCTTCTTCACTGTGAAAAGGGAAAACGCAGCCATTTATATTCTATGTGATGGGTAACAAGTTGCTTTTTCATGATATTTTGGATTAAAAAGGAGCTGCTTTATTATAGAGCTTATGCAGAGGTGGATCAATTTGACCCGTAAGACGAACAGTGTGATCGAAATCCAAAGGCCACACAAGGGCTAGGACTTGATTATTTAGATTTCGACCGCCTTAAGGATAGAAAATTACTTACTGTCATTATTTGATGGACTTTAATAAACTATATTTCGTCATAAAAAGCGACCTAAGATGGCTGCCATCGAGGATTTTTTTTTTCTTCTCTTCTTTTGTTGAGCAACTTGATTATTACTTAGGTGGTAGTGAATGGTGTTATCTTCTTATATTTAAGACAATAATATGGAAGGAGCCCCGTATGAGTCCCGCTAATCTTGGTTAAGTCCTTCGACAGGAGGACCACTGATTGCATGTTATTATAAATAAAGAGGGCAGGGACTATGAAGGTTCATATTCTTCCACTCCCTTTCCACCACTAATCCAATGCCATAATGACGATATAATTGCACTGAAACCTAAATCCATGAGTGATGGGGGAGTTTTTCCACACCATTATTCTTTAATTATGTTGCTCTCTACACGCACTATCATCTATGGTTGTATATCCATACTGATGTAACATGATACAAATTATTTTAATAGTGCATCTGTGTTGAGTCAACAGAAAAACAAATTCATTTTCCGAATTGTGAAAAGACAGAAACTGCCCAAGAGTTGAAGTACTTTTAAATTCCAGTTTCGACAAATAAGTAATTGTTATTTTAATTTGGAAATTATAAACAGACTTATTTTGGGGAGTTTCCACTAAAAATCCCTCAAAGCAGGTAATTTTTTATTAAACTGTTCACATACATACAGCACATGTATATAAAAAACGATGCTAATACGTATAATATACAAAAATAAACAATATAGTTTAAAATTTAGCATTGAACTGGAACGAACAATATAGTTTTTATTTAAGGAACAAGTATTTTTTTATTGGCAAAGTGATTACATGCGTTTGTTCTTAGAATATACAAGGACTACTATGGAGGTTCAGATTGCAAACCAATGATATCCACTTTTGCATTGCTTGATATCAATGTGGATATGGATGCTGCGGCGGTTGCTATACTGAATAAGCTATAATTAAGATACTTTCTTGGATTAAAGTTGAAGAAAACGACCACAATCCATATCGCTTTATAATTGTACATAAGCTTTTTGGATAGTTTTAGTCTTGACGGTTTTTAATATATGATTTCTTTGAAATTAATTTAAAATTGATTTATAATTTATTGAAATATATCTCACGCTTGATGTTCAGTCTTACGGGATTGTTGGATTAAATTTATTTTTCTGCGACCCAAATATGTTGCTGCAAGTATTTACTTTTGAGGCAAGTGAAGGAGAAAATACATGGGAGACATGATGTTTTTTGTTAGAGTTTAATAAATATCATTTTAATGTACGTAGTATCTTATGGTCTAGTAATACTCATACTATAAAAAAGAAGAAAATATATGTAAGAGACATTCACTGTTCAAAAAGTTGCAGGAGATAGCTTGAAATATGCTCTTTTGGCTTATGCTAATGTCTTAATCACATATGATCTCAATGTATTTTATGAATCAAAATATTTTATTTTAACAAATTAAATATTTGATTAAACTTATTTTATCCGAAACTAAAAAGTTTGTGAACCCTTTTTATATACATTTCCTCTCTTTCTTTTTCAGGTTGTCTGTGCCAGCAAAGCTATATCGGACGGAGTCGACAGTCTCGTCAGGACGAGCAGGATGAAGGTCCCTTTTTCACGTCCAGTCCTGACACATACAGAGAAAAAGTCGGAGAAACGATTGTCCTCTTCTGTCAGGTGGAAAATCTAGGTAGGAAATGTATTTGAGGAAAAAAAACAATGCACTTTACTTGCGAATTCTTCCCCTGGATAAGAACCCATTTTAAATATGCATCAATTCCATTATGTCTTTTAACTTAGTCTGTTGATTGAATCTATGAGGAACTCAAATAAGTGCAATGGAAAGTTAAAAAAGGGTTGGAGACAGCAAAAGGATTTTTAGTAAGGCGGTCAACTAATGCATTTTAATGTTTTAAATATAAAGGTTCGAGATGTCAATTGCTAGAAGTTGTATAATAAATGAACATTTTTACTTTTTCTAAATTTAAATTTCATATGTATATATATATAATTTTGTAGTTTAATATATTACTTGTGTAAGTCACAAAATTAATGGTTTGATTAATATATTTTAACAACAAAAGTAGGTAGTTCGCAAATTTACCAGTAAACATCAATTGTTAACTTTTAGTTTTTTATCGTAAATAGAGCCATTTCTTGTCTAATATTAAAATTAAAAAACTCAGATTTTTTACCTTCGTTAAGATAAGTTGCTTTAGTCAGCTAAATGTTAGCAGTATTTTCAAAGAATTCATGGGTCTCATGAGAACAAGTAACTATGTGTTCTTACCTTTGATTTTGTATTATCAGCTGAAGAGCCGCGAATTAAGTGATGCCTTAATTTTATAATCCCAACTACTGATCCCATCATGGATTTCCCTTAATTTGAACCAATCAAGTCCTAGAAAAAAAGTATCAGTGCTACATCCTCATTCGTATAATAATATACTCTTTTTGTCTTAACCAGTCATGTTTTAGAACAGTACCCAATACCCAATCATCGATCCTCCCTGACTTTACAAGTATTTTTTTTTATTTCCTTCACTTATTTAGCGTCCTTAATGCGTTCTTAAGCAATCAATTACAATGAATCTATTTCCTTTGTAGAGGGAGAGGTGGAAATGAGAGAGGGTCTTGCATTAATGTATGGTTATTGCTCGGGTGACAGGAAAAGTTTCTTAAGATAATTATGAGTGTTTTGACAACCACGCCATTGAGTCATTCCCCCCCTTTCCTTCGCTCACTGAGGATGAAACAAATAGATTAATTGTGTGGGTACTACAACAACATCCATACATAATTAGATGATGATCGCATTATCTGCGGAGTAGCAGCTTCTTGAGTCAGTGTCTATGGACCAAAAAGACTGTGCTGGCTATATGGAAATACTTGTTAACGAAATAATAACTGATTTTAATTCAATCAATGTTCATTAGTGCTATTTCTAGGAGTAAAGAAAATGAAAACTCTACAAAAGAATGTCCAATGGTTAAATATAAGAAAAAAAGTGATGTTTTCTGAAACATGATTGTTTAAAATGAGGGGATGTAATTAAAGGGAAGGCAGTTGACAAGAATATCGTCCTCAAACATACCCATGTCTCTTTGTAATGGGCCTACATCCATGACTTCATTGACGAATCCTTTGAATAAAACCTCTTATTTCACTTATATGGTTTGCTCATATATGTCGATAATGGGCCATGTCTCTGATTATCGGACGTAGGAAATATATAAAACACTGTGGAGTCAATTTTTTAAAAGATCATATTCATTGGTCAGTTTGCGAGAAGAGCTTTTTGTTGTACCAATGACGTAAGATATACCGTACTCTAAGTGTGATTTAATCTGTACGTAGTTACTTACCCTGAAACATGGGAATCCTACATTGTTAAGCTTTTTTTCTATTCTTAACAATGTATTATCAGATGGGGGGGCAGAGAAGATGCTAAGTGTCACATAGTGTCCAGTGACGTAATCAAAGTCGGCTGCTCTGTTCTGCTCTCCCTTCAATTGCTGAGTTGCCGCTTGTCGGTGTGACGTCATTCAAATCCAAGCGGGAAAAATAGCATTTTACTATATATTTCTTGAAATCAAAATGATTAGAGAGTAGGTTAAGGCGTGTTCCACTCTCATGTGGAGTTGCAGGCTCGACTCCCGAGAGGAGAAGGTGTATTTTTGATCAACTTCATTGATAAGATCATAGGTTTGATAGACCAAGTTGTACGCTACAATGCTTATTTATACTCACACAATTCCATTGAACAAAATAGGCAAAATAAGAAGAAGATGTATGATGTTTCACACTTCATTCATACATGAAATAAAAATAATTTGTATTCTATTTTCCTTGGTCTGCAGTAGGGCTGTCAACGAATATTCGAAATTCGAATTGTATCCCAAAAAGCGAATTCGAACGTGAAAATTTATATTCGAATGTTAAAAAACACTTTTACTCTTTTCAAAAAAAAACGCCATCACTTTTTTTGGAAATTCTTATCTTAAAAAAAAACGTCATCACTTTTTTTGAAAATTATTTTCCAAAAAAAATGTCATCACTTTTTTTTGAAATTCTTTTCTAAAAAAAAGATTCGAATTAGTTCGAATTCGTGATTTTTTTTTTAAACAAATATTCGAATGTCATTTTTGAGCAATTTTGACAGCCCTAGTGTGCAGTGTGTCAAAAAATTTGTCCTAATTTCCGGTCAAAAACGACTTTTGCAATAAGACAGTGTCATTTTTTAAGCCAATAAATCTATTCTTAAAATAAATATTTTTCTTAAAACGATACTTTAAAAGGTAGCATCACAATAAAAATGGTCAACACATTCTTAATTTGCAGGCAAGTGGTGTACTTCTTTATGGTAGTAAAATATTTATTTATTGATTTATTAATCATATATTTAAAAAAAATAAAAAGTTCAATAATGGAAAATCACGGCAATATATACATATGTATATATATATATTTTTTTTTTTTGGCCTATATGGTTCGATAGAATTGCATCCGATTGGATATAAATAAGCATTATAACATTATAATTAGTCTATCGAACCTAGGATCTTATCAATGAGGTAGACCAAAAATGACCATCCCCTCTCCGGATTCGAACCTACGCCCACAACATTGAGAGTTGGACACGCCTTAACACGCACGGCTATCGAGCTCCCTTTATATATAACTTTTCTTACACCGTTTTTGTTGTTATCTCAATGGCAAACCTTTTAAACTTCAACTTGTAGTTGATACAATAAGCATATGGAATCCATGTACGTTTCAAC
Organism: Caligus rogercresseyi; assembly: GCA_013387185.1. Classification (NCBI taxonomy): domain Eukaryota; kingdom Metazoa; phylum Arthropoda; class Copepoda; order Siphonostomatoida; family Caligidae; genus Caligus; species Caligus rogercresseyi. The sequence continues at coordinate 17,920,232 of CP045899.1, forward strand.
AATCTCTTAAAAAGACTGGTGTAGTGCAAAAGGTGGGAGTCGCCTATAAAATATAGCTTAATCCTTAAGAAACCATTCCAAGAAACAAGTATAATTATAAAAGGATATTTTTGATGTAAGATTGTAGTCCATTGTTACGCATTTTAAGCTTTAATAGATGTTCTTTGTTAATGTTGATACAAAAATAGATTTATTACAAATATAGAAGATACTGCACGCAGCAGTTTAATCGCTAAAAATCAGTATTTATATGATTGCATGTATTTTTCATAAAAGATTACTCTTCAAAAATTAGGATTTTAGACAACTCCAACGTTATGTGTTCCAAGCTTGTTAATATTGATATAAGAATAATGTAATAAAATAATTGCAAAATATAAATAAGTAATTTGCTACTATTTGGATTCCTCAAATTCAATCTAAATAAATACCTATTTGAGATGAAAGAATACTTTTTAAAATAGGAATTTGAGTCAGCTCTATTGTTGTAAGCAGCTTCAAGACATATCCTTTATGTGTTATATATATATCGATGTATATATAATATGTAAATCCGATAAGGGACTCCTTCTTTTGTATATAGACTGATGATTTGTTAGGGAGATTAGGGATTTGCTCATTCAACAGAGGGGTCAATAGCACAAAGTACATTATTATATATATATATATATATATAACCCCCAACCCCTTCCAAGAGCTTGATGTTATGAAACCATCATCGGATTGTTTTTCCTGATCATTTCAGGGGATAGAAAATCAAAAGAAAATAAATTGAAGATTTATTTTAGTTATTTTCTTGGTACATGTTTGGAATGCTGCAAGGAGCTTCCTGACATCATCACCAACAAAGAAAAAAGGAACGACATCTGGATGACAGGTTATTAAGGGTGTCCTACTTCTTTCTCACCCCTAACTCTAAGATTTGGGAAATTAATGAAGTTATGTCCGATTACAACTATATATATTTATTTATATATATATATATATATATATGCAAAGTATGGCTTTATTGGGGCTTGATATGACTACAATGTTCAAACATAATCCCAAATACCTTGTTCCTCTTTATGATGAACTAAAAAACAAAGTAGGTAAACGTTATTTTTATTCCATAATTTTACTTGATTTGTAGGCAAAATGAACAACAGAACTCGTAAAAAAATATTTTGAAGGACTTCCCAACATTATAATAAATAAATATGAGTTGATATAAAACAAATATATGTATTCTTCCGCCCAGCAACATTTATGAATACTAAAAACTTTATACTAATAAGAAATTATTACAGATGTGATCTATATTAAGGTATAGATTGTTTTTAAAGCTTTGATACAGTTATATTCTATATTTATCAGATCCTTGGTTTGATTGAATAAAATTTAACTTAAATTAGATAACTTCATAACTACAGAGTACTTGCATTATGAAAATAAATCATTTTAAGAGCAATAACTATAAATGTGTATTGTATTTTAATTAATTGTAATTGAAATATTTTTACATGATCATGAAATAAACAATTATAAATTTATTATATTATGCCTAGAAGAATGGTTGAATATAATAGCTATCAATAAACCAATATAACAAATAAAAAAACTAATTTTATGTATAAGAATTAGGTCACACTTTGATGTACTCAAGAAGAATTAATATTTTGTTTCAACAAATGCCATTGCGTCATTCAGGCTTTCATGACTTTTGTATGCCATCCTTTAAATAAAAATAACATTTTGCGAATATCTGTTTGTATTTTTAAATACGGCATTTTGATCTGTTTTATGTTAAGGTGAATGTGCAAGCATCTGTTATATGCAAGAGATAAATAGAGAGAGAGGGAGGGAGAAAACAGGTTGAGAGGGCTTTTCATATGACATGAAAGCTATAAATATTTTATGTAGACAAACAAACGCCACGGTTTATAGAGTATCTAACAGAAATAATTAATATTTACTGTTTGATGTTAAACAGATTCAAATTAAAAGACTTTGCATTAAGAGAAAAATAATATTTAAAAAGGAGTTCAATGGAAGGACGATTAATTCTCATGTTGAGGGCATTGGCTCCCCTTTGAGAGAGATCTCATTGATCAATCGCATTGAAAAGATCACAGGCCAAAAAGTCTAGCAATATAATGCGGATGTATGTTTAAATATTGGTAGATATTATTCAATAGAAATATAGAAGCAAAAGATCTTTAATTGCATTCCAGTGTCTTTTGGGTTATTAAGAAGCTAAAGAAACGGATATTTCTAAACCATGCGTTGGTAATTAATATTGGGGGAAAAAATAGCAATCACTTTTATATACCTTCAGATTTAAAGGGAATTTAAAGGTATTATCCCAGTTAATCTTAAAGTATATGAAGAAAAACAATAAAGATATATATATATTGTATATATAGTCCTACATTTATAGTCATGTAATTTATCATGTCATAGTTTTTATCAAAAATTATTTATTGAAAGTTTGAAAAATTTCATTAAAAGCATATATTCATCACTATCCACAATCCTTAGCAAAAGCTGCCGTTGCTCCTAAAATCACTCCACTATCATATTTTGAAGTTATACCCTCTTCTTTCTACATGCACTTTATAAAGCTTTAAATAACGTCCCAGGGCAGAGGAAGTCCCTTGATTTTTTATTTATTTATTTTATATGTTTCTCTTCAAGTGTTTATTAGTCTCACAATCATACTTCGTGTCTTATATAAAGTATCAGAATATATATAATGTTTGTATTTCATATTTACCTTGCTTTCAAAGAATGATTTGACATTTTGACATTTCTTTAAAAATATTATCAATAAACATATATAACAAATCAAGTAAATATATTTATATATATTGTGTTTATAACACATTTTTGCCTTGATTTGTCCTTCTTTTGAGGGTTCTTTGTATAAGGGACAATCTTTTTCATAGTATAAGTTAATTCTCCTTGCTCTCCTTGATTGCCCAAAAGAATATATGGCACAATGTAATTGAAAGGGGTTTTCTAGAGAGACAGCGTGAAAGAAATACATACTTGTTATTCTTTCCATGACACTTTGTGACTTGAGAATTGAGTTGAAAAAGACCTAAAAATTGTGTATATACTACGTTTTTATGCTTTTTTTTCTCTCTCTCTCTGTTTGAGTCACTTCACTCACTTAAAAAAAACAGATTTCTTCTTTATGTGTCTTTTGGAGATCTGTTAGAGTACTTAGAAGAGTATTTGGGCGACCGTAAATCATAAAGATGATTCTTAAAAGTTGGAGTGAAACAAATACTCGTTGGAAAAATATAATGCATGCTGACTACTTTGTTATGAAGTTATTATCATTTCTGTATAAAAAGATATGATTATAGAAAGATATGTTAATATTTACTTCTGTTTTTAGATACTTCATTTTGTCCTGGGTTTTTTGTTTCCAAATATTATCTTACCAAAAATATTTAATTGATGGACATTTGATGACAAGAAAGGTCTTCAAAACAGTCTTTAGGCTGATCTCTGCAGACACTCTGTCTCAAACCAATTAAGTAACACCTACTCTTTCTCCTTGCTTAGAAGCCTTTGTGAGGTTCTTTATAAAAAAGTAAACTTTAATTTGACTAGACTGTCTGATCTTTGTTTTGGTGCTTTAACGCAAGTTGCTTGGAATATTTTAGAAGTGAAGTAAATAAAAAATAAAAATGTGTAAGAGTTTGTCAACTCGGTGATTATAAAAATCATATAAAATATTAGGTTGAAATGTCATTCTTTCTCCAATGATGAACCATTTTTACCATGAGGAACATGGGGGGAAGTCTCATATTAACCCGAATCATTCAGTAAATATAATGTTCCTCAAGTACATGGTTAGCTATAGAATATAAGCAATAGCAGTCAAAGAAATCCAGAGAGGCCCTGGAGCCAAGCCTTTATTCAAACTTGTATTTATTTTAATAATTTGAAATACTGAGATTGTCCTTTCCCAATGGGTAGCCCATGACTATCAAAGCATTGCATTTTCCCCAATTCGTATTCAGAGGGTTGCGTTCGTATTAAAGTCTGTTCACAGTTTTTTTAAATCTTTATTAATATATATTTCCTTTCTTTCGTAACAAAGGTACTCCCTTTCTTTAGTTAAAAGCTCTCTGCACAGTCTCGCTTGAAATTTTGTGTAAAACACCAAGCCATAATTCATTGATGTTTATCTCTAAGACAATTGACGACGACGAATTTTCATTCTTTTTTTTTTGCAACGAAGGAAGGGGAGGAGGACTTTTTCCACCCTGATAAGAATATTAACTCATTAAGCATATAATAATGATTCGTTTTATTCTTATTATACTAGATGACTCCGTTGTGATATGGAAGCAGTCCAATCGGATCATTAGTGCGGGGGAGGTCGTGATACGCAAGGATCCTCGGATTAGTCTCCTCGAGGGATTCAATCTACAAATACGGAATCTTCGGGAAAGTGACGCTGGAGAATATGTATGTGAGATTGAGACCTATGGATCACCTCTGGATCAAAAGAGCACGTTGGAGATTTTAGGTAAGGGAATTGTTGGAAAAAAAATATTCGTGTACATATTAAGAAACTATGGTGTTTATTCATGTAATTTCATTCATCCTTTCCTTAATATTAGTGTATATTTAAATACTTATGGTGTTTATCATCATTGATGAATGTTTATGTTGAAGCTAGTCATTCAGAATCGGTACATGGAATTATGAGATCCAAAGCCGTATATCTTACAAAGAGAGGATATTGCTATTGCCTATATTTCATAATAAAAACAAACGAGGTTATTTATCTATATATGGTTTTCACAAATTAGTCTTGCTTAGTTAAACTTATAAAATAATAAAACTTATAAAAACCTTGAAAATAAAGTGAATGTCCCATGATATGGACTTGAATATACATCCATCAATCTTATTCTGACTCTCTTGTTATGACGCCAGTGTTTAGTACCGATATAGTTTACAAATAGGTACTAAAAATATACATCTAATAAATACAAAGACTATATATAAAAACTGTACATGAGTCAGTCAATTATCCAATACACATAACGATATTGATCTTGCGACATAAAGATATAATTTTTCATGAATCTATTCTAGACTTGGCAAGGGATCGACCAGCAATATGTATTCCATATCCTTTTGGCAAATTATAGAAATGGGAGTGAACTTTCCCTCTATTTAATCTTCCACGTATTGTTAATCTAATAAGTTTTGTTTTCTTAGTGCCGCCCCGCGTTCAACCTCAGCCCTCCGATGGGCAGTTTGTAGTGCGAAAGGGCTCTACCATCAATTGGAGTGCAGAGCCCTTGGGAATCCATTGCCTAAGATTATTTGGGAGCGTGAAGTAAGTATTTTCCCAGTTATATTTATTTTATGAGTAGTAGAATATATAATTAGAGAATACGCATGATAGGGTCCGCTGACAGTTGGTTCGAAACCAAGATATGCTATAGTTATAACAATTGTGAAACCCCTGGACCAATCCACACTTGTATTGAAATCCCAATATGAAACAACTTTGAAACCCTATCCATTATATACAATTGGAGGTAGATTTGACGATATTCAGAAGAAATGCAGAGGAAAATACGGCCCAAGAAAAAATGAACCAGGAAGAAATGAACCAAGATAGAAAAGGAAAATGATGACGTACAGAAAAAGGGGTAAATCTTAGCCCCGTCTAATGGCAACATCATTAAAATGGTGTATCTATAATTGTTTATAATAGTATTTCCACATACTTAGTTGTATTCCACTCATTTACTTGCCTACTCATGTATTTGGGCCATTTTCCCCCCATGATTCATCATTTTCCGTTTCCTATATTGAGTAATTTCTTCCTAGTTCATCTTTTTCTTGGGTCATTTCTTCCTTGGCCGTATTTTCTGGTCTATTTCTTCTGGACACCAGATTTGACATTCATATATTTCGTAATTGTAACATATAATGTCCAGAGACGCATAGTTCGAAGAGATCCCCTAACTATCATTGTTGTGGTCGGTGAAATCACAGGGTTCACTGACGATGGTATTTGAACCGTCAATACATTTTAATTATGGCCTTCGGATCCAAATATTCAAAATGATTATTACACGGTATCCCTGAATTCTGACTATAACTTGAAAAGCATTATATAAAATGTTGCTTTGCAAAAAGTCCATTAGATAACGTGGAACTTTTTTAACGTCGCTTTTAATTTCAAATGGGAGCCATTCGAAAGAGACTAAATATCATGCAAGACTTTTGATTTCATCGATGTACTTAAAGGCTTGAAGATGATAAACGCCCCTCAGATTTAGATACAGAGATATCAAGCCCTTGGATTCTATTCGAGTACATTATTATATTCAATCATCTGTTCTTATAGTTCAAGCAATGTGTTGGATGGGTTTTGAGTTTGTCATAATGATGACACGATACTACAAATCACCTTTGGCCTTAAACTAGACCACTTTATCGCTTTAGCGATGTATATACAATAAACACTTCGAACAAAGCGAAATCTGGATACCCTGCAAGACTCTGTAGCAATCGTAAAACATATATATCCTCTGAATCTACTCTACCAAAGTCTATTCAAAAGTACATTTTCATTACTTTTATTATTATTTAAATTTAATGATGAAATGGAAAATATATTTATATCAGGTCTTTAAGAGGCATATGAAAACATTTTCATATGTATGTATATATTCGGAGCCAATCATTTCAGGGTTTTTTGGGGTGGTTAAAAGCCTTCCTCAGATATTATTCAATATATCATTAAATAAGAATATATATTCATACATTTTGAATTTGTCAATGCTTTTTACGTTAGTTGAAAGAGAAGGTGAGAGGGGATCTTCTATACTTTCTGATATATGTATGTATATATGTGGGATATATATATGTATATATGGATTTCAATAGAAAGTGCTGAAGGGGAGAGGGACAGAAACAGCTGACTAGGGTATTTTGGTATTCCAAAAGTTACATTCATATGTATGTATATTTGTATACATTCTAAGGTAAAGGTTGAAAAATGGAGGGTAAAAAAAGAAATTGATATCATAAGAAGCTACGACATTTGTAATAATAATATATTCTTATAGCATGCTATATATCGTGTTTTTCAAAAAAGAAATATTTGGAGAGCCTTGTTTTTATGTATGAAGATATTTTTTGTAGTGAAGTTTAGGGTGAACAAAAGCGGAGGGTGTTTTTCAATACTTTTAGTTTCTTCCTCACCATGTTGAAACAGCTGCAGTGACGTCACAAAGTTAGCATAGATAATTTATACATGGAAAAATACTTTTGAAAATCATAGTAATCTTTTATAACAGGAAGGGTCTTTGCAAGAGACTCTTTGCATAACAATTGCATGAATTAAAACTCTAACTTTATTCGTTAGTAGATCTGGACTTTTGTTTTAATAGGATAGGATTAGATCTATGGGCAAGAATATGTTATGTACATGAAATGACTCTTTGGACGGATGGATATGAAAACTTTATTTTATTACAACTACCCAAAAATCCTCAATAGTAAAGGCTTTAGGAAATCAGTTTGTTACTTCCAACAGAGCTTTACACGCGAAAAACATGTTCTTTCTGTAGGAATCTTACTTAGTTTTTACCATTAAATTAATAGAACAACCTTTTATAATCATCAAAGATCATCAGTAAAAGGTGCTAGAACTCCATGTTCATTATAAGTGATGTCTTGTGAATCTAGAACTTTTTTTTGAAAACTAAAGGGTGTCTGTCTAACTATTTATATATATTTATTGTGTCTTGAATAATTTGGCAGAAGACTTTAATGGGATTCAACTTCCTCCGCACTTTATCTTTCTAAAGAAAGAACCTCAAAAAAGTAATTGAAATAACGATGTCTAGCATTGGTTTTATCCATAAAGGGTAATTCCTGATCATTGATTGAAGAAGAAAGAAGACACAAAATCCTTATGGAATCTTTATTCATTCCAATTATCTCTTTTTTATTTTCAGAATAATCTCCTTCCATCTGGTGATAAGTTACTGGAGGGCTACTCCATTGTTATTCAGGATGTCAACCGTCACCACTCAGGGATTTATACGTGCACAGCTGATAACAACGTTGGACAGCCAGCACGGGCTGAAATTGATTTGAAAGTTCTATGTGAGTTTTCTTCCCTCTGGACAGAGGAATAATGATTTTTGTTGTTTTTTGGCTCTTTGTTGCTGCCCAGCTTCTTCCTTTGTGCGATTCTATTGAATGACATTTGAAGGAGTCAGAGGGATGGAAGAAATTGATGTTTCCCCTTTTGCATGATAAATAAATGATAGATAGTTTGTTTTTGAAAACTTTGTAAATGTAAACTGACTTTCATAAATTGTCCATTATTTGACCTACAAAGTAAGATAGCCCTTTTGTGAAAGGCTTTTTTATTTATTTTGTGTAAGTAAATCGGGTGTCGGATACAGTTTAATATTTGACCGACAGACGCTGCTATCATCTGTTTCCAAAGTAAAAAAATCCTTTTATACTGGATAAAGTACTGACCTCTAGCGTTCTATTTAAACATAGTTGTCATGAACTTATATAATTAAGTGTTTAAATTAATTATTTTTACTATTATTTATTTTAGCTTTTTTTGTTGAAAGAATGTGATATGTAGTTGTAATATATGGCATATAATTTAATCATCTTTTCATATTCTATATAAATGTGTCACAATTTTTCTATTGTCATGTTTAAATAGATGCGCAACAAGCTCATAAATTATTATTTCTTTGAATCAATTGAAAACAACAATATACATTTTCACTCGTCAAGGAGCTTTTTAACTTATCCTTGTTGGATGGTGTTTTGATCAATTTAATATCTTCTTTTAGATCCTCCGGAAATAGAAGTGGATCAATCCTGGATCCGTACTGAAAAAGGCATGGAATCTGAGGTATCATGCTCCGTCCATGCCGAACCAAAAGCAGAGGTAAGTTATCGTACATAAAATAAATATCTGCAAGTTTATTTGCCATCTCTACGTTGAGGATCCTTTTCCATAGCAGTAAAAGGGTTAAGAAAGACTCTAGGGCAAAATTAGTGAGTACTCAACGTGGTGTCCAGACGAAATGGCCCAGGAACGAACGGCCTAGGAAGAAATGTCCCAAGACAAAAATGCACCAGGAAGATATGACCCAAGTGATTCTTTACTGAAATTATATACAATAAAGAAATATGTGTAATTGCAAAATATATTATTTTGTTACATTCTTTTATCAATTCAGGCAAGAATAGTATTTCAATATTACTTGGATGTATTCCACAAAAATACTTGCCTACCCATGTATCTGATTCATTTTTATTGTGCCATTCTTCCTGTCTCGTTTTTTTTGCTTGGCCATTTCTTCCTATTATCACTCAATACAGTATTAATGAGGGTGCGATAGCCGGGCGTGTTAAGGCGTGGTCAACTCTCAATGTTGAGGGCTCAGGTTCGAATCCCGAGAGGGGACAGTCATTTTTGGTCTACCTCATTGATAAGATCCTAGGTTCGATAGACTAACTTTAATGCTATAATGTTTATTTATATGCAATTCTATCAAACCATATAGGCAAAAAAAAAGAAGTTTATATAAGATTAATACTTACGTATATGGATTCAAATTCATTGAGCATATTACAATCACTTTCCATCAGTCCCTCAGATTTCGTCATATTGTAAATAACACTATAAGAATAGAGACTCTTTTTTATTATTATTCACTTGAAGAAAAGAATCTCTCATCGCACCATTCAAAGCCTTCTACCGAAAGGAACCAAATTAAGATTTTACTTTCCTTTTCTTATGTACAAAACATACGTTGTACATACTTACAATATACTGCATTCAGATGACCATTAATAAGGTGATGGAATGAGTGAATCTTCTTCTTCCTTCGTCTAAAATCATATTTTTGAAGGACCAACCAATCATAGGGGGGGGGGGGGGGCTCACAATACATTATTATATGAAGTTATTATTATTATGACGATGATGGGGATGAATAAAAAGGAAATAAATGTCTAGACATCAATTTTGCTACTATAGAAATAAACTTAGGTGTATTTCTTTCTTTCTTGAGGGTGTGTGTGTGTGGAGGAAATACATATATAGTGTACAAAGGAATGATGGTTCTTGAGAGTAGGGAAGAAGCCGAATGAACATTAAGTTGCTGGTTAAAAATAAATTTGGAGGTACACACAATACGTCAACAAATACCTATGTAAGTAGATTGTAAGTATATATATATTAGAGGGATTCATCGTTTTTTATATCTTAGGAGGGTGCAAATTAATTGTCTAAAAGAGTCTAAATAGTATTAAAAAAATAATTTCTAGATAATAAAAATCAAATTCAAAATTGCAGCACTAAAATTGCTAAGAACTTCAAGTCATAAAAAACATTAATAAAATTCATTATATATATTTATATATATATATATCAGGAAACGACCGGGACATTTTTTTTCGTCTAGAGCCGGGCCGGGCCAGGACTTTAATCTTTTAAGCCGGGCCGGGACTTTAATATATTTGTTCCTTCCTCATTCTGAAAGTGACGACATTAAAAAAATTGATTATTTAAAAAACGTCGTCACTTTTAAATGACGAACGAACAAATATATTATAGTCCCGGCCCGGTGATTTTTAGACACCGGGCCGGGCCGTGTACCCGGTCGTTTCCTGATATGGGTATATATATATATATATATATATATATTGCTCCTTTTATACAAAATTTTATTCGTGTGTACTCATAGAAAGTATCCAAGAACTATATGTATAGTGTTTGGAGTATAATAATTACTAAATAAATACGTAAAAAAATAACATACATAAGTGATCGGTTTTAGAACTTATTTACTTCTTCTGCGGTGGAATTTGGTGGCCACTATAGATAGGTTACTGCTAATACATGTTTAACTGTATATAAAGTGTTTACTTACTATATAAAGAAGAAGATTGTGGAGTAATTCATGTCTAGAGGATCAAAACATGATATTTCTTATGTATTTCTGAGCACTCCAACTTATTCAAATATTATTTTTTTTAATCACTTTTTAGTACAAAAAGGATATAAATTCAATATCCTATGTGCCTCCATCAGGGCCCTTCATTGTTTGGATCCTCTTACTCGGCATTTGACCAAGTCCATTGTTTAAACTTCACTATTTTTCTTCCTGAATCACTATGATTACTTTGTTAAACAACGTAATTATGTCTTTTTTGTTTTTATGCATATTTGGCTCAATAGAATTACATCGTTGTGAATATAAATGAGCATTATTGCGTTAAATTAGTCTATAGAACCAAAGATTTTGTTTGTTTGCTGTACTCCTAGATTAGCCCCACCACACCATAACTTAATCTGGTATCAGCTGGTAGAGATGATCTACCTAAGAGCAATTAGCTATAATATTAAATAATTTATATCTAGGATCTTATCAATTACGGTTGACCAATATGTACCTTCTCCTCTCAGGACTTGAACCTCCGCCCCCAACATTGAGAGTTGAACACGCTTTAACGTACTGTGTTATCTCACTCTCTATATGTTGTACATTGACTCAATTATGCTTAAGCGGCATATTATATGGATTAGGTGGGCAATTGATCTTTAAATTGTTGAAACCCTCTATATTTATGCATGTTTAGTAATATATATATATATATATATATATATATATATATATATATATATATATATATATATATATATATATATATATGGAGAGTTATACATAATTCTATTTTGAACATAGAGAAAGAGTCTGCAACTGTGTTACAAGAGATTTCTACACGAAAACAATAAAAAGATGGTTGAAAAAAGAAACAAGAAAATGGAAATATAGACGACGAAAGTTTTTTCTCTCCCTTTTCTTGACAAAGTATAGTTTAATATGCTGTATAAAATAATAATAATAACAACAATCAAAATAACAACAAACTCTTAAGTCCCAATTTTTTCGTTTTCCTTCCCAAATGACATATTGATGATTGAAATGTTGTGTCTTGGATTTGTCTCGTTGTACGTGATGTTTTCTAACTCTTCCACTTACCAACTTTTTTCCTAGGTGAAATGGTACAAGGACACAATGCTCCTGGATCCTACAAATAGTCGCCACATGGAGTCCTTTGGAAATAAGCATGTCCTCATCATTAAGAATGTAAGAGAAACGGACTTTGGGAACTATTCCTGCATGGCGGATAATAGCCTTGGACGGCAAAGAGGATCCATTGAGGTGTCTGGTGAGTTCAGCGGATGATTTCGATTTGTTTTATGCCATATCTGTGATCACTCATCGGTATGGTAATAAAGCTTTATAAAAATAATTTATTATAAATAAACTTCTTTGCATACTTTTTACAAAACACAATTTTTATTGATGTGCTTATTTAATGATAACCTCAAGTTGCATAACACTGAGTCTTCTCTATTATATTTATTTTACGGGTTTTTAACTGTAAATATATCTACTTACTTTCAATAGGAAAAAGAGCTAGAGCTAGGATGTATCTAAACTAAAAATAATATTTTTAAAGTTGTAAGAACAACGTACTTTACCTTTGTATTTCATTGACGTATGATAAAACTTCAAATCATGTATTAAAATCATGATAATGTTGCCGCCATGATAAAAAAATGTTTTGATATGCTTTAGCAATATTTCAAAATAAAAAGAAAGACAAATACGGATAGGCCTTTCATACGTTTATTTGTGACTTTATTATTATTAAACTATAATTATTTTTCCTAGCAATGATAAATTACATCCCTGATGGATTAACTACTTTTGCGCTTCCGCCTTTTTTATCCATACAAATATAAACAAAGATGTTTTGTGTATGATATCGCACAGATCAGCTGACAAATCAGTATTGATATGCAACAAAGTCGGTGTTTCTAGAATAAAGCGTTTTACTTCATTTAATTCAAATTAACGTTATTATCTTTTTCCAGGTCGACCTCATGTTCCAAACATTGTGACGCCAAGTCTAAGCTTCTACAAGGATCAATATAATCTAACCTGGACCGTGGATAGTTTCTTGCCTATAGAAGAATATCGGCTTCTCTACAGAATCAATAATGTAAGTCTATTTTATATACCACATATGCATTTACATTGAGTACGTAGATATCTAAACACTAACTCAATAAGAAAAAAGCTCTTCTCACCAAAGTCTCAGGTTAATCCCGCCTAAAAATTGTAGTCGATTATTAAAACAAATAAATTGTTGGAAATAAAAGAAGAAACTTTGGAGTTCCCCATTTTTAACTTAGATTATAACTAAGCAATTCAAAATTGATTTTTTAAGGTAAAATATAAATATTATTAAAGGTATAAAACTATTTGATCCATTAGGTCCTGTAAAATAAAAAGACTCTTTACTTCTTGAGTATGGTTGATTATTGCTATGGTTCCGCCTAGCTAATGTTCTTCCAGCTTTAAATACTTTTTATAAAAATAAACAATATAAATCTAGGAGACTTGTTTTTGCAACTTTATATTGCTTACATAAAATTACAAGTTTTAAATGAAATAACTTTTTTGCGATTTCTTTTAACGCTAAATAACTCCCATCAGGTTCTGCTCTATACATACTTCAATATATGTACTTTTTTAGGGAACTGAGTATGTGAGAGGCCCTCGAATGCAGGGATCCTCGAGTCGTCGGGATCCCGCCAAGTGGACATACATCATTCCTCCACTTGGAGAATCTCAGCCCCCAGCCAAATACCACACATTTACACCTACAAGGGCTCCTTCGTTTTCTACTCCTTGAACCCGGGGACGGAGTATGAAGTCATCATACAGTCCAAGAACAAAGAAGGCTGGTCCAATGCCTCGGATATCTTTCAATTCAGTACAAGGAAAGAAGGTAAATTTTTCTAGGATAAATAACTATTGTCAATTAAAGAGTTTTGGTGGCTTTGATTAGTTGAAATATGTTTTCTTTTTTTACATTACTTTTGAGTCTTTAGTATATTTCATTTTATTTTCACAAAAAGAGCTTTATGTTCCAAAACATTACAAAAATATTAAAAGTTGATCTTTTGCGCGCTAATAAAAATAAAAAAGTTTCATAGAAAAATAAATATCCTTGCAATAAATTATATGCCAAAAAAAAATATATATATATATATTCAAATATGTCCGAAAATTCAACCTTTACAATTCAAAATATTGCTATAAATAAAATGCAATATATTTTATAAAGAATAGAAATCAAACTAAATCTTGAAAGTTTTTAAACTATTACTTTTCAAACAAAATTATAAAACTTGATCTTTAACAAAAACACTACTTTTTAAACAAACAAAAAAAGTAACCTTTTGGGACCTTTGAAAACAAAATAAAACCTTGTATATCAAGTAGTTAAGAAAACATCATTAATATTCCAAACTCTTCATTTCCATTTTATATATGGAATTACGTCTTAATTTTTTTAGATATAAAGCAAATTTATTTTGTATTACAATTATATGGCCATGGATCAGACTACTAATTTTTCTTCATACTTTTATAGGCTACGATCCCATGGAACTTGCCAGTCAGGATCAACTTGGATATAGTTCAAATACATCCAGACACTTACCAAGACTTCTTTTCTGTTCAGCCCTACCTCTCCTCCTACTCTCAACATCACTCTTCTTACCTGGTCACCATATCTTTTAAAAGCGAAGAAAGCAATAATTAAAGAATCCAAGGCCTCTTCCAGGAATTTTGTTGTACAATAATCATTAAAATAATCTAGTCAAAAAAACTTCTACAAAAAAGGAAGAAACGATCTCAAGCCTACTTTTGCCGACATCCAATTTCGGAGGATGCGGACCAAAAGTAGGCTCATATGTACTTATTCCGCGTTGCAAGAACTCTTTCACCCCAGATAAAAGGATGAGGAAGAACATTATAATTATACAAATGCTTAGAATTGTAATCATTATGATATTCTTGTAAGTTTCCATACTCGTTGACATGATTTTTATAATTATAATACCTATGAAACTACTCATTATTACCCATTCATTCATACTTTGTATGTCAATATTATTATAAATGATAAAGATGAATAATCTCTAATATATGTAAATTTGTTGAAAATAAAATAAAATTAAGTAATTGGGACTATTTATTTCTGTCGGCCACAGCTATGATAGATTGGGGTTCCAAACCCTCTTTCCAAGGGTATTTGTGTTCAGCCGGCCACAGCTATGATAGATTGGGGTTCCAAATCCACTCTTCATGGGTCCTCAGGTTCCGCGGGTCATAACTATTAAATATTGGAGTTCCGAGCCCATCGTCCAAGGGCCTTCGGGCTTGGCCAAGCACAACTATGACATATTGGAGTTCCGAACCCACCGCCCATGGGCCTTCGGGTTGGCCAAGCACAACTATGACATATTGGGGTTCCATATACACCGCCCATGGACCCCTGATCACAACTTTGACATATGGAGAATTCAAACACACCGCCCAAGTGTCCTCAGGTTACACCGGTCACAACTATGACATATTGGGTTTCCAAATCCACTGCCAATGGGCCCTCGGGTTTGGCCGATCACAGCTATGACATTTTGAGGTTCCAACACACCACTAATGGACCTATGGGTCCGGCCGAACAGAACTACGACATATTGAGGTTCCAAACCTACCGCTAGTGAACCCATAGGTTCGGCCGATCACGACTATAACATATTAGGATCCCAAACCTATCATTAATAAACCCATGGGTTCGGCCGATCCCAACTACGACATATTAGGGTTCCAAACCTACCGTTATTAAACCCATGGGTTCGGCCAATCACAACTACGACATATTAGGGCGCCCAACCCACTTCTAATGAACCCATGGGTTCAGTCGATCACAATTACGACGTATTGGGGGCGCCCAACCAATTGCCAATAGCCCCACGGTTTCTGCCGATCAAAAACTATGGCATATTGGGGTTCCAAATCGGCGGAACCCGAGGGCCCATGGGCGGCTGATTTTGGAACCCCAATATGACATAGTTTTTATCGATCGAAATATATCAAAGTTGTGATCGGTTGGGACCATGAGTGATGGGTTTAGAGCCCCAATAAGTTAAAGTTATGATCGGCCGAGCCTGAAGGCCCATGGGCGGTGAGTATGGAACCCCAATATGTCATAACTGTGACCGGTCGAAACCGAAGGCCCATGGGCGGTGTGGTTGGAACTCCAAAATGTCATAGCTGTGAGCGGCCAAACCCGAGGGTCCAAGGGCGGTGGGTTTGGAACCTCAAAATGTCATTGTTATGACTGACGGAACCCTAGGGCCCATGGCTGATGGATTTGGAACTTTATTTTGTCTTAAATAGGATAGGCAGAACCTTTAAAAATTTCATTACAAACTTCAATTTATTATTGATGGGATTAGAACCAAATGCTGGATAGTCTTTAAATGTTTAATGAAGCATTTTGTATTTTAAATTGCAGGCAATGTTCATGCCGGCAATTTTCCTGCGCACATTTTCTTAGAAATATATATATATATATATTAATGCATCTAACTGGAACACAAATTCATTATGAGAACTCAAAAGAACTAGGTCGTTTTAATGAATTATTATTTTAAAACATAGTGCACTATTATATGCCTATATACATCATCTAACATATTCTTCCTAATCGAGAGGGGGGGGGGGGGATTATAACGCTTCTTTCACTTATTTATTTTTGAATAAGATCCTCGTCACCTTTAACGTCTTCATTTAAAATGAAATGCACATTTTTAACACATAATTAATTAAGTTATATGAAAGCATAATTTGTCAAGAAAACTAATACTAATGAAATAGTTAAACTGAGGGGGGGGGGGGGGGTTTCTTTTCAGTTCCATGCCAGGCTAATTGCCTGGCGTTTATTTTTCTAAATATAAACAAATCATTAATCACGGAGGCTTTTTTTAATCATATTTATTTTGTGACTTAAATGAATTTTTATAAAAGATAAAGGGACTACTTCTCTGATTAATTTCGTGAGAAACAAGAGTATGAAATGGAGAAATAGATAGGTATATGTGATAATTGTTCCATTAAAACAAAAAGGTGCTGATTTTTTGGTCTTTTTACAAGGTGCATGCGAACTTTGACAAATAAAAAAATACTTTAAAGTATGTACGTCATTTTATTCATCAACATTACGAAGGCAGATATATCTATTATCATAAAATTATGAATGGCTGTAATGTTGTTGTTTTTGGGGTGATCCGGTTTTTATACCTCGTCCGGTACTTACATTCTGGGATCATCATTTATGAAGAACTTCTCCTGTAGAGAATACTTTCTGGTTTTTCTCATTGGCATTGTTATTGATTTTTTTTCAACAGCTCATGATAAAATATGTATACAAAACAATATACAAAACATATGCTAGTAAGTAAAAATATACAAAATATAAGCATTATAGTTTATAATCTTACATGAACATACTCATTTATTTCTCCAAAAGTAATAATTGAACTATTAAACATAAACCCTAAAAACAAGGTATAAAATATTATTTGAATTTTTAAATTTCTTTAAAAGTGATTTTGAGGCATCTCTTAAAACGATGGAACGGGAGGGGATATATTTGACCAAATCGCCAGCTAGCGTCCATGAGTTGTCCGTGACCGAACGGATCCGGAGGTACAATGCAGCATATCTTTGCCACTAGGGCTTTGGGCGCTAAGTAGAGCGTTGTTGATCTACAGTGTGTACAAGCAAATCGTGGACAAATATGTGCCCCTCAAACATGGTCAACTTCTGACTGAACCTTAAGGATTGCAATATCGCACCTTTTGTAACTTTTATAGGTGTGTCCTAATTGTGTCTAAATTTCAAACTGGCTGTCCTCTGCCTCAATCACGGCCTCCACGCGGGGCCTGAAGGCAGCACAGACCTTGACCACGTAGCCCATGGACATGTTGGTCCACTCTTCGTCAACAGCGGACTTTAGGCTTGCCACATTGGGATGGGGTTTGCTGCAAGCCTTCTTCTCCAGATTGCCCTAGATCCCATAGTCCAGAGGTGAACAGTCTGGTGAAGAAGGTGGTCACATTCCCTTTGGCCAGAAGTTGGCCAAGTTATCACTGCACCACTTCTGGATATTGATGGCCCAATGTATTATCTTGCTGCAAAACATAGTTGCCCTCAGGGTAGGTGGAGTCCAGCCTGCGCTAGACTACAGTCTTGAGGACATCCAGGTACTCATTGGTTTCACCTTGAGGCCAGCAGGGATCCAGAAGGGGGACATCGTCGCTGGCCACCACACCTAACATCATTACACCCTGGGGTGCTTAATGGTATTGATGATAGGGATCATACTGGCACTGGTAGTTAGGTAACGGTCGTTTCTGGCATTTCTGGTCATGCCCAAAGTCCAGAACTTCTCATCTGAAAACACAGGTACCAGTCCAAGATTCTTCCTCATCCAGTTCATCAGTTTCTTCCCGTTCTTGACCCTGAGCAACTTTGTTGAGCTGGAAAGCAGCTGGTACTTTCTCCTGACATAGTTGGCCATGCTCAAGTTCATGGTTGCAGTCATGGCCGTCGTGGGGGACACTTTCATGACCATGGCCAGCTTCCTCATGTTGATTGTGGGATCCTCCTTAATTTTGGCCTTGATATCCCCCCAAATTTCTCTCATCCAGCTTATTGTTTTGACCATCACTTCCCTTGGCTCTTCCCAGGTCTTGTCATCCACCAAAATGACTTTTACATTGTAAACGAGCACTTCAGGTTCCCTACAATGGTGGGGATTGACACTCCGTCCTGAAGCAGGGCTGCAATCTTTCCCTTTGAACCTCCATAACTTTTACAATATTCAACTTAGAAGAAAACTTTTCTCAACAAAACATGTGGGTTTTTGCTTATACTAGAAGAATCCAGCAGAAATTTACAGAATTTTAAAACAATTTAAAATCACGAAACTTTCCTTTTTTAAGGGTTATGAATTGTCAATAGTTTTTGCATTTTTGTTCTTATGCAGTTGTACATCTAGAATTTCTTTAACTTTTAGGGGCAATAAGCAGGCATAAGTAGAAGCTACAATTTTCCTTTAATAATCATTTACATATTCCTAAACAACATTGGTTTGACAATCAATTTAATTTTTTTATAATTAAAATTTATCCTCAATTTCATCAGGATCATTAAGGAGTATCCCAAGAAGATCAGTGATCAAATTGTCATGATTAGATAGAAATTTTTCTTTTCTTTTTATCCATGTATAGATTGCTTGGTACTCCTGATGGTTCAGGCAAAAGTTGTCCATGTTTGTAGGGTATAGTGTTGTCCTTGATTTACTTGTACACACTGTACTTCACAGTTACTGATTTCGGCAAATCTCCTCAAGTTTTCCCTTCTTTGCAAAGACCCTGGGGGTTATTTTAACTCTATGATTCACGCATTTGCAGAGTGTTAATCTGTAGATCTATTGGTGAGATACATAATACTAAATGTAAGGGGAATTGATGCACCTAACGCTGGAAAGTATTGCAAAGCCTCTATTTTATTTGGACTTTCAAGGACAAAAGTGATCAACAACGCTTTACTTTGCGCCAAAGCCCTAGTAGCAAAGAGCCTGGATCGTCCCCTGCAGCCGCTGGACATTAGGACAATATGTATATCCGCCTCCACTCGATATGCTGCATTTTCCGTCCGTTATACTTTTGAACCTATTGAAATTTAGGTTCAATTTCTATTTTTTACATATATTGATCGTCAAATTTTATTCAGAATTTGTAAATAAATTCAAAATAGCCTTGATTATTATAAAGATTTTTTTAGAAATGAATTGATCATATATCACTAATTTTAAAGCGGAATACTTAACAGGATATATTGTTTTTGCCATTACAGCGCATGAAAACAAATGTCAAGTAGAAGAACGTGCAATAAGCGCCGCATTGAGGAACTTCAAGGCCTATACGGCTCAAAACCTTGCAGCTAACTCGTTAACTGAACAACATAAGCTGAGAGCTATCTTTATTGGAGCGGCTGCGATATATTTTGCATTATCTTTGAAAAAAACCATGTCGGCACCCAAGAGTGGACCCCTGCAGCTGCAGTAATTAAATATGTACCACGCCTTTCGCCTATATACGCCAAATCTCTCCAGTTTATTGTAAAAAAATTAAGAAATTCAAGACTTCAAAG
>CP045899.1:17945396-17974509 GCA_013387185.1 Caligus rogercresseyi
ATGATGTGGCTTTATACAGGACAGGGTACAATTCTCGAATTGTACAGGTCTATTCTCTTTTGAAGAATCAAACCTCTCCATTCGTCTATGTTTTTATATACTTGAGCATTTAAATTAGTCAATTTAAAGACTCTACTCCAGTTCCACGCCAAGTCATTCCCAGTATGTTATTTTCCTTTTAACCCCGATTTACCGACTCTAAAGTTAGGGGTCGGATCCCAACGGCCAAATGGGAAGATATAGGTCTTACTTTGGTTTATCATTAAGCTTTAGTTTTAAAGTTGGCCAAACTTTTTAATTAATTTGATCCGAAAAGGTTCATATTTGTACATGGCATTCTAAAGTATTTCAAAAGATTGCTTAAAATATAGGCATGATCAATACGGGACTTTTGTGAGCCTCTTCTCCAGGAGAAATCGTTCCACTGATTAAATTGCTTAATGGCATCCATATTCCACGCCAAGTCATTCCCAGTATGCTTATTTTCCTCATATTTTGTTGGAGAGTCAAACGTCGAAGTAAGTCGAGATTCGTATATCGCCAGTGATTGTTCTCCAAATCCACGTTGAGATCTCCGACGAGGAAAAAAGAAACGGGGACACGTAATTGGCAATTGATGATAGCCTGAAAGAAGGCTGCCACTCTTACATTTGGGCCATATGCGTTAATGACTGAGAAGGTCAAATCATTCAGTTGAATATACACTTTGTTCCACAGGCATTGTCCACAGTAACTTTCTTATTTGATGTCCTGAAGACAAATTGAAGGACAATAATTGAGTCATTAAGGCATGCCTTGTCTTCTTATTCCTTCCACCTCTGCAGTTCAATGATAGTATTTGGCTACGTCCTATGTTTTTTTAAGGACCCTAAGTGTTTAGGAGAGAAGTATTGTTCAATTGAGGTTTGATCTTTTCTGTGAATATCAAGTGTCATGTTAGTGTTTGACCATGTTGAAAATAGTATTAGTATATATCATTTAGCTATATCCTCTTTAAGCGAGAACTAATATTAGACTTTAGGATGCTTACATGGAGCCTTATCTTTATGCGGGGAACTCCCAGAGTCCGGTTTACTGCGCTTACCAGCAGATTGTGATCGAGTGCGGTAATGTGTTTCTTGTTGAAAAATTTATTGGAGCTTTGTAATAGGGATGGAGTTTATATTGGTAGAGGCTCATTGTTTTCACAACGTACTTCGTGAGTTGTTTCTGCTTGGTGGTCAGCCAAGCTCGGGGATTCATTGTCTTTGTTAGAACAATAAGAATGAAATACTTGTTCGAAACCCGAGGATGTCAATTGGGATGCACTTCTGCTAAAGTTTTCTATTGTTTCACCCACCTCAGGAGCCATACTCGTAGAAGTTGTGATTTTATTAGATGGATTGGTTTTTTCATCTTTATGTTCCCTCTGTGATATAGAAGAGGACTCCTCGTTATTTGTTGGAGCTTCGTTTTCCGATAAGTTGTTTTTTTTCTATAGAAGTTACTCTCTCAGAGGAAGATTGCTCCAATAGTTCCATATTTTTGGAGAGAAGTTATTCAAAGAAGTCGGTTCCTGGTTAAAAGGTTCATTCAATGAGGATTGGACGCTCTGACGTTCCGCAAGAATTTTTGAGGGGCCTTTCATATTCAGAGGATTTTACTCTCTTTTGCTCACAAAACTGTTTTAAATGTCAAAAGGAGAAAGATCTTTGACATTGTAATTTCACTCCAATGAATTTGAACTTAACAAGGACTTCTTGAAAAATTATCAATTGAGGAATGACAGAGGGATCTGCCATCATTTCAATTATATAATCCCCATCTCTCCTTAACTTTTATATTTCTCTTCAGCTTGTTTGTCCATAGGACTTTTCTTAGAATAATGATGGATCACCTCCCCAAAAATCGCCATCCACTGTACAAGTTTATCTTCATCAACCCTTTTAAAAGTGTTTGACACAATAATTATATTTTTCCTCCAGTCAACCATAATTTTGTCAACTCCTTTATTTTACATTTAAGCTCTTCAACAGCCCCTGTTGTATTTGGTTTTTTAATTGTCTGTATGATCTTTAAATGATCAATCCTTGACTTAACGTCAATAGGAAATTTGGAATATAGGCAGGCTTGGCCGACCCCCAAAGATAATAGATAATACACGATGCGCAGAACGCAATGTTTAGATTCCTCTAGTTAGGAAAGGAAAACTAAAACGTCACACATGACGTCACATTATCGATTTGTTATTATTTATGGCATAAAAATATCTATCATATCTTTCTTTTCTCTCATTATCTTTCTGTTTGTTTGATAGAAAGGACCACTACTTTTATGGACTAGCGAAGAATATAAATAATCAAACCTTTTCAGATGTTAATAAATTGGTTGAGGTTCGGCCTGAAAATTGAAAATTAATGCAAATAACATATTATTAAACCAATTTCATTTTTTTGCTGAAAATCATGTGAATGTAGTTACACAGAGTCATAAAAATCTTATTTTTATATGAAATTGTATACAAGGTTGTGTGGCTTCATCGATATTAGTCCATATAGATTGTTACATTATATTTAAACAAATTGTTATTTATTTAGATGGTGTAGGTATTAGATATACAGGCAAATCGTCTTAGTGATGACGTCACTTTTTACTTTTTTTTTATTGGAAATATCCCTCTTTGTTTACATGAGTTCTGCCCCCCCCCCCCCCCCTCCGAAGTGAGGATTTGCTCCTGCAATCTCGTGTTCAGCAAACCCGAATCCAATGGCGAGGTCATATATATATATTGACATGTTTTAAATTATTAACTTTTGAAGAATTCCCGTTTGAATCTTAAAACACAAAAACAAAAGTTCCCATTTAAAATTGAAACCAAAGTTCAAAGTAGGGGCTGCACTCTTAGAGGAGCCTTCTTTGTTGCTTTTCACAACGTTTGAGAACTCTCTCCCATTCATATTTTTATGATTTCGGAAACCGACATAAATTATTTATTGATTTTAATTTCTCAATTTCAAGTAAAATGATCAGGATAATTATCATTGCAGCTACCGAAAATGTAAATAACTAATTTGAATAGGATTCATTATACTTTAAGTAATTAATTTCCTTTTAAGCATTTTCTCTGAGTCATTCAATATATGAGCAACTATTGTAAGTGTAAAAGTTTATGTGGATAATATTTGATAGTTGAAAATGAATAAAAAACCAAATTCAACACAATTATATAATGAAACCGAAAAACACAAAAAGCCATTTAAAAAAGGCGAAAGTACAAAATAAAAAATAAAAACAATGACTATATGGAGGCTATAGTCTTCAAACAAACTTCTCTTGATCTAATTTCTGGGAGGATATTCTCTATTCTAGTTGCCACGAATGCAAACTTCGTTTATTGTTTTGGTACAATTGAAGCTCTATGTCAAGTTATCATGAATGTTCTTGGCTTGGCGTCCCTTCCGAATGCGGGAATACCTGCCAGAGACTCTTATCGCCAGTAGGTAGGTCCTTCATGCCTATGAAACATTTATAGGCTTGGTTAAAGGAGGTGAGGAGATGTTTTCATTACTTTCAATTGTGGCCATTTTTTCAATTCACAGCAAATATCAGAGCTGAGATTCGGTAGAAAAATCTATTGCCGGTTCGGTATATACCTTCTACCGCACAGGATATTCGGTAGAATTTATTATACATCTACAGTATCGACCGATATTCGGTACGGTAGATAAGAAAGAGAGATAAATTTATTTATGTATCTGCTCCCTGACTTCTTCATATGCATTTAATATCGGACAATTTATAGCAAAGGACAATTAAGTACATAATTTATTATAATTTATTAGAGATTATTTGAAATTTAATACATACTAATCTTATATAAATTATATATGTACTTGGATTTTGTAGGAAATGGAAGGCTATATATTTTTTTCCTTCTTATTGTCCGATATTAAATTCACTTTCAGGTACTATAGTATTAAATGCATAGCATGTGCTTATATTGAATGGGATACACATGGGAGCGCTTCTACTTTTACCTTAGTACTTAGTACAAATACCGTACCGATTGTCAATCGGTACGGTATTTGGTAGCTTCTACCGAATATCGTATAATCGATATTTGAAACCTACCGTAGGTTGTACCGAATACCGATTTACATTCGGTAGTCGCAGCTCTGCCAAATATTGATTTTTGACTATTAGATGTAAAAAGACATACTCACATCAAAAAAATCAAATAGATTTTACATTGATATGAATACAAAAGAAGTGTTTCTTTGTAATGCTAAAGAGTTTTGACAGGAGCATCAAGTCATCATAATTACAGGCGCATGACGGCAGCATGAAGGGACCATGAAAGAATCAGATAATAGGCCTAGCGATGGAATCAATTGAAATCCTTTGATCAAAAAGCCTTCTATCAAAAGGATTTTATATTGTATGAGCATTGTGTGTCTTGGTCCTTGAGTTTCTGGTGAAGATTTCAAGGGTAAAATCGTTTAATTGAGGATCCCTGCGTGTTACATGTACTTAATCACAGGCTTAGCAATTTAATTGATATAACAATATCAATTTGTGAAATATGAATGAAAATGCCAAATATTTTTTATGTTGTATCTAATAGAGAAATAAAAGCAAATATGTATCAACATTATGAGTGTATTTTTATGTATATATAGAGGCTACATTATTATATTTATAATATCATATAAAATAATAAACTTTCTCTTTTATTTGTACTGTAAAACTTAATCATTGAAAAAACTATCAATTGTTGGCTTCTCAAAGAAAAATGAACTTGTATCTTAGTGACCAACATAACACCATATTTGCTGGAACTAAATCTGTTATCAGCTTAAAATTATATTGTATTTATCCAATTGTTGTGAAGTCACAGAGAAGTAAATTAATCATCTTGTTGTTGTATTTCTAATGTTTATTCAATTAAATGTCATTAGCATCTTATTATATATTCGATGAAAGGAGTAAATAACTTCTTGTTAATACGGCGAATGATTAGGAAGGCGCAATATTTTCCTTTTAATTCTGACATCACAGTAAATAACCAGTTCGGTGAATCCTTTAATGAAAATTGTTGGAGCTCCACTGACGTCAGATCGTATCCTTAAACTATCTTCACATTAGAAAAATTGCGATGAATGTATTAAGAGCACATGTATGATTTCCACATGATATCCCGGTCACAGCATTAATTAATAAAACAAATTATTATTTGTTAAATAGCAGAGCTGGGAATCGAATAAAAATCTACGATCGGTATAAAAGGAGCAAACTGTGTTGAATCGGTGTAAGTGGATTTGTAAAAAATATTTTATGTAGGCGGTGTCGGTATATATATATATATATATATATATATATATATATATATATATATATATATATATATATATATATATATATATATATATATATATAGTTGTATAGGAGAAGAGAGAAGAAGACGCCGGACGTCTTTATTATCACTCTACTTTCAAAAACTAATTACTGTGTTTCTGTGCTGTTTTGATTATGAGTTACTGTGCCTGAGAGCAGGTGAGTGATTTCCCGAACGAATGGAACCCTCGGACTTCCCCGGGGAGGCCGGAAATTCGCGGATTCTGCGGTCTTCAGTTCCCAGTGAAGGGGCTGAGAGTCTTGAGATGAGAGAGAGGGAAAACGTCTTAGCCGGAATGTCTGAAGGCAAAAGAAGAAACATAGAACACGCTCGAGGGAAAAAGGATTATAAAGACAGTCTATTGAAGAGGAAAAACTTAAAAGAAGATAATACTCGGAACCCTATGTGGAGTAAGTTATACATTGAAAGGAAGGACCAAAATGGCTCGCAAATGAGGGGGGTTTCCCTGACATTAGTCACTATATGAGCTTGTTTAATGCTATGAAAATTGGAGGATATACAGAGGATTAATGACTGTAAAACTGGTGCCGGTTTTATAGTCATAATAATGAAAAATCCCGTTAATGTTTTAGAACGTTTTAATCACGTGGGTGAAACGGAGATAATTGACGACGACCATTATTTTAAAATAAGAGGATTGGATAGGTTTAGAGCTCTTCAAGTACCTGTAGAAGTGATAATCAAAAACGGTTCGGAAGTTGATTTGGGCGGGCTTAAAGAAATAATGGAACAGTATGGAACACTTCATGGAAAAGTGGAAAATGTTCCTCACTCTTTAAAACCAAAAGAAGGAGTTGACGAGTCATTTGTTGAAAAGTTCAATAAAATCAATTCAGGACGACTTAAGTTTAAAATCAAACTCTCGAAGCCCATTCCTGCCATTGTTCCGATTGCTGGGGAAAAGTGGAACTCTTTTGTAAATTTCAACAATTATAGTGCTTTAAATGCCTTAAATTTGGGCATATAAGGAGTAACTGTACGGCTGAAAACAAAACATGGATCTACGACTATGAAACAGATTTTAGAAATGCTTTGGGTCTGCCCTTGAGAATCCAAAGTAGAATGGCATATAATGAAGAAGGACTAGATTATGAAGAGGATGACGACGACTTTCAAGCCAAGGAGGTCAGAAACAAAAATAATCAGGAGGGTGAAGGTAAAGGAAAACAACGATTCTAAGGAAACTGAGGTAGGACCCGAAGACACACCCACCAATGACGATAATACTTAAGAACCGGATAATGATACTGGAGCAGAGAAGAAAAAATATCATACTACTTCCACCTCGACTGATGAAGAATCTGAAAGCACGGAAGTAGAAGTAGTCGATTCCTCCACTTCTAAAGTACAACAAAATCGCCTCAAAGATGATTGGAAAAATGTACTGAGGAAACGCCATGAGGTACTGAAAAGAACCTCTCCTGCCCTCAAAAACCAAAATAACAAACACTTGCTGAAAAGGTCTGGTAGTCTTATCCAGGATTCAACCGAGAAACGTTCAAGGGAAAACAGCTCTTCGGATCTGCAACCATAAACTCTTAACCCATTCAATGTTTTCAATCATCAACTGCTCAACAGCGAATATTAAAACTTGAACACTCCTATCAATCCAGAAAGAATATTTCTTAGGACAAATGATCACGTGAGGAAGCGGATGAGAGATTATGGCCGGGAATGCAAATGGCGAACAAAATACAAAAAAAAATAACCAGAAGAAGAAAAGGTCGTATAAGCTATAATTCTTTTCATTTTATCGTTCTATGTTTTTTAATTCAGTTTACTATAAATTCATAAAATTAATGTTCAAACCCCCATCCCAGGAACATTATATGGACTCTGTAGGTGTCTTTACGCAAATTTAATGCAAATGTTTGACACAAATTTTATTAAACTTTAATTAAATAATTCAGACTGAAATTTAAGTATATTTTAATAATTTTAATTCCCCGTCCCCCCTTTTAGCACCATATTGCATACCCTTGAAATATGATCCGTAAATTAAACTTGATTTCTCTTAACACAAATGTATATCTGATATTCAAAAGTGGAAGCAAGTTTTAGATAAGTTTTTGTCATTTAAGCCTGATGTTCTCTCTATGTGCGACACTACACTGAAAAATGATGAAATAGCAAAAGAAATTACATCCGACTACTTCCTAATACATGTTCCTGCTGTGAATAAATCAGCCAAGCATCCATCACGAGGAATTGCTTTAATAATCAATAAAAAACTTAAACCGATGTGTATAGCAAAAGATGAAAGAGGCAATACTGTGTAGCATCCATAATTTGGAATGAAAAAATTGTTAGAATTCTCTCAATTTATGGTCCAAATAATGACGACCCCAAATTTTATGAACATTTAAATTCGAAAGTTTTATCTGATGACATTTTTGGTTGTGATAATATTATATTGATGGGCGATTTTAACATAGCTTGTGATCAAAAAGAGACACCTGGAACTATACTAATGTAAATAACAAAAAGCAAATTCAGCACTCCAGACGTTGTTGCAAGTGAGAAGCCTGATAGATGTGGCAACAAAGTTTGCTAAAACCTTTGCACACCTTCTCTATTTTTAGAGATGGGAGAGTCACAAAAGTTCACGGCTTGATTATTTCTTTGTTTCGGGATATCTTTACTCAAGTCTTATAAATTATCAAACATTGCCTGCTTTCATGTCCCACCATAATGCCATCATGTTTAAACTATGCAAACCGACAGAGCGGTTGCGGAAGCCTTGGAAACTCAACCCTAACTTATTGGAAGATCCACCGACTCATTCAAAAATTGAAAAAATTATTCAAGAAATTCTTTTTAAATTAAAGATGGACATAATTAGAACGCCCTCACATGCTTTAAAATTATTTTAGACTGTACAAGGAGAGAATTTATAAAGTTAGGTGTTAGAAAAAGCGTAGAAACAAAACAGAAAATAAAATTTATGAAGGAGGAGGAAGGAACAGCAATTAAAACTTAGTTACAGAGGAGTCAATGAAAGGAATTGACCGAATGTATGCACAAGGGCATGCAATTAGGAGCGGACTAGGCACACTTCCGAAAGACCAGGCTATTTTGAAACGTTTGAAGAAAATAGAAGAGTGTGCCATGTCGAAGAAGGATATTACAGTAATATATGACAACAATGGTTAACTTCAAGATAACCCAAAAAATTTGCAGGAAATAATAACAAAATATTATCGGGATATATATAATAGTAATCATGGTTTGTATAACAACAGCAAAGAATGTATCTCAGCTCTCTCAGCTCAAAGTGGAACTCAGGAAAGCAGGGGTGCATTGGGATCTTTTAGCAAAACCTTTGATGAAATTATTACTTCGGAGGAAATCAAGTCTTATTTATTAAACTATAAAAATGAAACAAAGCTCCAGGCCCAGACGGTTTTACCATGGAATTTTATCAAAAATATAACGAGCTTTTATCCCCTCTGTTGGAGAAGGTATACAAAGAAGCTTTAGCTAAAGGCAGCTTCGATATATACATTAGGGCGTAGCAAAAAAATGCTCGAAGCTCCACTCTTCAGGCATTGTTTAGTATACCTTCATAAGCATCTGTGCCAAATTTTATGCAGATTGATGAAGTTTTAGTCTGCAGCATTTTCATTTGAAAATTTGCGTATTTATACTCATACCCAAAACATAAGTATACAAGCGACGGTGAAATATATATTAAAATTTTAAAGAGAAAAAGGGAGATACCTACTGTTTTTCTGTATGCGTTATTATTCAATTTATTATTTTTTTTCCAAAATTACTACGCAGTTAGGGAGATACTGTTATTCTTTTCAAAATTACTACGCAGTTTTTAGCTAATTCAGTTGCATGCTGGACATTACGTTGTGCATTATTTGTTATATTTTCTTTTGAGCTGAGAGCTTCTATTGCTCTTAAAAGTGATCTATTCAACGAAAATGGCGAAATCAACAAGGTCATTCACACACCATACACTGTTTGGTTCTGCATGTGTTCTTCCAGTGGACAAGCTTCCTTCAAAAGGTGACATGCTAAGATGCTGCTGGCAGTATAAATGTGATTATGGTAAGTTCACCGATGTTGCATTTATTATAAAATTGGCTTCAAAGGACTGCACAGAGATATGGAGAAAAGCAATTGGAGACCGAAAAAATGCTCCACTCCTTAACCAGAACGCAGTGGAGGAAAAGCTAAGAAAATTATACAAGAGGGGAATTGACATTAATAAAAACGCGAGCTCTGGAAAGAAGATTTTATTTCTTAAAGAATTGAATGAACTTTTTGACATTTGTAACTGTCAATGTCCTCCAACTTCTTGTCATATAAGCAGATGCAAATCTAAGGAATGTGATGGATACCACCTTAACTGTCAGTGCGAAGTAAAAGTTCCTAAACGTGAGGTGCGGTTTCTTTTAGACCAGCGAAGTGACAAAGTTATGGTGATTTCAGGTGTTGACGTTAAAGTGACAAAAATTTGGGAAAAAGCGACGAATAGAGATAATCACCATTCAGAAAGACTAAAACAAGAAATTGAACGGACAAATAAAATTAAAGAGTTTGATCAAGACAATATTGATGAAAGTAACTTTGATTCTGAGATTGATGTTCCTTCTCACAGCTCAGATATAAATTTCATACCACCGCCAGAAGCCTTGACAAAGATTGTCTCACAAAACCGAACTAGACTGCCCACACTAGCTGCTACTTGTGATCGATATTTAGTCAGTAATTATGCTGGAGCGGCCATAGCTTCTGCTGCTCTGATTGACTATGGTGTTATTGACAAAGAAAATACGAGACATTTAATTGGACCACATAAATTACGCAATGAAAGGAAAAAATATCGGGATGAGAGGATGCAATGTGATTTGGACAATTTACAAAACATAACTTCTCTTTATTTTGATGGTAAAAAGACATTAACTAAAATAATAACAAAAAATGAAAAAACAAACAAATGGACATCAAAATTAATGAAAAATGATCATTATGTTATCTTGTCCGAACCGGACAATGTGTATCTTACACATGTGACACCTAAGTCTGGACATGGAAAGGAAATTTCAAGAGCTGTTCACGAGTTTTTAGTCGACAAAGCTCTGATCCAGAAATCTATTGTATGTGTTGGATGTGATGGAACAAACACAAATGTAGGATCAGCCGAAGGGGCCATTCATCATCTGGAGATATTACTCTGCCGTCCTCTTCATTACTTCATTTGCCAGCTTCATGGAAATGAATTGCCCTTTCGTGCAGTTTTTTACATGTATGATGGGAAACCAAGTGGTCCTGTGCATTGGAGTGGCCCCATTGGAACAAAAATAAAGGAAATGGTCTCTGAGCTACCAATTGTTGAATTCGAAGCGATCAAATTTAATCATTTTCCGGTTTTAATCGAAGAAATTATAAGGGATCTCTCTTGGGATCAGAAATATTTATATCGGATATGCATTGGAATTATTAACGGAACCATTGACAAAGATTTGGCTGCTATCGAACCTGGGCCTCCATGTGTGTCAAGGTGGAACACATTGTGGAGCAGAATACTCCGACTATATGTAGCAACATTAAAACCTAGCTACGAGTTGAAAAGGGTAGTGTTTGTAATAATCAAGTTTAGTGCACCAATGTGGTTTTTTATAAAGCTGAATCCTTATGCCAAACACGGCTCAAAGAACGTATTTCAATCGTTACAATATATTAAGAAATTAAATAGTGAAGAGAGGTCCATCATTCAGAAAACGATCAAAAGAAATGCTTTTTTTGCACATACAGATCAGCTTCTTCTTTGTATGTGTACAGATGAAGACTTACACATAAGAAAAAAGGCTGTTCTAATGATTAAAAAAATTAGAAATGAGAAAAAAAATGCACCAAAAATCAGAAAAGTAGTGGTCCCAGATTTGAAATGGGAAGCAAATAACTACCACTCCATGATATGCTGGGAAAATGAATTAAAAACTGAACCTCCTTACATAGCAACACTAACAAATCAACAGATTTCAGACATAATAAACGAGCCATTGACCGTCCCAAACTGGCCAAATCATACTCAAGCAGTCGAAAGAGTAATCAAAGTTATGTCTGAAGCATGCACTGAAGTAGCCGGATATCGCGCAAGAGATGGATACATTCGGCAAAGATTAATGTCAAGGAAAATTATGCCACACTTTCGTACCAAAGGAGATTTCAATGTACAAACAAAATAATATAAATATTTTCTATTTAATATACATAATATATAAATTATTTATTTAAAATATATTATGTCGCTTGCTGATATATACTATGCATAGTTAATTTGTTTATATATGTGTTGGTATTATGATATTTCTGTTATTTTATGTGAAGTTGTAAAATGTAATGTTAAGAATAGAAAATAGAAAATATATTTAAAGACCAAAAATAAACTTATTCAAAGAGTATAAAACATTATTCAACAAACACAATATCTAAAAATAAAAAATGCTGTCATTAAGTGCTTTTTCAATATTTTTTGAAAAAAGTCGTGAAAAAAGAATTAAAAATGCTGCAGGGTAAATGACCTTCAAATCGCTTCAAATTTCACTCAAATGTCCTTTATGACCCTCTTAATAATGCCTGAAGAGTGGAGCTTACAACTTAAAAAATTGTGTGTTTTTGCTGCGCCCTAATATACATACATATAGGACGACTAATCCTTATCCCAAAGGTCGGCAAAGATCCACGTTTTATTGAAAACTTACTCACAATGCTTAATGTGGCTTATAAAATCTACAGTGGTATTTTAGCAAAAAGGATGAGAAACTTTTTACCTCACATTATCCATACATCACAAAAAGGATTTGTTCAGGGCAGGCACATGGTAGACATAGTACGTGGCATCAAAGATGCAATTTTAGAATCTCACAAGCAGGTATTTTAGAAAAGCATTTGACAGTGTCTCACATAAATGGATTTTAGATTGTCTTAAGACACATGGCATAAGTGAAAAATTAATAAAAATGATAAAAGTTTGCCTTTTTAACCTTACTACTTTTTATCATAATCCCAAAATAATTTTAATGTAAAAATAGGATGGCGTCAAGGTGATCCTATCTCACCATTCTTGTTTATTTTAGCGTTAAATCCTTTAATTGTTCAATTAATAGTTCCAAATTAGTAGTGGGTATAAAAATTGGAGATTTAGAAATAAAAGTTGAAGTTTTTGCAGATGACATAACTATGGCTTTTGCTGGCAACCAGCAAAATATTAGTGATTCCATCGAACAAACACTTAATATAATAAAGAAAATGGTTCATACTCAGGCTTAGAAATAAATCTGAAAAAACTAATGTTATATAAAATATAAAAATTAATCTGACATCCACCAACATTCTAGAAACTTCAATATTAAAAGTGCTAGGCACATTTTTATCAATTGATGGCTGTGACCATTTAGAAAACGAAATAAAAGTAAAAGAAATTATTCAAAAAAGTTAATTAAAGTTTACGGCTTTAATCGAGAAAAACTTGCCTGCAAGGATTCAAGTATGGAACACGCTAATACCTATGCCACGAGTTATTCACCTTTTAAAATTGACGCCATACTCTACAATCTTAGCAGATAAAATACAGATTATGTGTGAAACTTTCCTATTTCCAGAAGGGCGTTGTAAAATAATTTCGTGGAATCGGCTAAAATGTCCCAAAAAATGGGGTGGGCTTGGTTTGGTGGATTTCCAAGGCTTCTGGAAACCTTTGTTGTACTCATGGTGCAAACGTATCACAGAAAAAGGGTCTGTATGGGCTGAAATAATCAACCTTCAAGTTATGAAAACAAAGGGGAAACAATTAGAAAACATAAAAGGTATTGGGTCCGGACAAAATTTATGAAATTGCCCAAAATATTAACTGTCTTTGGAAGGAGATCATTGTTATCAATACAACACTAAATAATAAAGTTCTTCAAAAATAAAATGGCAAGAACCAGTTTTAGAAAATAAGAGCCTTAATTTTATGACTTTTACATCAATAAAAAAGAAACTCAATTTTATGGGTGAGATTTTCATGAAGATATGAATTTTAACGCTAGTGAAATTTTAGAAAGAAAGGGCATTTTTCAAAAGCTGTCTTTTAAAAAATGTGTAATTGGTCCACCAACTTTTTTACAACTTTTGTAGTCAATTTCCAATAATAATCTAAGATCGTTTGAAGTTGATAAAACACTCAAGGTATGTTTTTAATGCAAATTACATGGAGAAAAGATCTTTTTGAAATCCCTGCTCCCACCACCAAAATTTTAGAAGATTTGCATAAAGCTAATTTTGATTTCCCAATGTTATAGTTAAAATATCAAATAATCACTAACACCCTTAGGTGGCATATTCGGCAGAACGGAATGTGAAAGACTTTGTTTATATGTAAGGAAAAGTTGGAAACATTAAATCATTTTTTTGTTGAATGTCCGCATATATCGAGAATATGGGGTGATTTAAGAGTGGTTTTATCTTCAAGACTGAATTTAATCCTGAGAACAAAAACTTTTCCATACTTTTATATTGGGCCTAATCAAAAACAAGTAAATTTCATTGTAACCAAAATTCAAATTATTATTTATAAATTTAGATGCTCTAGAACTCCACTCCCAGATAATTTTGAACTACTAATTAATAATATTGTTGACAACATGAATGAGTTTTAATTTTGAGAATGTTTTATTAGTGTATATATATTGAGAGATTAAATAAATTGTTGTATTGAGGTACAAAAAAAAATCTACGATCGGTATAGAAGAGCAAACTGTGTTGAATCGGTGTAAGTGGATTTGTAAAAAAATATTTTATGTAGGCGTGTCGATATATATATATATATATATATATGGGTCATTCCAAAAAAAATTACTTCAATGAAATGTTGGGTTCATGGATTCAAATGAAATTTACACCATAGAATGATTAAGTCCTTTTCATTATATGTTTTAAATTTCAGTTCGAAATTTGTTGTCTGAGCAAAGTTACATGCCTCTTAAATTTGGGCTTTTTCCCGGCCAAAATCCCGGCCTTATTTTTTATTGGAAATTTTCGAGTTCCTTATGGAGTTTTTGAAAAAACTTAATAAATTGAGCATATTTTTTGTTTATATCTTATACTTGAATTGCCCATTTTGAGCATTTGAAAGCTCTATGGTAATGAAATTAAACTTTTTTTTTTTTGCCTTGATGCCACTTTTTTATAGCCAATCGGCTCTCCTGATTTCCTCTTTGTTTTGGACAAAAAAACTGAGGCCTTGAGTTGATAGAAGAGACTTTTTTCTACAAAATATCAAAAATTCAGAGATGTGTTTTTTGTTTAAGCCGAGAAATTAAGGATTCATTTTGGAAATTGAGTCGATCTTTTAGATTGCCTTATCATCATTATATTTGTGTATTATGATGACGTAAATGGAATATTTAATTCCTCCTTATATAGAGTATATTGATATAGACACACAGATAGAGAAAGACACAGAGAGAGAGAGATATATAATTAACTTACTCCCATCCTGAAGAGTCTCGGGATCCAGAAATAGTGAATAGTGACTTTACACATAGAATTGGAATCTTTGGGCACCTGGATCGTGATAAGAGGAGGTTCTTCATGACCTATTCCTACTCATTCGTCTTCAAATATCTACCCTCCATCCCCCCTCTTCCGGATCTTTCTCGGATGACTACGGAGACTCCACTCATGAAGCCTCCTCTTACACTTCTCTTGGACTCGTCAATCACGAAAAAGAAGTCTCTCAGGCATGTTTCTTCCTCAACAAGCAAATGAAAGAGTCCTCCTCATCTTCGAGTCTCATCTCTAAAGGCTTGCAATTTGGAATGATATCAATGTCCATGATATAATATTCTCCGGATCAACCCACCATATCAGTCTCGGAGTCGAAAACAATGGACTTCATGCATGGAAAGGAAAATTTTGGACCTCTTGATTTAAAAAGGATGGATACTTCAAGGCTTCTTCCTTCACTTTTTCATTTGCCTTCCTGGATTGGAGCCATAATTTGACAAATTCGATCATCTTAGAATTTGGTGACTTATTACCATTCTTTACGTCGCGTTTTTACCCTAGAATCTTCAATTACACCAAGTTTTTCACATTTGAATCCATGAGAGTGAAATAAACTCCTTACTTTATTTCAAAGATTCTACAAATAATTTCAACGGAGTCCCTTTCCACTTGGGATATTTGTTTCATCCTTATTTTATATTTACCGCATATATTCGTACAAATACTCTGATTGATACACCCGAAATATACACTTGATCACTCATTCGACATCTATTTTTTTATCATGTTCGTTTATTATGTAAATAAAATAAAATAAATCGACATCTATTTTTATACTTATATCTATACTTTTAATATTTGTTATTATTAGTGCAAAACTCAGTGCCTTGCTTTTTCATGTATTTTCTTTGTTAAATATCGAGTCACTGTGGGCTGCGTTGAAGAGGTTCATTCAGGGAAATGAGAGTAATAAACACAAAAAGGAACTTTTTCCCTTTTACTTCGCGTAGTTAACTTGGAAACGGAAGTGGCCAGAGTCAGATTTATGTGTTTAAAAATTATTACAGAGCAGTATCTTGTCTAAGGACTCCATTCTAGTTCCTATAAGTGAAGTAAGACAAATTATGTTTTATATAAAAATCAAAACGTTTAATAATATAATTAAGTAATTAATACTTCTCTGCAATTTCTAGGCTAGACAAGATTAGGTGACCTTAAGTGATAAATTAACATCAAGTATACTCATAATAAGGTCAATGATAACTATTTTCATTTCAGATTTTTATTAATGGGCTATATTTTATTTGTAAATTTTAACTATAGTAGTAATAAGCATTTCTACGTTGTGATAGGTGCCCAGGTGTGTTTGAACTAAAAAAACATTTAAAAAAGAATTAATGCAAAAAAAATCAACTGCTTATATTAAACAGTGGTCTTCATTGAGTCGAGCCAATCTCATTACTTTATAGTTCAAGATGCAATTCAAGGGTTTCACTGGAATAAAGATCAATGTACTGTCCATCCACAAATAATATATTACAAAGAAGCAGGGGAAACCAAATCTTCATGTACATGTTTTATTTCAAAAGATCTTAAACATGATGTGGCTTTTGTATATGAAATTATATGCAATACAATTCGAAATTTTCAGAAAAACAATAAAAATGTAAAAAATCATTATTTTTCAGATGGATGCACTGGACAATACAAAATAAAAATAACTTTTTAATTTAATTTGTCACGAAAAAGATTTTAAAATTTCAAGCTCCTGGATTTTTTTGCAACCAGCCATGGAAAGTCTCCTTGTGATGGGGTTGGCGGAACTCTGAAAAGACTACTGACAAAGGCTAGTCTTCAAAGACCTATTGACAATCAAATTTTAACTACAAAAGACATAATTGATTTTTCAAAAACTAATATAAAAGGAATAAGTGTTTTAGAATTGCAAACAAAAGACTTAGAAAAAACAAGAAGCAGTTTAAGTAAAAGATTTGAAAATTCTAAAACCATACCTGGGACAAGGAATTATCACCAGTTCACACCACTTGACGATAAAAAAATTGGTTGTAAACGAGTATCATGTATTCAAGATAGCTACGATTATATATTTGAAATTATCGACCAAAAATAAATAAATTCGTACAAACATTTGACATTTGTTCATTTTAATTTATTAAGTATCTTTTATAAAGTGAAGTTATCTCTATTGGGGTTGAAGTTTTAACAGGCTAGAAGAATTACTTTTACTCTAGGTAGTGTTCACAGGGGTTGAGATCTGGCGAATTCGGGGGCAAAGTCCTGGTGGACCACTTGGTTCAAGCCCAGGAGCTCCCCGGCGGAGTCAGAGCTGCAGAGGACGGCCACGTTGCTCCGTATCTCCTTGACGCGAGCGGGCCACCAGCCAAAGGCCTCAGAGTCCCGTGCGGTGTTGAGGACTTCCACTTCCACCCCGATGCTGAAGCTGTGCGTCCCCGGTGGCTCGTGGCGGGAGGGAGGGGACCTCCGGACGAAAGTGAAAGGGAAGCGTGAGAGGGGGAGCTCCCGGGAGTCGAAGCTAGCTCACGAGTCCCTCGAAGGAAGAGGGATAGACTTCCTTCCTCCACATGGCCGCTGTAGTGAGCACCGCTCTCACAAAGCACCTCCACATGAGAAAAACCGGAGTACCCAAGTACCCACGCTCGGAGACACGGTAGAGGGTGAGACATCCGGGGACACAGCACTTCTTCCCCATGACGGACGGACGGACGAACAATCTTCTGGGAACGTTTTCACAGTAGCAGTAGCAGCTGTTGTGCCTCCTCTTTACCCGCCCTCCCCGCCTTGCCATGCTAGAGGAACTGCTCTGCTAGAGGTCTCATGATTCTTTTGAGAGCCTTGACGTCCTTGGCTTACTTTCTTGTCCTAGAAGACTATTGACTATTAATGCCGCTTTAATAAAGTAGCGAATCTATTAAAAAAGAGGTTGTCAAAAGGGGGACTACTGCCTACTCTATTTGTATATTAGAAAACGTACATTAACTATGAGCAACGGAATATGATTGAGCGTTCTTCCTGCAGCTAAGTGCTTCTGTGCTTGACTGATGGTCTTTCCTTGAACTGTAGGGTAGAATCTAGTCACGGAGGGTCCCTCCGCTGCTCCAGCTCACTCACTATTCTCAGGCCAAGGAAGATCTAAAACACTATTGATCGTGAACTTGGTAAACTTCCATTTACATCATGCCATGCCTGAGAGACTTCTTTTTCGTGATTGACGAGTCCAAGAGAAGTGTAAGAGGAGGCTTCATGAGTGGAGTCTCCGTAGTCATCCGAGAAAGATCCGGAAGAGGGGGGATGGAGGGTAGATATTTGAAGACGAATGAGTAGGAATAGGTCATGAAGAACCTCCTCTTATCACGATCCAGGTGCCCAAAGATTCCAATTCGATGTGTAAAGTCACTATTCACTATTTCTGGATCCCGAGACTCTTCAGGATGGGAGTAAGTTAATTATATAGTTCTCTCTCTCTGTGTCTTTCTCTATCTGTGTGTCTATATCAATATACTCTATATAAGGAGGAATTAAATATTCCATTTACGTCATCATAATACACAAAATAATGATGATGACAAGGCAATCTAAAAGATCTACTCAATTTCCAAAATGAATCCTTAATTTCTCGGCTTAAACAAAAAACACATCTCTGAATTTTTGATATTTTGTAGAAAAAAGTCTCTTCTATCAACTCAAGGCCTCAGTTTTTTTGTCCAAAACAAAGAGGAAATCAGGAGAGCCGATTGGCTATAAAAAAGTGGCATCAAGGCAAAAAAAAAAGTTTAATTTCATTACCATAGAGCTTTCAAATGCTCAAAATGGGCAATTCTAGTATAAGATATAAACAAAAAAATATGCTCAATTTATTAAGTTTTTTCAAAAACTCCATAAGGAACTCGAAAATTTCCAATAAAAAATAAGGCCGGGATTTTGGCCGGGAAAAAGCCCAAATTTAAGAGGCATGTAACTTTGCTCAGACAACAAATTTCGAACTGAAATTTAAAACATATAATGAAAAAGACTTAATCATTCTATGGTGTAAATTTCATTTGAATCCATGAACCCAACATTTCATTGAAGTAATTTTTTTTTGGAATGACCCATATATATATATATATATATATATATATATATATATATATCTATATATATATATATATATATATATATATATATATATATATATATATATATATATATATATATCATATATAATATATATATATATATATGTTGTTGTCCCTCTCAGATGCTTTCAAGGCCAATCTTCTGGCAGCGCTCCAGGCTTTTCTTTCTTTTCTTCTTTTTTCAGGAAGGGCTCAACCTCTTCCTTGTCCAGCACCTCACCATTAGCCCATTCCATGAACTGGTCTGCAGCTTCTTTCACACCACTGAAGTCCCACACATATTTCTTAAGTCTATAGTATGTTCCCATCACCATACGATGTGCAGTCAGGGGTCCACCCCACTGGTTTGAAGATTTTTTGACAGTGGTGAGGACTGTTCAAAATCTTCAGAAAAATCTGGGCTGTCAGCACTATCTCAAATTTGAGGAGACACTAAATGTAACCTTTCACATTGGCTCTAGTTGTTCCTTCATGGTCTGGTCTTATCGCATAACCTGCAGTGTAAAGACCACGTCTGCATATTTCTGGGTATCCAAATACTTTTTGAGCACAGCATCTTTTGCCCACCACCGTGTCTGGCCTATAGGATTGCAGCCTCCTGTGACACCTTCCGGTGCTGGTTTGTTCCCACTGTCTCATCCTTTTGTATGAATCCCTAATGATGCAATGTCATTAAGAAGTTGAAAAGTTTGGTGCTCGAAATGACACTGCTGTTGAGTCTGCTAATACCAGATTAAGCACATGCATAGCACCACAAATGTATTTGGTTGGTGTCTTCGTCTGAGAGCAGACAGAGAAGCCTTTGTAGGTGTCCTTCATGTTAGCTGCTCCGTCGGCGGCACATCCTACACAACAAGACACATCCAGGTTGAGGGCTGCAAGTGAGTATTTTCTACTAGTTTACAGACACAATTGGTTCCACATTAAATGTACCTGAAAGCAGAGCTGTGGGTCGGACTCCCAAGTATTAGAATAACTAGTGATTCGAGATCAGCCAAAAACTCTTTTAACTCTTAGATTAATATCATACATATGGTATATAAGTTAATTGGTTCTTACGAAACTTGTATAAATTGAAGAATTTAGGGAGAACGTGGTATGGATGTGCCGTTGGAAGGCTGTCGACGGCCGTTTATGTTGCTTGAGGCCAGCGGCCCACCAGGACTAGTCCCAGTACTCCCGTAGTCACTCCAGCCCTTTATATATTATATATATATATGTATAATATTATACATATATATATATGGGTCATTTCATGCAGTCTTGAACATGACATTTTGATATTGGTGTCCACTGCTTATAGTATATCAATCATTATGTTGACATAGCGTTGCGAATGTCATAAATGCATTATTGGTATCAGCAGATTTTATAAAAACAATTCAACTTACTTTATTTTTATTTATACGCATCATCCAATCGTTCTTGTTCTATGGCCATTCAATGCATATATGTAGTTATATTTTACTCATAAAGTATATAGGAAAAAATATACCTTTATTATAAGCAAATGCTTTTTCCTCTTATAACCTGATAGAAGGGCAATTCAAGTTTACATATTTGCAGCTTTAATAATATATGAGACAGTCATCGGTTTTCATGATGGGAAACATATGAAACAAAAGGATCTCTTCTTTTTTGCATGATAGACCATTTGCAAGGGACTCGCTCTTCTTTTCGTCCCTGAATAAAATGAAGTCAAATTCGTTTTCATGCTGTAGCTTGTTAATAATTGAAGGACTTAAATAATGTACCGTGGTATATGTAAGTACCATGTGCTTGAAACCGCCAACGTATTGATTTGGCCAGTGTAAAACAAAAAAAATCATTGCGACTCTGTTTATAAAATGAATGCTGCAAAAAATATCACTACTAATCAAGGACATGTGTTAAGATGAAGCATTGACGTCATCACTTGGATTTATAAATAATAGCCCTATAGTAAGAGCCTGATGGCGTCAGTGTCCTCGTCCTCTATGACCCCAACATACCCCCACATTAATTTGATATTTTGGAAGGAAAGATGACTATTAGGTAATTATTTATCTGTATTGTTTGTAAAAATATACATATAATCAACTTGGACTTATGGAACAGAAAAAGAGTTATTAATGAACCATCATTCCAAAAAAATGATCGTCAGTTGAACAAAATGTCTATTGGCGAATTCACGAGATTACCATATGACATAACCATTGAAAAACTGCATTTTGAGAAAAAGAAATTAAAAGAATTGGTATCAATACTGATGACAGGGATTCAGAGGGAGTAGATTGGGATTCGATGGGAAAATCTGCTATCATTAGTCCGTTTTAAAAACGTATTTAAGGATAACAAAAAACATCATCATGAGTACCCGCTTTTTTCTTTTTCCTTCTTGAAACTATAAAGACCCTCGTATGAGCTGTTATTTAAAAATGGTTGGTGCGTCAGCACTTATGTTCATTTATTGGCACTAATATTATTTGACAAAAATTTGCAAAAAACCTAAGTTTATAAATTGATCATAGCTAAATTTAGTAAAACTAAATTTTTTCAAAATAAGTAATAGCAAAAAGTTTTGCTTCATAACGAAACCTTTGACACCAGTGACGTCCGATTTCTAACAATGCTAGAGATTTTTAAATTAGATATTCGTTTTCAGCATCAAAAAATGAACCAGAATCGCTGGGACTATGTAAAAGAACTAAAAAGTGTTTCATTTTGGGAGGTCTAATATATCTTCTCTATATATATAAAATTATATATGTGTTGTATGTCCCTATACATCGTATACACGGCCACAGTTTTTGTCTCAGAGCCACCAAACTTGGCACTGGTATGCTGACATACAGTGTGGTCAAGGTAAAAAAATAACAGGCCTCTAAGGCCACACTGAGCTAGAAATGGTCTTTTTTATTTTTTGACTAATAAAGCCGATTTTTTCATAACATATGTTTTGAAGAAAAAAAAATTCTAAAATTTTTCTTGCTACATGTTGGTATGTATCTTCAAATGATGATTGTCGAAAATAAAAAGGGAGAAAGAATAAATGAATCCAGTAAACCAGAGCAAGGCAGAGTTTTCACAGAGAGCGATCAAAGTTAAACAAACAGGTTTCTTCTCTCTCTCCTATTGTCAGCAAACCAGAGACAATTTTATGAAGCGTCGAAATAAATGCTACAGTTTTAACAAAAATATTAACCGGTTTGTAATAGAGGATTGATGAGGATGCATTGTGCAGTTAAACAAACAGGTTTCCTCACTCTCTTCCGATCAAATTTTATGAAGCGTCGAAAATAAATGCTACAGTTTAACCATGGGATTAACTGTTTTGTAAATAAGAAGATTGAGGAGGATGCATTTTGCACTTAAACAAACATGTTCCCTCTTACCTATACATACCCTCTTCCAAGGTCTGTATAATAAGGTCTGGGCAATACAAAACAAACATGTAATCCTAGCAGTATAACTACTCAATGACGTCACTGAGAACGATTATATCTATCTATCTATATATCTATCAATCTCTCTATCAATCTATAATATATATATTGGTTTTTAGGAATATTTATATATAAAACTTATGCACAAAGAAATCTGATAAAGCATTTTTTATTGGGAATTATTGATAGTAGGAATTTTCCCTTAACAACACTTTTGTATAAAATGCATTTTTAAAGGAACTACTGACTTTTGGGCCCAGCTTATCAGTCAAAATAGCTTTATTGAGCATTAATGAGCACATTTGGTTTGTTTTATTTTTAAACTGAGCCTATGAACAATAAGCTACGGTAAGGTAAGGTAGGCTTTGTGAAGAATAAAAATACAATAACATAATAAATAATAATAAGCGGAGCTTTGTTATGTTAATGCGAAGAGTCTGGGTCCCGAAACCTACCTTACCTTACCGTCGCTTATTGTTCATAGGTAAACTTATGGGTCTATTATATACTAATATACTCCTTTATATATGAAGGAAAAGTACTCAAAATGGGCTCAGTTTTAATAAAATAAAACTAACCAAATGTGCTCATTAATTATCAATAAAGCTATTTTGACTGATAAGCTGGGCCCAAAAGTCAGTAGTTTTCCTTTAAAATGCATTTTATACAAAAGTGTCGTTAAGGGAAAATTCCTAAAAATGCTTTACCAGATTTTTCTTTGTGCATAAGTTTTATAATAATATTGCCTAAAACCAATATATATATTTATAGATTGATAGAGAGATTGATAGATATATAGATAGATAGATCGATCGTTCTCCAGTGACGTCATTGAGTAGTCGCACTGCTATATGTTTGTTTTGTATTGCCCAGACCCTATTATACAGACCTTGCCCTCTTCCAGATCAAATTTTTATGAAGCGTCGAAAATAAATGCTACAGTTTAACAAAAATATTACCCGGTTTGTAATAACAGGATTTAGGAGTATGCACTGTGCAGTTGAGAAAGAAAGAAAAAATATTATTATGTTTGTCTGTCATTTTTAATGGTGTCCAGTAATTTCATCGCGAGTAAATTTGTCACAGAGCTTTTTATAGCCATTTTTTTGTCACGGGTAAATGCATCCCTTGCTCTTTTATAGTCAGTCAATTTTGTAGTTCTTCTTTTTGTCGCGGGTAAATTTGTCGCCAAGCTTTTTTGTAGTGAAGTATTTTTGTCGTTCTT
Organism: Caligus rogercresseyi; assembly: GCA_013387185.1. Lineage (NCBI taxonomy): Eukaryota > Metazoa > Arthropoda > Copepoda > Siphonostomatoida > Caligidae > Caligus > Caligus rogercresseyi. Next base: position 17,969,106 of record CP045899.1, read on the forward strand.
CTTTTTTTCGTAGGTATTTTGTCACCAAGCTTTTTTGTAGTGAAGCATTTTCCGCGCTGTTTATTTGTTTACTTTTGTGGACCTATTCATGGGGACTCTGTCTGGGGTCCCATGGGGTTTGAATCTACCGCTGACATTTTTAGGAGAAAAGACACGCGGCTTTAGGCCTTAGCCTCGGGTGTTCCTCCGCGAGTTGAAATCTACGCAGGGTCAACGGTGGATTTCAACGTTATAGAATAAAAAGCAAGCGATGTATTTACCCGTGACAAAAAAAACGGCTATAAAAGCTCTGCGACAAATTTACTCGCGATGAAATTACAGTAAACCATTTTTAATAGTTCATTTGCTCAATGCTCCTACATTTAGTCGTATTCTTCTCCCTCCTATTACAAAGTTAACTTCATACGTCTTCTGGCAATGTTTATGGACCTATCGGAATAAAACAGAATTACCAATGTAAGTGATTACCACTATGGTGTGATCAAGGTAGTTAAAAGTAAGGTAGAGCCATTTTAACCAATGAAAGTAAAAAATACACCGCCACGCCAACCTACCTCATGAGCATGACGTCACATATGCCAAAAGAGGGTTTATTTTATAAGTAAAATATGTTAAATATAATCGAATTTAGCCTTTAATTAGATCATAGAAGAATTAATTATCACAATTCTATTAGAAAATGGGAAAAAAAAAATTTGTGCGTACTCATAAATTTTTGATTATTTAAATTTGCTGAAACTATCTGAAATATTTCATGAAAGCAAACTCTTCAATCATTATATGATAAAACACATAAAAAACAACGAATAAATGATAAAAATACTGTTTATAATCATATATTACACAATTATTATTAACAGACTTATTTAGAAAAAAGTATATAATTTATAAACTATTAAAAAACAAAATACTGTTATAATCATATATTACATAAATATTATTACAAAGACATATTTAGAAAAAATATATAATTCATAAATTATAACAAAACAAAATACTGCTTATAATCATAAACTACATAAATATTACTACAAAGACATTTTAGAATAAGAAAATATATAATTTAATGGAGCATTTAATTAATCCACTGTTTTATTTTTCGCCTCTCTCTTAAATTTTTTCTATGACTAGCTTTTTGCTCTTGTAGGCGATTTTTTCATATTTTATTTTGGAGAAATACACAAATTTTAGCAAATTTATTAATAGCTTCCAATGGAACCGACGGTACGTTTGACATTGATTTTAAAACTCTTTTAAAAGGTTGTCGTTCCTATCAACCCTTCCATATACTATAAAACTATTTGAAAAAAAATTGTTCACATTTCCTCATAGCCTCTTAAAAATTTTTTGCTTTTTTTAATTAATTGAAGCCATTTTTTGTAAGAATAAGAGCACTAATGATAATTTGAGTAGGGATTTAATACTTATTATATATAGTAAAAGTGATTTGTTTATGTTTTCTGGCAGACGTGACGTCACACGAAAAAAAATTCGGAACCTAAGTTTATACATTATGAAACGGCGGGTGTTGGTGTGATATGATATATACAAACTCATTCTTTTCACATTAAATTAATGCTTTCCAAACTGGATCGCGATGTACACATACTCTGTACGTCTCTCCCTCTATCAATCAGTCCATGTCTCTCTCTATCTAACTGTAAGTCGGTCAGCTCTGTGAGCGTGGGCTGCTCATTGTCAATAGTTTGTCAGCAGATGCTGTTACTTCTGTGGTGTGTGGGGGGGGGGAGAGAGAGACAGGATTAATGGAAGAAAATGTATATAATGTTTCTCTTTTTCCTCGAAGTTACACCAAATGCCGCCCCAAAAAAGCGACCACGCCTTCCACGGAAAACAGATTTGCTTCAAGAGCATAAACAAATCGATCGGGTGAAATCATGAAGATAGAGAGACCAGATTGTTGGCGAATCGAGAACGACATCTACAAACACATGCAGTAGAAACACGTGAACAGCGTCAAGGTAGATTAGCAGCAGATGCCTCCAGGAATCAACAAACCCGATCGGCGGAATTGGCGGAAAGTTGGTCAAGACGCAACTCAGCAAATGCCGCCAGAATCGACAAACCCGATCGGCGGAAAGTCGGCCAAGACGCAACTCAGCAAATGCCGCCAGGACTGCATCCAGTAGACGAGCCGAAACGCCTTTGCTACGAGAACAACGTTTGTGGAATAATGGAGAAAGGCATGCCCAAAATATTGGTTATCAAGGCCCTCGGTTGCATTATGGAACGTGAAGGGTTCCAGTACCATCCGGAGGTCGATTCTACTCTACGCCTGCACACTGCCATTGGAAAAATGAACGTCAATTGCCGATATTGCAATACAATGAAATATCCAGCTGAAACGCCAGGATTATGCTGCGCAAATGGAAAGGTCCTGCTGGACGACCTGCAGGAAACTCCAGACCATTTGCGTAATCTCCTCTTGGGCAGTCACCAGATTCCAAGAACTTCATGCGGAACATTCGCGCTTACAATTTGGCATTCCAAATTACCAGTTTTGGTCATGAAACGTAGTCACACCCGCGTTACACTGCCCACTTTTAGGATCCAGAGGCAGGTGTACCACAAGATTGGATCTATGCTGCCTGTGGAAGGAAGAGAGCATGCTTTCCTACAGATCTACTTCATGGGCGACAACGAAGCAGAAGCCAACCGACGAGTTCAAGTAGCTCCTGTGACGAATGTAACAATTCTCCGTCCTCTCCAAGACATGCTGCACAGCAACAACCGGTATGTGAGAGAGTTTAAAACGGCACTTGAACGCCTGGAACAAGAAAGGCAGTCATTCCCGATCATCATTCGTGCTGACAAAACACCTGCTCACGAGCACCAGCGATGCTACAACAGACCGAAAAACAACGAGGTCGCTGTTCTCATTGCTGGCCATGACAAGACCACCACCAACAGGGACATCGTGTTGGAAAAACAAAACGCGCAGCTGCAGAGAATCAACGAGCTGCACCCCTGGTACGATGCACTCCAGTACCCGCTGCTGTTTCCGTGTGCTGAAGATGGTTACCGGATCAATATCCACAGGTGGAACCAAACAGCCACCGCCCCACTGCCAAGACGTATCTGCCATGGCCTTTACGCCTACAGACTGATGGTGAGGGCGAACAGTTTCATCTGCCAGCTCAGAGGAGGATGCTGCTTCATCAACATTGTCGACATGTACGTCAAAGTTAGTATTATATAATATCAATAATAATATCAATCTTCATAAATGAAGTCATATGTTATGTATTTTTACATTTTCAATTCCAGGTCGAATCGGAGCGCCTAAACTTCATTCGCCACCACCAGTGTGAACTAAGAGTGGAGCAGTATGTTCACCTGACTTGTTTATAACGTTCACATGCAACCCCAACTGGGAGGAGATTAAGTCCCATATAAACGTCGAATTCTGTAACTCTGTTAAAGCAATAAAATTATATACGCAAGTATATCAACAAAGGCAGCGACAGGCGGTATTCGAGGTGAGACGAGAAGGTGCAACCACAGACGAGGTCACCCAATTCCGACAGGACGCTATCTTTCAACAAATGAAGCTACATGGAGACTCTTTCAATTCCCCATCCATGCCAGACACCCACCTGTCCAACATCTCAGCGTCCATCTCTGGAGAACGGCCAAAGAGTGTACTTCAATCAACACACTCTGACCGACCGTGCTGCTGATCCACAGAGGAAACTACACTGACAGCTTTCTTTCATCTGGTAATGTGGACCACTTCGCCAGCCACTGCTATATTGCAATGTTCCTCAGTACTAACATGGAACAACAGTAACGACTCTGGGTCAGGCGAAAGCAAGGCTGTCCAGTGCCTGGGGAGGATGCAATCCTGGAGACACACGGGTAGAGTCTACACCGTTCATTCCCATGAATATGGGTGCTTCTGTCTACGCCTGCTTTACACGTGGTGGAGGGGGCCCACGTCTTTCCAAGACCTTCGCACAGTAGAAGGTGAAGTTTGTGCCTCATTCAAAGAGGCCTGCTCCAAACGAGGACTCCTGAAAGATGATCGCACTGGGATCTGACCTTGAGGATGCTGTAGTCAGCCGTTCTCCGGTGATGCTACGCCAGTTGGTTTGCGATCATGCTGGTGTACTGCAGCCTAACCAATGCGCCAGCCGTGTGGGAGAAATACAGGGATAGCATGACGGAAGACATCCTACTGCAGGCACGGCGTCAAGAAGATGATGAATACCCCCAGTCACACCCACCATGTACAATCAACGCGTCATCTTCCTGGAAGACAAGGTACTGGAGATTGGTGGTTGCTCCCTTGATAACTATGCCCTCACCACACCCGACAGATTCAGCAACGCCTCATTAGCCGACACATGCTGCGTGAAACCTCTATGCCAATGACCTACTCCAGCAGTATGTGGATGACAACGAGCCTCTCTTCACTCCAGACCAGGAACGATGCATACACCAAGATCATGCTCAAGGTCAACAGCGGAAGTGCAGGTATTTTGTTTCTTGATGCCCTGGCGGAAAACTGGTAAGACTTTCTCCTCAATTTGCTCTTGGCCAAGTGAGGGCAGAATAACAAAGATAGCTTTGGCTGTGGCGTCATCTGGAATCGCAGCAATACACTGCTGAGGAGGTGAGAGACAGCGCACTCCCCGGCGTTTAAGCTTCACTCAACCTGTGTCATCAAGAAACATCCAGTGTGCAACATCAGAAAGGGCAACGACGAGCGAAGGAATGTCTCAAAGAGACCAGTCTGATTGTGTGGGACGAAAGCACCATGGCCACAAGAATGCCCTCTACGCGCGGACAAATCACTGAAGGACATTAGGTCTCACGATTCTCTCTTTTGGAGGGTAGTGCTGTACTGCTGGTGACTTCTGGCAAACTCGCCCATTATACCGAGGGGACGCCGGCTGATGAAATCAACGCATGTCTGAAATCGTCCCATCTGTGGCGCTTTGTGGAATGTATGCAACTGACAACCAAACATGCGTTCCCGACTGCTGGGAGAGCAACCACAGCGGATACATTCCCTCAAACTTTACTCAGATAGGAACATGGGAGCTGCCCAAGATCAAGATGGACACATCAGCATGGCAGGCATTGGCAACTTCATTTCTACTCTCAACAATGTATGTACCACTGTGTATCCAAGCATAATAAAAAACCTGCAAAACCGAGGGGCTCTGTGTGCGTGCGATCCTGGCACCAACCACGAGACGGTGGGCAACATCAACAGTAACTGTACGCCAAGGAGATTCAGGCGAAGAGAGATCAGTACCGCTGGTGGATGTGTCACGAGACAGACCAGGTGACCAGTTATCCCACCGGAATTTCTCAACTCGCTTGACCCTTCAGGCCTCCCTCCACATGTATTAACCCTCAAACATGGCTGTCCTAT
>CP045899.1:17974609-17987905 GCA_013387185.1 Caligus rogercresseyi
TACTTTTATTTATCAACAATAATTTTCCACAATAGTAATATAATATTATTTACAAACGATACATAGTTTAGAGTTACAAAAAAGTAATTCAATATATACTGTTTTCATTGTTGAAATAGACTGTAACTACAGCCTCATTAAACTTCTAGTTTCGGATGGTGCCATGAGTTTCAAATCAGAGGATCTTGAGGAGGTTTTAGCGGGGCTGGCGTTGCGTTTGAGGGCGTTCCGGTTCGGCTTGAGGTCGAGCCAGACTTTTTTCATCCACGGAAAGATAACATCAGCCACAGCGACCCCGAAGTATTTGCCTCTTCCGCCCCTATACAATATGAAGAATTAATTATAAACATTTAGGTGATATTAAATTTAACGTCATAGCGTAACTCTATCCTGTTTTATCACTACCTTAAATCATTTAATTAAAAACAGATGATGCAATATGCATTTCATTACAAAAAACAAAGTCAATAACAGAATAAAAGCTACGTATAGCTACGATACTATTAAAATTGGACAATGTACTCAATATATTTAATTTTTAGTTAATACTTATTTACTTATTTATTGGCTTGATATTGTGATAAAGTAAAAATCTATTTCATAAAATGAAAAAAGTTATGAATTAATATTATATATATCTTTAAAATCATTAATATTTTAAATTGCTTTAAGATAAAAAAGGGTACTTTTATTTTTGATTGAATAGTTAGAAACTCTTACTTTGACTTGGACATCCATCCACCATATAGACTCGATGCTCGAGCTAAAATACGGAAAATCCCAGAGCCTTCTTCGCTATTTAGAACTGCAGCGTATTCCTTATCCTCCAAATAACTCAACCGTTGGTCCAAAAAGCTCTGGCAAATTGGGATAAGTTCCTCCTCGTAGCTCTTGTATAAAGCTCCTTCATATGAACAATGTCCATTATTTCACCCTTGGAGCAAGGCAGCTTAATAGCCATTTCACGTAGCAGTCCACGGGAAGGGCAGCATAGCAGTTTTGGATGGATTCTCTGGTTGGACCTCATAGGCCAAATTCTGTCTGTTGAAGAAGAGAGAAACCATTTTGGAGACTTCATTTTTAGATGATTGTAGAATGTCCGTTCGGATGCAGGGCGTCGCGGGTGGCCGTTAGTGCCATAAAATAGACTCGGGGAAAATCACTTAGTAACCTATGGAGAAGCTAGTAGTGCGAGTGAAAGTCGTGTCCCTACTGAGACACACAGTTGGCCTCATCAATAACGAATCGCTTGAGGGGATCCCGCGAATAAAGGCTTTGAGAGACTCCATTGAGCTTCTGAGAGGCAGATACCCTCTCGGGAGTCACGCAGAGGAATATGATTTGGGGCGTGAGGAGACGGAGCTTTTCGTATATTTTCACTGCCGGCAATAGTCGTCCCCGATGAGATTATCTGCAGAGATTCCCATACCGTTGAGCTTTGTGACTTTATCATATATGAGGGATGCCAGGAGGGATAGGACTACAGTGACTCTGCCCTGGACTGCAGCGGGTAACTGATAGCAGAGACTCTTTCTGCCTTCCGTGGGCATAAAGACAGAGGCGACATTGTTCAAGAGGGTCGCATTAATGGCTGACAGATGATTGAGGCGAAAGCTGTGGATATCAAAGTGACTCTTGAGCTTCCCAAAGAGATCGTTTGAGAAAGAGTAGTCCCTCTTTGGCATATTATTGTATCCCTGTTTACAACAGAAGCAGATAACTTGTAAACCACTTTGAAACACAGAATATAAAGAACTTAAAATAACACTACACACCACTTTTTTGAAATAAATATTACAATTGAACTAATAATGATGGCCTTACTTGAGCAAAGGGAGTGCCCGTAATGACATCATCCTTCCAGTTAGCTTCTAGTATTCCTTGATACATACACACACATACATATATATATTTATTCTATACAATAAGCGGCGAGCGTCCGTGTTTCCGTCCGGACTGAAATCTCTTCCTTAACAAGCTATCTAAGGCCAGGGTGTGACCAATGTGACCAGCTGGACAGGTAACAATTTGTAACCAGTTGTGACCAGTTGCAACCAGTGTGACCACCTTTTCAGTAACTGATATATGTTCTCTAATGGGGCATCTACCGACCATGGTGTGGACCGACGTTTAGTGTCATCCTCCCCCAACTTGATCATGAGAAGGTCAGAGAGATCCAAGCAAGGCAAGGAGTCCCACCTCAGGGGCAAGTGGTATCACCTGGAGGAGCCATGCTTTTCCCATGGGGCAACTTTATGTGGCATGCTCCAGGGTGGGGAAGCAGAAAAAAACCTCTTTACTCTATGCCAAGCCCATAAGAAGTGCAAGAGTTGTAATTTTGATAAATGGGAGCATACTGTCACAAGACAGTGAACATAGTTTATCCAAGTGCCTTAGAATAAACAAATTTCTGTATTATGTGTTAAGTATCAGAAATACAAAGAGTAATCACAAAATTTGTGCCGATTAAGTTATTTTCTTTTTTTTCTTTGGCAATGGAGATTATTTTGTAGAAGTAATTACATTTAGTTAGGTTAATTATTGCTGTTCTCATGAGTCAAAATGTAACTTTACTCAATGTCGGGCCGAAGGCCCGAGGCGGGGGATCTGGAGACCGCGTGTAGCGCGTTCTTCAGCTTGTATTTAATATTGCAGAATATCCAAGCCTGTGGAAGAGGGAAATGTTTGAGGCTCTGGACGTGGTTGCGCTCAGAGGTGGAGCGGCGTTTTGATCAGGAGGGACTCTGCATAGCTGCAGGGCGAGAGCAGGCAGTCCTTGAGGCGGCCCAAGGGAAACGGGTTGATGTGGGTTCCCCGGAACTGAGCCCCTTCTCACGAGAGCAGCTTAGCATTGAGCTGGACATACTGAGGGACGTGTGTAGGGGGCGAGAAGTTTTCACTATCAGGATGTTGTGTCCATCCTGCACACCTTGCAGCCCCAAACCGCTCCATGCTGTCGGAGGTGGAGAAGCTCATAAAGCTCTGTCTAGCCCTGCCCATATCTGTCGTGGCATCCGAGCGCTCTTTCTCTGCCTTGCGCAGATTGAAAACTGGCTGCGCAATACCATGAAGCAGGAAAGACTCACGCATTTGGCCATTATGAATGCGCATAGTGACCTTTTTGATGAATGCGATGTTTCGGCCCTGCTTGAAGAATTCATCAGCAGGTCAACTGAGAGAAGGTCCACTTTTGGAAAAGTGTGAAAGCCCTTGGAGTGCAAACTGTTCCTTTTCTGAATGCTGTTTTTATAGCCTAGTGTTATGTGTTTTAATAAAGGCTTGATTTATTCATTCATTTATTCGTTCATTTTCTTAACAATTAAGATGCTGCATTATAGTTCGTTAATCATTGATACTGTAAGTGTGCGTCTCTCCTCCGATCCTCCAAAAAAATCCGCCCCCTCTCAGAAAATAGTTCCGACGTCCATGGACATAATCCCCTATGAGACTATATCATCTATAATTTTATCAGACGGATTTTCAAGCCAATGAAGAACACATCCTTCACTATTAAAAAAAGTCTTGAACATACAAATTATATCTTAAAATATGAGCTAAGAAAGATGCAACCACCGTTTGACCTCATACATATAACTATAAGATCCAATGGTTATCTTCAATAAAAAATGCATTATGGCGCCCATATTAGATCACATCCTAAAATCTGAAATGGCTTAATAAGAAATACAGGATCCCCGTTTTGAAATATATTCTTATTGTGCGAAGAAGGAAAAAAATAGCCATGTTTTCAGAGACAGCAAACAGCTCTGCAGACTTGGAAAGCAATTGACAAGGCCTTTGAGGAGCTTGTGAAGAGGAAATCAACGAGGGACGAGAAGCTCTATGGTTTATCCTCTCAATCCAAGATACTCTGAATGGCCTGCAAAGTGATAGCAAAACTTCAATTTTTATTGCACATTGATGGTTGAAAAAAATACATAAAAATAAGTTAATAGCCACAGTTGCCTATGTGTTAGAATATGTTTGATGTTTTTGTGTATTCGTATTTTTTTAAATCGGTCAATTAAGTTATCTACGTGTTTTTGGTTATAATTGTTTATGTTTTATTCTGTTTTCTATCTGAACCAGTGCATCTTGTGTTTTTTAAAACTTCTTTGCGTTTTTCTTTTATTGTTGATACCTATTGAGATGTGAAAAATAAAAAAGATAAAAAATCACAGAAGAACGGATATACTAAGTTTGAAAACGCAGAATGTGCCATGAAAACACTGCTAAAACTCTACAATTATATAAAGTTGCCATAAGCCAACGTGTGATAATGTGGATGAGACCCGAATCACTTCAGTAAAGCGTCAATCCAATAATAATTTTCATATGAATTGGTTGTAATAAGCCGATTGTGTTTAAAAATATAAATGAAAGAGAAAATATCTCAATTTATTATGAATTAAATAAATTACAGGTAATACTTTATCATATAAAAATACGTAAGAAGTCTTACTCATAAATATGTAATAATTTGAGTTATAAAATGTTTTAATAAATGTGCATTTATAAAAAGTATTTATATACCTTCGTTATTGTACTCTTGGCATGTTTTACACACTTTAAGTCAACTAAAACATCATTTGTTGTCAATTTTTGGTCCAATACTACCAATAAAATATCAATCAATATAATAGGTGTCGAAAGGGAAAACTCGGTACTCTTTACGGCCATTGTAGTATTAATAGTTTAAAGACACCACTCTGCACCTTCCAGTAAGGAAGTATTGTTGAGGAGAATCATAGGTTCATCTTCTTCAATAATGACTAAATGCTATCATAGCTTAGAGTCCTGTGGCATTTTTATTTTGAATTTCTTTGAGAATTGAATGAAAATAAGTAATTGTAATTTACAATATGAGAATGGGAAAAGTCGATTCTTACAATATATTTTTCAAAATAAATATCGCACTGAAAGCCTATTCAAATGATGAATTACAATATTGCGACAAATTACCAGTCTTCAATTTCTATTGGTCGCGTATCCGATATTAACCTTACGTCAGGGTATTTGAGGAAGTTAAGGTATTATTGTATTAGCTTACCTTTCTTTTTGTTAGAGGAGAACCCGTCAGCATTCATATGTATAGTATTAAAATTCTTACCTTTGAGGAGGTGTCCTATGACTTCTTGCTGTCTCTGTCCTTTTCCGTCACGTGTCTTCTTTCGTGTCTCTTTTGAGAATGGTAGATTTCGAAGGAGCTGTATCTCCCTCGGACACAAAACTTTGGTAATATGTATATGTTGTGATCTCTTCATCTTGAAGCTTCTGGGAGTTCGGATCATTTTTGTCCAGTGGTTTTTTGAATCATATCTAGATATAGAATTAAGTTTCGAAGCAATTTGCCGTCCATGAAATGCTAGAATCTTATGAAATAGTGAAATTAACAAAATATTTTTCTGTGTTCTGTTTCAGGTGGAACTTTTATCTTCTGGATCAAATTTGTAACTGCGTTCCCCCTAATGTCATGTGTGGAACACAATTTATCTCGAGGTCATTTTTACACAATAAAGATTAAAAGATTGACAGTATATACACCTTTGGAGCACATTGCCTACATTTGGAATCTGTACCGATTGGGTTTATCCCGGATAAACGGTTTTGTATAATGCTTCCCAATGTACGACCTTCGTCCACTGATAGAAGTTTAACAACTTGTAATGTTGTAGAGTATCAAGAAATGGTCTAAATTTTGATGCACGGCCATTTGTTGAAATGCAGATGGGTTGGAAAGGAACATTGTTTCAATTTTTATTATCCTTTTGGCAAGTAGCTTCGGTTTATGATCCTTTGAATCTCCGTATTCTCTTTTTTTTCTTGGCCGCAGGGCTTATATTTAGGTATGTGGTATTGAAAAAATAATTATCACGTAAACATAATGGTCAGCATAAAATCTCAAAGGGGTAACATTATGATTGTATAACATTAAATAATAATCATAATAAAAAACACATGACAGCAATGGGTTATAAATAAATCATTTGAATTTCTTATGTATGTAGAGTTCATAATTATTGAAGAACTTTGGAATAAAGGGAAGCAATGGATATAATTCAAAGAATTGACATCTTTGATTCTTACCTATTTTCGTTATAAATCACGTTGTGATTTTTGTTATAACTGCATCACATCTTGGATTGCACGAGAAGGTGAGAAAGTCTTCGTCTGATGGGTTTTCATTGGGCATTTCCATAGTTTACTTTATTTCATTTTTGCAAAAGAAACAGTTACTACGATCATCTTTGAAAAATTTGCTGGCAACTTCCAGTGAACTAGTCAACCTTCTATATTTGAAACATTTATCTGACGATGTTAAAAATGATTTTTAACGACTTTAATGCACTTGCTGATATTTCTATTGATTTCTATTTGTTTTAAAATAAGATTCGATGTAATTATAATTGATGAAGATGATGCATTTCTTTAAAACCTGTTAGCTATAGTAAATATTTTTATTCTAAGGCTAAAAACGGGTTGGATTATTTAGAGGACTACCCAAGACACAAGTAAAATATTTAAAAGCGAGTTTGTTTAAAATTTCTTGAGAATAAATGACGTCACTTTTCATTAAAAGTTCACTGACTGAGGTATTTAAGCAGTTTAAAAACTGGCATCTCCCATGCCAGAGACAATTCAAACTTTTCGAGACGATTCTTGACCCTTCACAAAAAGCTTATATCTTTTCTTAGAATTGACAATCCGTGAAAAGGAAATTTTTCATAATCAACGTCATATAGCATATAAAAAATTCAAGCATATGGAACACTAATAGTTTTTGTCCCATAGTTTATGGATCCAAAGACAGTCTTGGGACATCCACTTTTTATATCATGAACGCCTAGTCCTTCAAGTTTAATGATGTATGTTTTCGAAAACTTAAGATGTTCCTTCTTCTGTTAAAGCCAAAATACGGTTTCCATTGTTAAAATATCATCCAACGTTCCTTGGTGAAAGGGAGTAACACGGAGCAAATGAATATCCTACGTACAATATACGTGTTCCAAGCTTGGATCTTGTCCATACGTTTAAATGGAGGGTGTTAAAAAAAAACTTGCCGTTTTGACTTTAGCTATAATTTTATTCATTCATTTCAGTGCTACTTGTGTCAACCCCAAGACCCAAGTATATTAATGTCTTTAGATGTTTTCAATGTTGGTCATGATTTTTCCGAAATATCACTAAATGGGTTATTAGTCTGATTTTCGATATTTACGCTGGTCCGGAACAATTTGTGTAGCGTTCTAAAATTTTAAAGTTGATTTTACTGATAAAAGAGTTTGGAGTGGCTATACGAATATGTCACCGTAGATAGTCCGCGTTACATAACATTTTAAGATATATGAAGGGATTCAAAACTGCGAATTCCCGTATCAGATTTGATATTTGATATTCTGAATCAGGTCATCAATACAGAAGACAAACAAGATTCCCGCTACTGGATCTCCTTGTGCTTCGGTTGCCATATTCTATTAGAGTCCTGGTTTCACAAATAGAAGCGCTAACCATTCTTATTATTAGGTCACCGAATCCTTTTTTATATGATGTTTCGATGATGAATTATGTGATACGGAGTCAAAAGCTTTGACAAATCGATTGACATCAGGGATGTGGTACTGTCGGAGTCTAAAAGTGGTTGGAGGGTAAAAGGAGCAGAATCAATGATCTTCTCTTCTAAAATCCCTACTGGGCTCCATGCAGTTTTTTTAAACTTTATAATTCGATAACTAAAATAAAGGAAAATATTTTAAAAACGAATTTTGCTTTGAAAATGGTCTTATACTTTTTAAGGGGGTTCTTTTCCTTCTTGGTTAGGTTTAGAAATATTTATTACTCTGTTACACAAAGACATATACAAACAGCACACAACTTAGGTATTAAAACAATTTTTCCATCAGAGGCTATTCTGGAAGTATCAACACTTTAAAACTTTTTCACAAAACATGAATAAAGAGATATTTGTATTAAAAACTTTTTATGTTGCAGCGCTGTGTTGGGAGATATTTGATCTGGTTGATGGCGAGCGTCCAATTGGTATTGTCTTCCTGTGGTATCTTCAATTTAAAAGCTGTATACCTGGCAGCTGCGGCCAGTATAATAGCTCTAATTTCATTTGGTTTTAATTCTGTGTAAGTTGATAGTCTTTTGGCAATCAGAGCTTTTGAATTTAGGATGGCGAATTCAATCGCCTTCGACTCCAGCGACGATTGTTTTTTCCTGCCCGCCAAACCAAACAGAAGAATGGCTTGAATAATATTTCTTGGACCATTTTCCATTCCAGGAACGTTGATTTTTATAAAGTTCTTAAGATGGAGATAGCCTGACAACCAGTAAAAGCATGTACGATATCATTGTATACCTTACCACAGTCTTTACACGGTCGAAAGAATTTTATACACCTCCCAGAAATCTGAAGCTGTGCAGTAAATTTCCTACCATCTACTATATTTTTTAATGAGTCTAAAATTCTAAAACGCCATTTCTGGGAGAGATTAAGCTCTCTCATATATTCCAATAAAATTCCTTGTACTTCGTTTTTTAAAATCGTAAAATTCATTTTAAGATGCCAAGGCATCGGAGATATAAAATTCTTAGCGGATCTGTTAAGGGGAAAATAAAATCTACCATCTTTAAAAACTGAATCTCTCCCAAGGTCGTGAAAACAAAAAATCTTCTCCAAGAGCCTTCTCTTCCAAAGAAGCCGGAGGGAACAGGTTGCGAAAAAAGAAAGGCTTTTTCTCATTTTGCAAAATGATATCCATCACGGAGTCGTTTTTAAAGATTGGATGAGCATTCCAGATTAATCTTTGTGCAGCCCCCCACTCTGGAGACAAGCAAGAGGTTTTGGCATTAGTTAAGACTGTCCCCATCATAAGTCTATTATAAAGAGGATTAGAAGCAGGGAGTCTCCTCCACTCCTGATGAGGTTTGGAAGACAGATCAATGAAAATCTTTACATATATTTTGGGGATTATTTTATATAAAAGGGCGATCCCACCCCCAAGAAGATTGCGGGGCCTTTTTATGGTCTCTAAATAGGATCTGTGGAAGAGTTTATTGAGCCACTTTTCTTCCTCAGTGACGGCTTTTTCAGCAAATACAGAAGAAGCAACTGCCTTATATAGTACTAAAGGTACAACTTGTGAGTTGTAAGCGTCAATCCTCTTCTGTAAGTTCCAATTTCGCCAGACACTGATATTTTTGTAGATAGTGGCATTGATTTTCCGCCAATTACTTTCATGCATTCCTTGTCTCTCCCAGACAATGCCAAGAATTTCCACTTTACTTTTGCAAATACAGTTCCCTACCCTTTTTCCTTCTTCCGGCTTCCAACACCCAATAGGCAAAACAAATGTTTTATTTTCATTAATTTGAAGTCCGGATCTCTTTCCATATTTACGGAAGAAGTTCAAAATGACACTGACCCTCTTACACAGCTGAGATTCGGAATTTGCCTCAACAAACATTGTCACGTCATCTGCATAAGCATCAACTAGATGAAGTTCATCATAAAACTTGATCCCAAATCCTTTATATTTTTTATTTAACTGAAGTAAAAGATCCTCGATAGCCATGATAAATAACAGAGGCGCTGAGGGACATCCTTGTCTGCAGCTTCTTTTTAAAACAATCCGTTTACTCTCCGTTCCATTTAACGAAATTGTAGACGAACCATTCCACAAAAGAGCTCTGACTGGATTAAAAAAACTTCGAGGTAATAATTTTTTAGCAGCCTTCAACACGTGAACATGATGAATAGAATCAAAGGCCTTCGAGAAATCAATTCCGACAATAGCCCCGTACTTATTTCTTTTACTAGTGGAGTCAATGGCAGTCTGAATGTTTCTCGAGATATCCGAAATCTTCCGATTCTTCAAAAAACCTTTCTGCGTGACTCCGATCCGTTGACTAAGAAAAGGTTCCATTTTACTAGCCAGGATTCCCGACAGTATCCTGTATGATATGTTAAGGATTGTTATAGGACGCCAATGATTAAAATGCGTACCATCGCCTTTTTTAGGTATGAGAGAAATTCTACCTTCCGTTAAAGCTTTAGGTAGTGTTCCATTTATTTCCATTGAAGAACCCACCCTAGCAAGGTAAGGAGACAATTCATTCACACAAGACTTAACTATACCAGCTGTCAATCCATCTGGACCAGCCGCCTTGTCAGTTTTGAGTTTTTTGGTGATGTACTCTCTGATATTATCCTCAGTAAATATTTTATACCTTGGTGTACTGGGGAGTCTTCTGGGGAAGTAGCCCCTATTAGTATTGACCACCATTTGAAACTTATCATAAAAATATTGTAAAATGTCATCCGTTTTTGTCAGTACCTCGCCGTTATCCTCTATCCTCTTGATGCCACTAGCAGGATATTTCCCCTTATTATGAAGGAATTTGCGTCTTAAATTACTATTATTTTCTGCCTCAACCTTTTCTTCCCTTTCCATCTGCACAACCTCTGCGACTTTGAAAGTGTTCGCTATGTCTGCCGTTATTGAACGGACAAAAAGAGAATTGTTACTTAGCATATTTTCTATCGACTCTTGAAACTCTAATCTTTCCTTATTTTTCTCCTTAAGATATTTCGCGACTGTGGATCGAATAACCTTAATATATGACAAATAGACACTTCTTGCAGATAAATCAGTTAAATGAAATTGGCTTAGATTATTCCTCAGCCTTTGCACAAACTTTTCTTCTCCAAGAATCCATTTTGGCATAGAATATCGGCGACGATTTACAGTTGAGCGGATACAAATTGTGATTATTTTATGATCGGACGATGTCTCGGGACGATAAAAAGCATTTACTATTGCCCTTTGAATAGACCAAGAAACAAGAGCTAAATCAATTCGAGATGTCTGATCTGCCTTTCTCCATGATATGCTATCGTCGGGTGAAAGTTTCTTTACAATATCCACAAGATTGAATCTATCACATAACTCACTCAGGATTTTTGAATTAGGATATCGAGATGGAGGCTTATCGAAGTCAACATTTAAATCGCCAATTAGTATAAAAGGATTAGAATCAGTCTTTTGCAAATTTATAATAGCATGAAAAAAGGAAGAAGATGCTTCATTAGGACCATATGCATTAATAATAGAAAAAGTGAAGCCATTGTTAGTAAGAAGGATTTTATTCCAGTCACTTTTACCTGAATACCCTTTGACGAACTTTACCCGTTCTACCTTTTTAGAAATAAGTGTCAGCACACCTCTATTAATATTATTACCTGTAAAATAGGAATAGTATTTTCTTGGGAGACATAAAGGACAATTTAAGTTGCATGAACCAGACACACTCGATCTTATGTCTTGCAGACACAAAATATCTGGGCTCAATGACAATAAGTGTTTCATAAGTGCATGCCTGGAATGGCGTTCTTTTCCTCCTCTAGTGTTTAGAGACAAGATTTTACTTATTCCCATATTTAGTTTCATTGAATGGCTAACTGGTTCATGATAAAAGTCTGTTATTTTCATTTGGTCCAAAGCATTGTAACTCTTATATCTTTCTTTGAAACTTATCTTTTTAATTAAGAAGGGAGAGTAGAAGAGTCACTTAAAGATCATTAGCACATCTATGATGCTTATTGCCTTCATCCGGAGACCTATCACCGTCGGGCTGCCTTCTTTTTCCTGTCGAACCCGAACGAGTTCTAAACTCCAAAATTTGATTGGGGTCAATGTGGCTTTTGGACAATCTTCTTTGTACTCCTCTTCCATTATTGGTCATTGAAAGGTCTGATCTTGTGCAATCTACCGTGTTTTCCTCCGGGACTTCTTGAATAACTTCAGGGGTTTGCCCACAGCCTTCATCCCTCAAATCTATATCAGGGAGAGCGGGAGTGATATTTGTATTAGTGGCCCTAATTTCAGGCTCCTCAACCGCATCTTCACTATGAATACTGCTATTTGAAGAAATTGTTGCGATCTTCAACACACTAGTTGAAGAGGTTTCTTCCTCTTCATTACAACTAACTGTGGTAGTTAAGTCTTTTTGTTGAGGCAACTGTTCCACTGGGCACACTTCCGTTATCTCCTCGTGGTCATTCACGAGAGGAGTATCCTCCTCAATTCCAACAACAGTGTTTGATTCATTATCGATAGAGTCTCGCCGTTCCATCAAAATAGCTTTAAGACCTTTTTCGTAATCTTGTACTCTAATTCGTTGATTTTTACAATTGATCTTCGTATGACCCCACTGAAAACAATTCTGACATTGTAATTGAGCTCCCTTAAACTTCAGTTTGATTAAGACTCCGTTAAAAGGCATTATTTGAGGTATCAGTCTCGGATTAGCGATAATTTCCACAATATAATCTCCATCTCTCCAAATGTCTTTGTAACTCCCATACTTCTTCTCTGCATCCTTGTCTAGGGGATTCTTTTTGGGATAATGACGGAGCACTTCCCCAAATTGATTGAACCACTCTACTGCTTTTCCTTCATCCACTCGCTTGAATGAGTTTACCATAGTGATTGAAAACTTTTTTTGTTGTCTATGGTTACTTTTTCAATTCCTTTAAGTCTAACTACAATGTTCACTTTTTCTCCATGAGAGTTTGTTAGAGTATAACTTTCAACTTTCTTTAGATCTTCCAGTCGTCCCCTTACATCCACTGGGAATTTGGAATAGAAACAGGCTTGACCGAACCCAAATCTCGGATTAGCTCCTGCCAATTCATGTTCCATAAATCCAAATTTAAGGGCAATATTATAAACGTCTACATGCTTCAGGTTATCCTGACGCATTAGCACTCCTTCACTATCTTCAATAAGAAAACAAACGTCTCCCATTTAAAAACCCTATCAAGCTCTACATAGCTATCAGACCCCGAGTTAATATAATTATTATTCTTTCGACCGAGAGCCTGTGAATAAAGCACACGCGGATACGCATTACTCACCGGCCGGCTACTCTCTCCAAGACGTCCTTGACCCTGTTGATCTGGAGGTCTCTCACGAGGGGGATCCTGACTTCGCATTTTTTTTCATTGAAGAAAAAAGAAGAAGTTAAGGAAAGACAACCCCGTAGAGAAAACACGTCACTCCCTCTCCTATGAAGAGATGTGACGAAAAAAGTCCTGCTCCTCGAAGAATACCCAATTATATCCCCTATATCGCACTATAAGGGCAAATTAACGATATAATCGACGACACAAAACACTTATCCACACTTCGAAGCGAAAACTACGTTCCGAATCACCTTATATTCACTGAGAAAAGACTCCCAATATAGAGCAATGACGACACGTCTTATCACAACAAAGGTACTACAAAA
>CP045899.1:17988005-18030844 GCA_013387185.1 Caligus rogercresseyi
ATGTGGAAAGAAACCTTGCCCTCATAACTGTATCAGAGTACACCTGCCCCTCTGCAGTAAGGCAGTGTGCTATGGCAACACAGATGCCAGAAAGGAGTGCAGTATGTGGCACGGACACATCCGTGCAGCAGCCCGGGTGGAACGAAAGAGGGAAAGAGAGGAGGAGCAGAAACGGCAATTTAAGGCCTGGCTCAAGCAGGGAAACTCCTCCACGGGGAAAAGGGGCGCCCCGAGGAAGATTCAGGCCCCAAAACAACCCAAAAAAGTACCAGGAACCCTGGAAAAATGGGAAACCTTCAACTGCGGTCCGAGATTGCACTGCTTCGGTCGAAGCAGCAGCAAAATTGACCAAGATGACCACTCCCTCCCTTACTTACGCAAATATCGCGGCGCCTGTGCCACAGCCCCCCGTGCTGCAACCTCCCGTACCTGTGGATCAAAACGTTGCCGTCCTTCTTGGACAAATCGCCAGGCAAATGGCGGACCTGGCAGCAAGTCTCCAAGACTGAAGGTCTGCACCTGGAACGTCCAGGGCTCAGCGGCACCAAAGAGCTCCACCTCTCCTGCCTGCTCGACAGACAGGACATCGACGTGGCCGTAATCACCGAGACCGAAATGGCCCCCTCGGTTGGCACCTTTAAAACAAATGGGTACGTCTCGTTTGGGCCTCTTGGGGTTGGAAAGAGGAGGATAGTCACTCTCGTGAAGACTGACCTGGCAATGCACTCCAACGCCAAGCTACGACCCGACCTCATGTCGTCAGATGTTCAAACGGTGTGGATTGAGCTGACCCTCCCCACTTACAGTGTTCTTGTCGGCGGCGTCTACAGGGAATGGAACTCCTCCGAGCCCGGATCTGTGCTCACCGAAAGAGATCGCCTCGATATCATCCTTGACCAAGCTAAATCCGCGACTGGCACGTCAAAGCGTGTTCTCATTCTCGGTGACTTCAATCTCGACACACTGAGGCACAACGACAGGAGCTACTCGCGGAGGAGCTTCCTGCAGATCCTTAGCGATGGCATGAAGGACGTGAGCCTCGACTACGTGACCACGAAGGCCACCTGGAAGTCCTATGGTAAATTTGAGGGTGAGCACCGAACATCTTGCCTTGACCACGTCTACTCCGCCGGGTTAGACTGCAGTGTCAAGGTTCTAGAGGACGCCACCTCCGATCACCGCCCCGTTGTCGCAAATATTTTGGTCCCAAGTGAGAGGAGCGGGACCAGATCAATCAAACGACGGAACTTTAAAGCAATTAGGCAAAATGAACTAGAGTCCGCCCTTCAAAAATGGCCGTGGACGTCTATCTATAGCTTAGAGGATGTCGAAAAAGTTCATCGATTCCTCCTTGATGGGATCACGGTTGCCCTCGACGAGGTTGCCCCTATCAAAACCATCAAAGTTAAGACGGGTAAGAATCTCTACCTAGCGCCGGACACGCTCAAGCTCATGAGAGAAAGAGACAAAGCCTCAGGTAGTGAATACCGGCGAATTCGTAACCAAGTCTCATCCATGGTAAAACGCGATAGGGTGCGCACGAATGTCAACAGGCTACACAAGAGCTGCAATGATCCAAAGGTCCTCTGGCGCCTCGCAAATGAGGCTATCGGCAAGTTAAGTGCTCCCCTCCCAGCTTCTATCGAGGTGAGTGGAATCCCCACGTTAAACAGTGCAGAGGCGGCAACTGCGATGAATGAATTTTACATTAGCAAAGTAGAAAAACTCCGGGAAGGCCTTCCTCCCTCGCAGCCCCCTTCGTCGGCGTGGCCCAAGTCGTCGGCACCGTTCTCCTTCTCCTTTGCGGGGGCCGGAAAGATTGCGAAGGTCATCAAAGGGATGAGGGCAACTGAGGCCCTGGGTGTCGACGGGATACCCGTCTCCGTTCTAAAGAAAGGCATCGAAGTGCTTGCCGGACCAATTGCTCATCTAGTGAATCGATCACTGGCTTCAGGAACCGTTCCGACCGCACTCAAGATGTCGAATGTGCTACCCGTTTTCAAGGGCAAGGGCAAGTCCGCGGCTGACCCCGCATCATACAGGCCAGTCTGCATCCTCCCGGCTCTTTCCAAGGTCCTGGAGATCATCGTAAAGTCCGACCTCGAGGACCACTTGGCCAAGACGGAAGCTCTTCCAAATACCCAGTTTGGATTCAGGAAAGGTCGCTCGACCACGGCCGCGCTGGCCACCGCACATGCAAAGTGGCTGGAGGCCGAGCAGAGGGGAAAGGTTGTTGGGGTCCTTGGATTTGACCTTTCTGCTGCCTTTGACACTGTCAACCAGCTGCAGCTTTTACCAAAGCTGGGGAAGCTTGGGATTGCTGGCACACAGTTTAAGTGGTTCCATTCATACCTCACTGGCGGTTACCAGCGTGTAGTGTGGAACGGTACCGAATCTGAATTCTTACCAGTCGAGTACGGAGTGAGACAGGGCTCCATTCTGGGACCCATTCTCTACCTTGTCCTGGTCGCGGACGTCACCTCCTGCGTTGGTATCGGCAACGAAGACAATAGTGGCTATGCAGACGACTTCTTCCTCTGGGCCGTTGGTGACTCTCTTGAGGGAGTCGGGTCCCTTTTGGAGTCAAGGGCAGACGCCTTCTCCAGATTTGCGGGGGGGAACGGCCTCGTCCTTAACGCCGCCAAGACCCAGCTCATGATCGGGGGCAACGCCAAGAAAAAGGATGTTCTGGGCTTCACCATCAACGTCGGGGGCGTCGAGGTGCACCCACTCGATGAAATTGAGTTTCTTGGGGTCAAATTTGACACTGCATTCACAACAGTACCTCACAACATCAACATCGCTAAGGCAGCAGCAAAGCGGGCTGCACTCATCTCTAGGCTTGCCTGCACTTAAGAGGAAAATACCTACGGCAGCTGGCCAAGGGATTAATGATTGGCAAAATCTCTTACGCTGCTGCAGCTGTGACCATTCCAAGACTTGATAATGAGTGCAAGGGGCCAAATGCCGCACACAGGGCGATACAGGTCGCCATAAATGACGCTGCTAGGAGCATCGTTGGATGCAAAAGACGGGATCATATCCACGTCCGCGACCTCCTTGAGAGAGCAGGCCTTCCCTCCCTCAACGAGGTGGCCGCCAAGGCAGTGGCCCTGGAGACCTGGAAATGCTTTTACTCCAACGACGGTGGCGGCGGTGCCAGGAACCCGGTTGGTGACTTCGTCTTCCCCATCCCGAGGAGGCCCATGAGGTCCACCACTCCAGTAGCGTATCCACTCGGAAGAGAGACGGCTACCTTTGCATGTCATGCAATATCAGTGTGGAACATGAATAAGGCTTTGAGGTCGGCCACGACCCTTCACGCTGCCAGGACCGCAGCTAGGGCCATTGGACGCAGCGTGCCCACATAATCCATGCTATATTTATTTTATTTTATTTGTTCTTAGTTTTTTCTTTTAAACATATTTTTACTGTTTTTATTTATATATTTATTTTAGACTAGTTACAAATGTAACTAATATGCCCTATGGCAAAATATACTTGATTACACACTATACTATCTAACAATATACTAAAGATTTAAGAAAGAGGAGCTTAGAGCCATCATATTAGCAGCTTGGTATTGTGCACTTCGTATGTCAAAGTTCCAATAGTCGAATGCAAATTGTGGGCTGAGCTGGAGAATTATTTTAAATATACGTCGATATTTTTAAAGCAAAATAAATATTCGTATAATATTTTTTTTTAAATATATCCAGTTCTTATAAATCTTTTTAATAGTAGTATTTTATTCCTGAGTTAATATTGTGTACCGGAGCATTCATTTTCCTATTTCCCAGACTATATTGTGTCACTCAGTAGTCTGCTATTGCATACTGGTAATCGTCATCAAACAACTCTGTCAATATTTTTTCTCTCTTTATTGAGTGTGAAGTTCTGATATAGGTAGGTGATTTCTAATTATTTTTAGCTGAGATCTTTATTATATCAATATTTTTTTAAAGTTATTGGCACTTTAAGAATCAATAAACATTTCTTTTATCATTGAAACAAATGAATGTGAATGGGGAGAAAGAGTTGACGTTTTTTCCATATCCAGAAATGAGGAGTTTACTTAACTAGTTTTTAAACTTTCCTTGGTTAAGAATAATTTTGACTCTATCGGAGCTTTAAAGCTCAACAACTAAGCTGTAATACCTGCATCTTCATACATATCTCAGCTTTTCATGCATTATTCTCTCTTCTTACAGTCTCAGATTCTTATATTATTCATACAAATATAATTAATGCCATGGACAAGAAGATTTCATTAAATGACAAGGAGTTTTTTTGTGAGTTTCTTCCTTTGATCCTTTTCATTTTTAGTCATATTAAGCCTTTTAAGAGAAGAACAGAAAATGCTTTCTATATCCTCCAAAGAAGTAGAGGCATTAAAACTATAATTAGCTTGATAATTCATTATGTAATATCCTTGAAGATTTAAAAATGATATTTAGCTCCATATTTGTCGATAAGGTCCAATTAATTAAAAATATTTGCTGATTAATAAGTATCTGTAAAAATGTAGCAAATTGAATAATTTATAATTATAAAATATTTTTTTCAGCCATGATTCTGTAACGATGTTAAGTACTTGAGGTCGACCTATATATCGGTTTGCCAAATAATCAGTGCATTTTAAGACTATTGGTATCCGTGTCATTAAAATGTCAATCTCAATGAATGAATAGTAACGTTTAATCCTTTTTTTCTACTCCGAATTATTTTTATATCTATTTTTCTTGTACATATACATTGAAGCACTTGTTATAACTTGACAAATATAAGAAAGCCTGATAAGTCGAAGTGGATGAAACAACAACAAATATATGCCGTTTTCTTTTTGCTTTGGCATTTCGGTTTTGGTGTAACATATTATGTCTACCGCAGTAGACCTTTTCGAGATTTGAATATATGGAACAAATACAATTTCCAAATAAATATTGAATTTATTTTAAACTACGTTGTTATGATCGGAGCAATAAGTCGTGTGAATTTTCTTTCTGAAATTGATTGTCAATAATCGTACAAATTATTATTCGGCACTAAATATATATAGTTTTGAAAGCGGCTACAAAGTAGGTTTTACGGTTCTATTATGAACTCTACCTACTCACTTTTTGTACTCACAATAGGATTTAAGGCCTTGCTGCCTACCCAACCGTGGACCTCACTGCACATTATTGATCACTCACAGATCTGTAAATTTCAGGGGAAAAGTTCTGGCAAGAGAAAAGAGAGTGGTTTTCTAGGGACGTGTTGCAGCTCTGTTAAACATAAGCTGAGAACGAGTTCCTAATAGTTTTCTGCACAATTGTTTCCAAGGAAACCTACAACTACTACCTTGAAGGCCTCACAGCCTACCTTTTCTGAGGCCAAAAGTAAGCTCTTGAACTCAATATCTCGTAATATCTGTATCGAACTTAAATGAAAAGGATTGAATTATAAAAATAAGTTTGACTTTTTCCGAAGATGTTGAGGTGCGAATATCAACTAAGAGACAAGAGTTTCCTTTTTGATAAACCAAATTGTCTCCTCTCATTTTGAATTCTCTGAAGTGACTCCTCTATTATCATTTATTAATACTTCTTTAATAAAATAAAAAACTTTATGCTCTGGAAGAGTATAAATGTTTATCTGGTCATTCATTAAAAAAGCTATGTTTTTTAGATGTTTTCGAAAAATACATTATTGTTATCCATATATTATGAAAAACATTATATTCTTTTGACTATATTCTCAAAATGAATGAAGACCATTTCCATTGTAACGTTATCATATGTTGAAGTATTGAAAGGAAGACTCATTTTGCCTTCAAACCACACTAAATGCCCTAAGTGCTCAAATTGATCCACTCCCAAGTAGAATATAATATAGAAAAGTTAGTTTGTTTATTCCACCCCAAATATTTTTTGCATGAGGAAACAGTTTGAGCTTTATCAAAAAACTTATAAATGTTATATTTTCCCCTTTTTGCCAGATAGAAAGATGGTCTTAAGCTATTGGTGCATATATAATTTGCTTCTATCTTTAATAACTGTCTTGTAATGTATAAAATTCTTTAAAATTTGGCCTTGTCTTTTAACTTTAATAATTACTTCACATTACAAATGTTTAACAAAGTACATAAACTCTGAACTGAGGGTTACCTTGTTTACCAATTCCCTTTTATGAAATAAATAACGTAATTTAGTTTAGTTTATGAAAGTGGTAATACGAGTACCAAACAAAAAGCGATAAAGGTTACATTTTCTTGCTCTCTTCTCAAGCCCACCATGAAATTCATTACCTATGAAGGGTGTAATTAATTTGCTCTAAATTTTTAATGAACAATAAACGAAAATAAATTAAGGCTGTCAATCTTTTGCAAAAATAAAATAACAGCATTGGAGAACGTTTAGGTCCTGTTGCGTATAAGACGGCGACGAAGGAATATGTTAATATGGATCAACATCCCAAATTATTTTCCAAAGTCCATCACACGGATTTATTTTTAAATGTAAGAGTTTTTTCTATTGTCAAGTTTGGGTTTAATAATTCTTTAATCTTCAAGTTAACTCCACATAAAACGTCACAAAATTTTGAACCAAACCGATTATTGATTTCATGGAACCACAAGAGAAGAGAGTGATGAGTCTATCATGCTCTACAACACCTTATACCTGAAACCCAGTGATAAAAATGCTCTTCTCTCCACAACTCTGCCCAACTTTACATTTTGTTTTATTTATATGATGATTTTGGGGTTGGGCCACACCTTGATGTCGGGTGGTGCTTTGGGATTTAAGGTCGTCAATCCCAAAAAAGGATTTGGATTTCTTTCCTTGAAAGGAAGAGGCAGTTATCTCTTTGACTTGGAGAAGGATATTTATCTCAACGAATGGCACTCAGTCTTTATCACCAAGGTATTAATAAACTCGAGTAAGGAAGGGCGCGTAAATAGAGAGAAGATCCTCTTCTTGTACAGTGGAATATTATTTTCATAAAAATATAATTTCCATTATATGATTTTATTTTTAGGTACAGGAAGTCTCATTAAATTGTTTCACAACCGACGTGAAGCTCTAGTAATTGAGTTAGCAAATGATTATTTCCCACAATTGCTAAAAGATTTTTATGATATTCATTATGGGGAAGATAATTTTTATTTGGATTTGAGCTCAATTAAAAATCATATATTTCGAGGATCTCTGAGAAGGGGTTCGTTAGTAAAGGAATGGTATTACAAGATTCCTTTGTACATAATGTTGAATATTGAGGACTGTGGTTTCTATTTCCCCAATGACCTACTTTCATTGAAAAATGCTCAAATTGAATCCCACAATTTCGGTGTTACGTATCCTTTAACTTATATATATATATATATATAGGGTTCGTAAGAAAACGTGGACTGAAGCAGCAACTTAGAAAAATATAAATAATACTATAATTTGAATAATCATAATGAAAAAAAGTATAAGTTTATGAACATTGCCTTTGTAAACTTTTTCACTCAATGTGTCCACCAATAGCTTCAATTACAGCCTGCACACGATGTCAACGTCTTGCAGGAGTTGATGATAAACCCCTCTAACAATTTGTCCCACTCAGCCACGATGGCAGTCTTCAGGGAGTCCACATTTGTGTGAGAGGTTTTGTTTGTCTCCTTCTTTAAAGTCCCCTACAAAGCCCAGTCCAGAGGGTCAAGATCTGGGGAGGAAGAAACCCACATCTCCTTTGACCAGAAATTGGCCATGTTGATGGATCAGAACTCTTGAGTCGCCTCTGGTTAATTGGCCTTCAGCCTTGGCAAGATGGTGTACCTGAGCACCTTGTAGTAGACATTCTGGTCGATTTTCTCCCCAGCCTTGAAAAAAAAGGGAGACATATTTTTGCCATCGGAGGCCACGACGCCGAGGACCATGGTCTGGGCAGGATATTTTGTGCGGTATACCCCATTAACTTATTCTGTTGTTTCCCAAGCCAGTGATCGTTCTTACGGTTGTAGACCTGATAAACAGTGAAAATAATCCTTGCTACCTTGATTCCGGCATCAAGAAGATTTGAACAGTGTTGTATTTTTTGCATTTGCTCAGTAATGGTTATACATTACAGAAATGCTTATGTTTGAAAAAATATGTACAATAATCAGACCTAAAAAAATTGAATATCTCAACATAAATGAGAATAAGTACTTTAAATACAACTCCGCGTTTTACTTACAAACCCTGTATATATATATATATATATATATATATATATATATATATATATATATATATATATATATATATATATATATATATATATATATATATATATCCCACTCTTTCACTCGAATTTATAGCGGAGATATGATGGTCACGACGAATGCTTGAATTTATTTATGCCAGCAAAAGAAATTATTTCCAAGGACTGAGCTGGGCACACATCAGCAGTTCAGTCTTGCTTTTTTCTGGGAGGATTCGTAGTTGGACAACCATTTTTAAAGCTTTCACAGTTAGCATCTTGGACCAGTTATGATTGGTACAACAAGACACATGCCAACAAATACCACTCCTGATCCCCGTACAAAATTTAAACTGGGAAAAAGGTCAGCCTAATCTTAAAAATCGGAAAAAGTGCAAAGAAATAAAATACAATTATCACTTTATCAACATTGAATGCAACCAAAATTGAAATATGCATGCACAGATACACATATAAAATGTTGACCGTGAAAGGGACTTGTAGGGACAGCCAGGACTTTGACACCTATTTCTACCAAACAGAACATAAAATGATATTCAAAGAACGGAAGAAAAATTTACTTCATCGTTTGAATGGCTCCTGAGTCATAAGTTTGATTAATGACCATTACAATGACAAAAAGGTTCTAGGTATCTTCCGTTGGGAATAAAAAATGGAAAATCTTTGGGTTTTGCAATGGAAAATATCTGAATGGTGACCTAGTCCGATTGAAAACGTCAAGGGTAAGTGATTGTTTTATACTCGATCATTGTTAACCGTCCTGAATTAAGATGATATCGCTCCAGTATTTAAAAAATATATATTAACAATTAATCTTACGAAAAGTTAACATAAAATCTTACTTTTAAATTAAGAATGTTTATGTTGGCTGGCGAAGTTGGCATGTACTTTCATAAGTACATTTTTCTCTTTTTATATTTTCAAGTCCGTTGATGGACAGTTATTTATGATTTAAAACGGATATTATAAATCTTAAAAAAGGTATAAGAATTCAGACGACTATACATCTGGAGTTTCAAGTGTCAATATTATGGTAAATATTGACACGCTTTTACATAACTTAAATGTTCCAAAGTATTTGTGTTATATCCAACCATAAATAAACATTCTTCCTTAAATAATAACTTCAGGGTATAGCAATGGCAATTTAAAAAAAACTTTGGAAACAGTCACAAAAATACCACTAATAAAATTAACAAAAAATTGAAATTGCAACTAAGATAAAACCATTATTTATACTTGCGTATGAGGCTGAGTCATAAAAATGAAATGTACACGGGAGCGTTTCTATTGTTTATTTTATGTGGAAAGCGACTATGCGGCGCCACTCGGGTCGTATAAATAGTCAATACTCGGTCCATTTCAATATGTTCCCCCCATAAATGCCGCTGTAAATGGATGCACCTGACTTCGCTCCAACTTCTTGATCCGAATCAAGCTTACCAAGACAGTCAACGAGATCCACATGAACCTCATTTCTACCTTTCCTGACTCCTGCCTTGGTCTTTCCACCATCAAGAGATGGAGAAATGACTTATATGGTGGCAGTTTTGCTCTGGAGAAGAATACATCATCAGGAAGACGAGGACACCGGAGACGATCGCCGCTGTGAACCGCCTGATCGAGGATAACCCTGGATGATCACTCGACAGGTTGCCGCCGAGGTTTCTCTACCATAGAAAAAACCGTTTCCAGGGAACAACCTCAAACAGCACAAGATTCACCTGAAAAATTGTCTTCTAATGTGGGACATTGCACGTCCTCATGCTACTGCGGATACTAGGAATTTTCTTACCCGGAGAGACATTGAACAGGTGAAACAGAGCCCCTACTCACTCGACCTGAATCTATGTGACCGGTGCCTGTTCAGGAAGTTGAAGTAACTGTTCCAGAATGACGAGTTTGGAGGCCCCGAAGACACCACACTGGCGGTGTAGTGGGCGATGACGAGCTGTTAGACCATATCTGAAGGCTCCGGGACCACTGCCACGACGTCATTGCAGTCGGAGGGGATTATGTTTACTGATTTAGAAGGATTTTGATGATTTTGATGAAAATTCTAAGTTTAACTGGGTCAGGTTCATTCTTTATGACTCAACCTATTATTGATTTAAAAACACGTCAAAGAGCTTGATGGAAAATACTTCTTCTGAAACAAGGGCTTAGGCATCGTCGTAAAAATAACAGAACCATCAAAAACGGGCTGTATAACTGACTTCAGCCGATATTATAATTCCTTTCAGATACGATGGCTTCAAATAACTTAGATTTGCCAAATAGCTGACAACCCGAACTTTAGAATTCAACAAAGAATAAGCCATAGCCATAAAGTTGTTGTTACGACGCCCTTGGCTTTAGTATATCCGTGTTTTTTTTTAATTTATTCAATATTCTGGAATCGAAAAGCCGTATTTTTTTGGGTCCACGTATGCAGAGACATTGTACATGATGTACAATAGTTTCATCATATGTGAATCACAAAACTTCATGATTTTATCATTATTCAGTACATCGTTGAATAAGAAAAACTATCACTTAAAAAGATTTAATATTTAAATTAATTAGTATTATAACTTTTTCAATATCCCATTCTTTTGTTTGTAGTGTGATGAACATACCGAGTTCACGTATGACGATGGATTCTGCATCAAGAGGGATCAAATGTGTAACAATATTTATGATTGCAAAGATTGGAGCGATGAGAAATTTTGTTCCAACCTTCAGCTCCTTCACTACAACAAGTACTTTCCACCTGCCATTCAGGAAAATGGGCAGAAACTCCTTGGCCTTCAAATTCATCAATTACCATTAAATTCAACCTACGGCTAGATAGGCAAGACCCTAGGCTCACCTTCGCAAGACTCAAAACTGAAACTCCAACCATTTTATCTTACCAGGACAGGTCAGACATATGGACCCCATTCGTTATCTTCAGTAACACGAAAAGGGGACTCAAATCCATAGACAATGATAGAGAAGCATCGATAGCCGTTCATAAAGACATCGGTTTGTTAGGACGACTCCTTCGAGACGGAGTCTACAGGAAGGCCTCCTGTATAGTGCTCATCAGGGAACTCTAAGATACAGAAGAACCTTCAATATCCTTCTGCACTGTCGCTTTGAACTCCGATATTATCCCTTTGATACTCAGATTTGTCATATAGACATCTCCCTTTTTTCGAAATAACAGGGTCTTGCAGAATTGATTCCTCGAATGGGGAATAAGAGTTTGACCCTGGATCCCATAGATATGCAGGTGTTTAAAGTAAGGATTTCTACTTTGAGGATCATGGCAAGGAGCCACATCAGAAGCTTCGCATCTCCATTGTTCTGAAGCGGCAGTTTCGGTCCATGATTGCCAACACGTTCATTCCAACATTTCTCATACAATGTGTTGCTTTGTTTAGCCTACTCCTACGGAGCATCGCTTCGATACTCGAGTCGCCATTACTCTGACAACAACGCTCACGATGTATCCCATATATCAAAACATCTTCTACAGTCTCCCCAAGACGGGTTACATCAAAATGATAGACATACTTTTCTCATTGTTTATGCCGTTCTCTGCGTTTGTTTACGCAATGCTAATAGAAATATTGAATCAATGCATTTCCAAAAACCAGTGTAAATGGAGAAAATCAGTCAAGAACACTCTATCTCGAAACGGAATATATTTTTTCTTGATTTTAGTGATCACTTTCGACGTATTCTACTGGATTTATAATGTAAATTTTTATTTAGAAAAAAAAATGTTTTGATTTTTCGTGCAAAATAAATTAATAAAGACATTAAAACTTTAAACAATATGGGACTTAATTTGGCGATAAAAAAGTAAATGATGAACCATTAATCAAGACTAGGAAATTTCAACTCTAAAGCAAGAAAGGAAGGGCGAGACGAACAGAACATAAAAGTAAAAAGTAAAGGTTTGTTGGTCCTTTTTAACTTTAGTTTGAGTGTTAAAAAGGACCCAGAGCTAAATTTATATACTCAAAGCCTGGTTAATGAGTATCTGAATCCACTTGGGGAAAAATGCGGAGGGTATCTTGTTTTCATTTTTATTAGTTATGACTTCTTTTATTCCCAACCGACGTATAGTATCACAATTCATGCATTTGCAGTCTTAAATTTTTAAAATCTCGGAATTCATTGTGAGAATTCAAAAAGAAAAGTATGTTTCAAATTGATAAAGCTATATTTTTTAGTTTGTTCATAAGAAGAACTAACTAAAAAAAACCGTAGAGAAACTTAATCTTAAAATCAATGGTGCCAGACAATTATCATCGCCCATAGATGAATATCAAATCATACTTCTAAATTCATAGGCCTCATTTATTTTTCTTGAACCCGTGTGTTACGGTATTTACCCATGGGCTGTTAACAATTTGAGAGTAGAAGACAATTCACAATAAATATATCTTTATCATACATAAAACATCATGATGTAATTACTTGCCAACGTAAATGAGTGCAAAACTCTATGTGCCAAACATTTTTCAAGTAACAGCGCCTACTATGACAGTCTAAATAGATACGAACTATCTTTTTTTTATTTGATTAAGCAAAACTTTCCTTAAAATACTTTTTAATTTAATTATGAACATTTTTCATGAGCCTCTAACATTATGAGATTTTTGAAATGAGGGGGGGGGGATATCAAATAATCGATTAAATCGATATCAGGTCATAAATCTTATTATTATCTTCACCTCATTAAAAAGTCTATTGTAGCAATATATTTGGATGACGTAAGCGGGAAGAAACCCATTAACAAATATTTTTTATTCCGCTTTCCGAAAAGTCAGATGCATATTCAATTAAGAGAGCAGCTCCAATTAGAGAGAATAAACAATGTTCTTACGTTGAGAGACACATCTCACCCAGGAGTAATAATCTTTCTTCGTAATGCTTTGAGACAGGTGTTTAACTTCAAAAAAGTATTCCTCCGCTGAAAGATGTCTTCAATAATCCGAGAGAGCACGATAGCTGTGTGCAATAAGGGCGCGTTCAACTCTCAATGTTGGGGCGCAGGTTCGAATCTCGAGAGGGATGGTCATTTTTTTGTTTACCTCATTGATAAAATACTAGGTTCAATAGACTAATTTTAATGCTATAATGCTTATTTATATCCTGTCGGATGCAATTCTATCGAACCAAATAGCCAAACAAAATAAGCTGAATTTAATCCAGAAGAAGGGACTGAGGAAAGCTCATCAGCATTCGACTTTACCAACAAGATGAAGATGTCTGTGTCTATTTACAAAAATAAACATCATACATAATGACGTCAATCTTTGATGCCCTTCTAACCTCGAAATTCGCTTATCTAAAACACAGAATCCCAATTGGACTCTATTTTGTGAGAGACGGAGAAATATGCGAGATATGTATTAAAAAGAAGAAGAAAACCTTACACCACATCTTCAGAGACTGCTCCCGGTTTGATGGAAAAGGTTTTTGAGGAGGTCCTGGGGAAAAAAGTTCTGCTGAGGAAAAATATTGGGGTGTTTCCCGAATCCAATGTCCATAGAATTGACTATATGTGCATTGCAAATCTCCAAACTATGATCGCCATAACAATATTTAAGAGGACTGGCCCCCATCAATCTTTGGCAATTACTGCGCTTATTGAATTTATATTTTTAGATATTATTTGAGGTTGTGTATTTTTTACTTGTTGATTTATTCTTATACAACATGGATATATATGTGAGTTTTTTTAACTTAACTATTTTATTAATTTATCACATTTTAATAATTTGATATTTATTTATTTCAATTGTTTAAAAACTGCCACGTTATTATATTAGTTTTAGTTAACATTTTCATATGACTGTATTTATATATATATATATATATATATATATATATATATCCTCATGTAATAAAAAAGTGAGTCGTGTTGAAAAAATAAATCTTTTTCAAATCAAGTTCAATTAAACGAGGTTGTGAAAATCAAATCTCATAAAATATAAAATCAGTGGTTACTTTTGGGTTAAAAAGTAAGGTACCATTAAAGATGTGAGGAGTTGGAACATAGTTTTTATATAAATTATTCATTTTTTGGAAACAGCATTTTATATTGAAAATGTACATTATTTTTATTCCTAAGTAACATTTTATTATCTCAAAACATTTACAAATGATGTTATAAAAACATTCACTTTGCAAAACAACAATATGGTGATTAAAACACGGGTTTTCTCCTGATCCAGAGGCTTGTGAATTAGTAAAAATGAAACAAATAGGATCTTCAATAATAGAAATGGCAGTTGAACTAATTAGATCATCATTAGAGAATATACCACAATGTCATGAGTTATTACAATATATATCAAGGTATATAAAATTCGTTTAAAACATATATTTACGAGAACAGACGACTATAGAAATAAAGGTTTAATAAAACCTCCAATTTATTTGGAAGTAGAAGTATGTGCATGAGAAAATTATGTAATAATTATCAAATTCATGTATGTAATAATAATTTATATATCCCAGATTAGTGAAATGATTAATTATAAATTACAAAATTTTTTTTTTTATAGAAATATATTTTACAACACGTAGTAATAAAGAAATATAAAGGATATTATATTATTTTTTTACGTCTTGTAATATATATTTCAATTATAAAAGAGATTTTTTTAAATTATTTGGTCCTTTATAATTAATCATTTCACTTATATGGGATAAAAAAAGTCGGGTTCAATGATAAATCCAGTTCATCAATATTTAGGATATTTTTTGGACAATTGTTTCTTTTGCATAAAACTTATTATATACCACATGATTTTCATTAGAGAATGTCAAATGTTATAGAAAATGAAATTCACTCGACTAAATCCGATATTTATTGAGACAATATAGTCACGTTTTGTTATATTTTTTATATTATTTAGTAAATCATGTATAAGATATGGAGTTATATGCATAAGGGAGACTATTTATTTACTGAAACAATTCCCCAATAAATGAAAGGTTTTATAGACACTGTTTTTGTCATAGATTCCGATTTATTTATCCTAATAATAACGTAGGAACAATAACAATTTCTTTCAATCCAGGCGTTGTTTTGAGCCCGACATGTTATTTCACCAAGTGGAGCCCCAATCTATTGTCGTACCTCTCGTTATAGGGCTCTGCTTTAAATAAGAGATATCCAAACACACCACCGCCTCAGCATTCCTCGAAAATTGAGAGGGGCGGAGGGAGGGGACAAAAGATAAAAGGGTATTGTTTATAAAAATGGTACGGGAAGGGGCGGTTAGGGAATGAAATGAAATAGTCATATTTCAAAAATAATACATTCTTAAAATACAATTGTGAGTTTTGATTTTGATTGTTTATTACACTGTCTGCTGCTGTTTCATTTCGGTTTACAGGTGCATTATGCAGCCAGTCAGTGTGGGTTTTTTTACATGCAGCTAGGTACAGCATAGGTCAAAAATGCAAATAATATTTCTTTGATGGTGGACCGAAGTCACCAAATAGGTCTAGTGTTGCTGAGTTTGAGGCTGTCACAATATCATCAGAGGATTTTATAAGCATGACGAAGAGGAAGTGCTGGTGGAGCTGCCACTGCAGCCTCGGAGAGATGTAAATCCAGTAGTGGCAGTGTTCAGCCTAGGCTGAGCAGTAGTATATTCGTTAATCCTGCTGCAAGGGCAACTGGCAGTGTAACCATGCCAAGTTTAGCAGGACATTATAAACCCTTCCAGCCGAAGGCTACGTCCTAGGGAGACGTTTTAGAAAGGAGACGTATAATGTATCAGTCAAGCCTTCTTGGTTTGAGAAACAGCCATAGTTACACTATGTGAAGGAGTGTGACTGTCTTGTACATTTTTCTTGCATTTCTGCTGTGGAGAAAAAACTTATCCGTCAAAATGTTGTGAGGTCTTACAACACATTTGTTAAGCATGGTTTTAGTAATTGGCAAAAATCTAGCAAAAAGTTCAAAGAGCGTGAGAGGTCAAATTTGCGTTCAAGATCGGTGGGAAAACTAAGCAGTCTAGGACGCACACCCATCAGTGCCAAGCTATCCAACACAGTTGTGGAACAACAAAAAACTGTTAAGAATGTTTTGGAGCCATTGTTAAGATCAATTTTTTCCCTCGGGCGCAAAGGTGTTCCATTCAGATGAAATATAACTTTTGATGCTAATCTCTATAAGTACATGCTGGAGCGCACATACAATCTCCCCGATGAAATTGCATGGGTGAAAAGAAGATATAACTGGATGTCCGATACAATCCAAGATGAGATCATTTTGCTCAGGCTATACAGATGGAATTAGTGTCACGCTCCTCAGAATGTACATTTTATGGATTACAGCTGATGGCACAACTGGCATTAGTACAATGGAATAGTATTACTGCAGCTTTCAATATGTGGATAAGAAGTTGGAGACACACTGTGATTTTTTCGGATTCTACAACGCCTCTGACTCTACAATGATAATCCTGTTCAAATGCGAGAATGACGTATTTCTAAACATTCCATTAACGGCTTGCAGGATTTTGTTTCGATGGAGCATGCAATATGTCGGGACGGTTTAACGGGTTACAAACAAAACCTAAAGATCTGTGCCCAGATTCAATGCATGTTAACTGTTGCCATCATTCCTTGTATCTGATATTGCAAGAAGTTGCACTTGATGTTAACCTGTGTTGGATGCCCTAAACTTTGTGTAGGGTGTAACAGATGTCGTAAACGAATCATCAAAACGCAAATAACTTTTTCAATCTATATTTGGTATAGATGAAGTGGTGATCAACATCTTAGGCTTGTGTCCACCCAGTGGTGCGTGTGCACAAAGGTTATTACACGAGTCTGCGAGTCATACAGCACTCTGATAGTCATGCTGGACACGCTCAAGGATGACAACAGTGTTAAATTGGAAACGAGGAAAAAATCAAATGTCAAATTGGCATTGAAAGGAAAAACGTTATATTTGCTTCTGTGCTAAAACGCATTGTTTGGGCCCTAGATAGTGGTCAAAACCTTACAGATCCCAAAGGCAAGTGCATTGGGGGCACTTGAAAGTGCAAATATCCTGAGAGAGCGGATTGCAGCTCTGAAAGAGGATGCTCTCATGGAAAAGGTAACATCCCCAAGTGACCACCTGTGTCCCCAACTTGGTCTGATAATACCCACAGACACTACCCCGCCGAGAGGAAGTAGAACTCCAGCCCGCTTTCGGCACACAAAAAAAATCCAAAATGATGACTCAGACTGTCAAATCAGGAGAACAAATGTGGAGATGTGAATTTTATGAAGCGTAGTTTAGTGAAAGCTAAATTGACAAAGAAATTTGACCATCATTCCTATAGCAGTAAGTAGAGAGATGACCATTATCCGCACATGGTACCGTTGTATTTGATGCACAGGCGCTTCGTCTTCCCTTGCAGCTGGACAAAGAGCACCTACAGTTCCAATTCCAAATGTTGGGGGACATAACCAAGAATTCCCCATGCACAACAATATCAAAAGTCGCTTCATGTCTCTTCAAACTAACACCTCAAGCAAGAAAAATGTGAGGTTGAAAAGTCATACAATTGTGCTTCAGTCTTCCCATATCTGTGGCATCCTCTGAAAGGTCCTTCTCCACCCTGCAGCGACTGAAGACTGAATATGCAGCACGATGTCAAAGAAATGACTTATTCACCTCACCCTCATGCATGTGCACAGTGACATTGTGGACAGCCTTGAAATCCATGGCATGATGAGAGAATTTATCAATGTAACCTCAGAGTACAAGAGCACGTACGGTATAGTCTAAAGTAGGTTAATATACTTAATGTATTTTATTGTACTACGTAATTTGTGTTTTGCCATTCTGGTGACCAGAGCAGCTGCCAGTGCAAACAGTTTCATATCAATAATACATTCATACCCAAATATTGCAGTGTACTGACTGTAAGGCTACTTACTTTTGACGGGTGGTGGTGCTAATGGTGCTTACTGTTCATTGTATTGCCACGAATTGCTAATGAATACGAAATAAATCTGGTTTATTTTTGTATATATTCTCCAAGAGTCGCCACTGGCACTATGTTTAACTTTTAATTATGCCAATACGTTTATCATATTGTTAGATAGGTATAGAGAAAATAAAATGAATAAATAACCGGAATTAGTTGTATTTGTTCGCGAGTGGCATATTTCTATTTGTCCATACACACCCGCTGCACGCGTCGACATCTAAAAAATATGCGCACTCTCTGTGTTGAAACACTTCCCGCGGCTATGTTCACACACATGTTTGAAGATGAAGGAAGCCTTCCACTTGAACTATGCGCTATTTTTTCATTTTTTTTCCTTCAGTTGTTTTCCTATATCCCTCTTCCCTTTCAAAAATGGCAAGGTTGTATCACGTACCACCTTAATCAAAATACTATTTATTTTTTGTCAAGAAACATGCAAATCCACTTGGGCATTCTAAAACTCTTTTTCGTGCAAACAAAAAAAAAATCAAATTCCATAATTTACAGTCTGACGATGATTCAAACTTGTAAAATGCCTTATTAATGGTAGATAAGAGACAAAAGATATAAAAATATGATCTATACGAAAAGAATGAAGATCAATCTTCAAAGAAAATACAATACGGTTTGGATTGAGAATTTTAATGGTGTCAACTAGCTTAAGCTCAAAAAGTAGTTTTAAAAACAAAGCGGAATTTGGATACCTTGATTCCTTTTTCTAATCAACATTTAGGGCACCCAATAAATTATGGATATTTTTTATAGATAAAGTCAGATACGATGGTAGACTATACATAAAATGGGATGTGTTGTAAACAAATTAAAATAAGCTTCTTATTCAATATGACTATCATTTATGCATGACAGGTTTCTCTATATTTTCTTCCTCTAGCATTGAGCGACAATCTGGGAATTAGACATTCCCAGATTTTTGCTTTTTATACTGTCTCTCCTAGAATTCTGCCAAAAAATTATCTAAGTTCATATAAACAAGTTTATGGTTTTTAGAGGGAACGACATAATTTAAAAAGTTTTTTAACAGGAATTGGGCTCTCTTAGACAATTTATCTGACAAGCCGAGCACAAAGAAGCCGCCCGCTCATTGAGATTCGAAACTCTTCGCTTGTTTTTCTTTAGGAGAGGTTATTAGATATATAACTTCCTTATGAATTGTTCTTCTGTTGAAATATATTTTATAGATTATTTAGTCTCATATACGCATCTAATTCAATTTTTTGGGTAAGAATAAAAAAAACATTGTTGATTTCCTCTAATTGCTCCTGTCTATCTTCTTGTATGCAATACAATCGTAGCATAAAAGATGGCAATCATGTATATCTTATGTTCATAATGAATAATTAATAGATATATACATATATATATATATATATATACATTTTTATTTATTTCTCCAAACGTTTTCTTTTTCACATACTTTGTGGATCTGAATGAATGGTTCGGATATCAAAGAATAATTTATATATGTTAAGTTTAAATAAACATTGACGTTTTGCATAATTTATGAAATTTTCTATACTTTTGATCAAATATATGTACGTTGCTATTTGCATGCTTTATATTTTGAATTATATAACATTATCTTACATAACATGCACTAACATTCATTAGTTTAGTTTTTTTAAATGTAGTAGGCATTTTGCTCGCATATGAACATTATATTAGTCTTGTGCCTTATGTGATCCATGGCACAAGATGAGAAATATATATATATATATATTCTGAAAAACTTCTTAGCAGTCTTGAACTTTTTTCTTGTTTGTCGGAAGGGAGAAAAAGTAACATTGCTTATTTATTTATGTATTTATATTAACTTCGTACCTTCCATTTCATTATATCCTTCATAGCAGGAGTCCCACAAGAGGACTATGTAGAGGAAATAAGTTGGTCAAATTGAAAGCAGTTTTTGATGAAAATGGAATGGGATATTAAAAGTTCATAATTGAACACAAGAAAAGTAAATTATTAAAAAGAAGTGTATTTTTAATACTGGGAATCTTTAGAAAAATATTATCTATGGTATCGGTAGCTTTTAAGAACAGTAGCTAATTGTCAGATGTTTCACAATTCGGTAGATTAAAAACTCTGTCTTTATGTCTTCACATTTGTTCAGCGAAGTTATATTTTTGATAGTTGTAAAAATTACAGGACTCCAGCAAAACTTTTTAGTAGTTTGTATAATGTTTTGACCCTATAAACATGAACTAGCTGCTATAAATGATAATAAACACAATAAAATCTAATGTGAATAAAAATAATATCGTCAGTGCCTGAGAAATAAGTTAATCGAGAGAAGACAAAGTGAACTAGTACTTATTTCACACTCTTTGTCAAGACACTACACCGGGTTGGGGACTCCGTTATCTTTTCTTCTTGAGCTATTAGTTATTTAGAGTATTATAAGCCTCTTCATATATTTTCAGTAATCCAGTAGGATTAAAACCTTAGAAATTAGCAAATGCGATATATATAAATGTATCCTTTATCGATACATAATTGATATGTTAATATTTTTAACATCCCAGAAACGTGTTCTTAAAAAAACTAGACCTATATTCGCGTCTAGAATAATGACACAAGGGTAGCTTTATATAACCGGCATTTGTATGTGAAAATTTTATACTTTTTGCATATCTGCATGATTTAAAATCGTTCTGCATGATTAACCAAATATATGAATTATTTATTGAATATACTTCTTCGCTCTGACCTAGCTGTTGCAAATGATACCCTGACAAAGGATATTAACTCGCAATAGTATATGCGATTTATTCACTTTCGAAAAATGCACTTAATCTAATTCATATTTTCTGTAGGGGAAGGTTGTCGGAGTACAATTAATTTTGGTAAATATAGATCCATTTGAAGAAAAAAGATTTATTCACCATAAACATTTATATGCATGGCCATGCAGCATGGGTTAGAGGAGCCATGCAACTCATATTGAGGAAAATAAAGAAGTTACAAGTACCTTTTTCGTCCTCTTTGAATTTTAATCTATCTTTCACATTTTTGGAGACGAGCGATAAGATATGAGCAAAAACTTTAAAAAACTTAGGTAATAATGATATCAAAATTTGACTCAAGCCATAGTAATAGTATGGCGCTCATTGTAACCCACGTGGCAACCACTGGTATACAGGGGTTTTTAGTAGCTAAGTTTATTTTCTTTCTATGTTATTTACTTCATCAAACCACATAAAAAAATACAATATTATTTTTTAAATATATCCAAATAACATTCTAGGGTAAAATTGCGCTCCATGAAACATATATTTTCGGATAAAAACTTTATTCTTTGAAATTCTTGTAAATTGATTAAGATTATTAGTCGGAGTAATAAAGATCTTTAATAAGTTGTTTTATCAAGAATTTTCATTTCACTTTTTACTTATTATATTTTACCGCCCATAGATTTGAAAGAAAATTAAGATATGCGAGACAAAAAAAATTAAATTTTGTGTATTCAAAATATGATTGATTCGTGGATTACAAGTGTCTATTTCATTCAAGTCAAAACAACAAATTTAATACATATAAAAGATATGAGAATCTACACTATTTTTATACACTTGTACATAAGAGTGTTTTTTTAGCAAGGGAATATGTCTTCTTAATGCAGCTATAAATACGCTTGTGATTGATGTCTTAAATATATCAATAAGTCTTTGTTAAGGGATTTTTTTACCATCATTATTTTAATTATAGAAATACTTGTTTCAAGGAATGCATCTTTGTAAAAGTGTAAAAAAGATGTAAGACGATACTCAGCCAGCAACACTTTTATCTAAGTATTTTTACTCCATATTTCCTATGTATATAAGAGTGGTTGTACATTGAAATATATATGATACATTATACATTTAATTGAATAGTTTATCCATGCTTCGAGTTTACAACCAAGAAGATCATAAAATCTTACAGATTTCAATTAATGAAATAAATATTGATGTTCCTCTCTCGAGAGTCGGACCTGCACACTAAACATTGAGCTTCCATTAACTCTGGGTTTTTTTATTTAATGAAATATGGTGCAATTACATATAAAATACCTATAAATAAACTATAGTGCTAAATTTCTAAACAGAAAAGTTATCACTCATTAAACAAGTGAAAACCACAAAAATACACAAGAAAAAACATAATTAAAAATGATATTTTTTGGTTGTTAAAGTGTAAAACTTACTTCAGCTCAGTCTTTGCATTCTCCGCTCAGGATGGGATGAAATTCACATGTATGCATCAAAATTCCGTTGATTTGCCGAAATCCCTGGAATATTTAATCTGAGGGCTGAATAGCGAACTGCCCTGGACATCACAATCACTCTCAGGACACCTTCTCTGGCGATATCTCCTGAGGCTATGCGCTCCGCCAAGGGTAAAATTTTTATTGCTTTCTTTGTTTGAATGTAAAAATGAATCATTTGAACCAATTACATATAAATATTATTTAAAGTACCAAATTTCCTTTTTTTTTTTGATGCCAATATTTAAAAAATAAGCATAATTAAAGATATCCTAATACAAAGTCAAAACTGTATCACCATATAAATATATATATATATATATCTGTAAGATTCCTTTATTATTTTTCTTCTTCTCATAAGCACGGTCTTTATTGAATAAAAATAATGCATCATATGATGTAAAAGATAT
This sequence comes from Caligus rogercresseyi, assembly GCA_013387185.1. NCBI lineage: Eukaryota > Metazoa > Arthropoda > Copepoda > Siphonostomatoida > Caligidae > Caligus > Caligus rogercresseyi. The sequence goes on from CP045899.1 coordinate 18,010,895, forward strand.
AATGTAAAATAATTAAAAAAGGACATTTGTGTTAACTTTTTTGTTTATTAGACTCTTCATGGCCTCAATCTTTAAATCTGTTGATGATATTTCTTATGCGCTTTAACTTTACTAGAAAAAGAAAATATATTTGCACAATAATAATATGTCAACGTATCTTACATGAGAATATTTGGTTTTGCAGACATAACCGCACGATATTTTTTTACATATATTAGGTTCATGAATTATAGAAGTAGAAAATTACTATTCTTATCCGTATCTTGGTATATGTAATATAAACTAATAAGCAAACAAAATATATTATTGAGTCTATACGATGTTAAAAATTTAGAAACATTGATCTCTAAAGAGAGGGGAGACTTTTTTACACTTTTCGTCAAGGACAAGGTTCTTCAGCATTCCGTTATTGTTAAGCTCCAATATTGTATATACGCCGTGAAAACCAAAGAGAAAGAAATTTGCAGTGCAAGAAATGCTTATAAATTTTGATCAAACAATAACTTTTACTTTTTAAATCTATTTTAGCATGGTTTTTTTTTACCTCGTTATTGTGTTCCTTTCATCAGAGTGTATGGCTATATTTTGGCTGTAGATATAATTACTATTTAATATGTGAGATGTCGAAATAAATCAAATGAAATAGATGAATGCTCTAGGACCAAAAAAAGAAGAAATATGGATACCATGAAGGCTGTGGAAATAAAAGAATGGAATATCTTGTTATGGGATCCATCAAGATCAGTGATGCTGTTCTTTGTCTCCGTACTGAAAGTATCGTTTGAAATAAAATGTATTCTAATATCTTTAGTGAATACTCTTTTTGGGGCAAAAATAAATAAATCCAAAACTGCAAGTTTACTCAATCACATACACTTCATATTTACCTTGTGTTCAAAGAATGGTATTTTTTTGTTAATTGATTTTCAAATTCTTATAACAGCATATCACTCATTCACGCAAATAAGATACAAAGTTTGAAAAATAAATTGTGAAGTAAGTTATGTTCCTTATTAAACCAATTTACTTAAATAAGGTTATTATTTACCCTCTATGATTATATCGGAGTAACTTTATAGTGTTTAAAAATAGAGTTTTTTAAAGTGTTCCACTTTTTATCTATCTATTCAGTTATATTTTACTTACTTCAAATATGAGCTCCAAAGATTATGAAGACATAAATTATTGGGTATTTTACATATATATGTATATAAACAGAACATTTCTTCTAACTTTGAAATATTCATTAATGGCGATTATCGATGCATTTTTTTTTTCAGAACGGATCAATTTTAATAAATTGTAGAGCGAAAGATTCAATGAAAAATATAAATAATAAACAGTAGTCATGCCATTGATTCGGGCTTCCTATACCTGAGTACTGGCTAAACATAAACACAAATGATACGTTTGATGTCATTTCATAATATTCGGACATACATTGATATACATATACATTTATTTCGTTTGCCCTAGTAGAATTAATCGAATGAAATAAATTAAGTCATTATGCTATAGTGTTCGCCATACAAGATTTTATGTATTAGTCATTCAAACAAGTAAAGTCATTCATTTAATAAATTGCTCATACGATTATGCAGTCTCATGAAGTACATTCAAATAAATGATTTTTTAAGCAAAAGCAATAATAAAAATTAACAAAACTATCATATATAGGATCTAATGGTCAATAAAGCAGAAAGCATTTTTTAAATATGATTAATCAAATGAATGAATGGTTTTTTGCCACTTCACTTCGTCAATTATCATATCTGTTTGCGGGCGCAACATTAATTACAAATCAATATTTTAAAAATATCGTAATTATTGATCGGCATTCGTAAATTAACTTGAATGTATATTAAAGACAAATAAAGAAATCGTTTATATCCTAACCGTTTTCATCCTTTTTTGCAAGAACTTTTAAGAAAAAAAACTATATTTATAAATAAATATATATATGTATATATATATATATATAATATATATATATATATATATATATATATATATATATATATATATATATATATATATATATATATACTAGCGGATGTTACCTGGCGTGGCCCGGGATTTCTAACTTGAAAACAGTGTGTGTAATCCGTTATATTTCAGCACGAAGTAGCTGGTCTAAAATAATAAATATAATTTAATTAAAATAAAACAAAACAATAATAAAAACACAAACTAACTAATAAGCGTATATATAAGCGTAAATGAATATATAAAATATAAATAAAAAAACCACATCGATTTTTTGGGAAAATCATGCCATGAGATCGGAGTAATCTATAGCGCCACTCCCTCGGCGAGAGCTATTGCTGCATCCCTGGCAGCTCTCCACGTCCTGGCCTGTCGCAACTGTGGACTTTTATTCCAGGCAGTTCTTGCAGCACATACCAGGGTATCTGCCTGCCAGAGGAGGGGGTTGGGGACGATTCCGGCCGCGTCGGATCTGGTCTCCTTTCGATTTTTTTTCTCGAAGAGCATGAGGCCAAGTGGGTTTCTCCCTCCTTCTTCGCCGTCCCTACTCCAAAATGCCTTCCACGCCTCCATGGCTGCCGACCGCACGGCCATGGTGTTGATGGATGGAAGCCCTGCCGACTTCAGGAGGTCCCGGACGGGTATGTGCTCTCTCCTGAGACTGCCAGTGAGAGTCCTGGCAACATCATTCAGAGCTACCTGGGCAGCTGCAAGCGGTCCTGTGGGGTTACTGCCTCCAAACCGTACGGGTGTGACCGCTGAGACAGCATAGCCGAGCTTCCCAAGAACAATGCCCTTGGCAAGTTGGTGGAGGTAAGGACCCCTTGGGATGTGCTTCGCCAACCTTACAACCATGTTGGCCCTGACCCTGGCTGCCCTCGCCATGATGTCAACATTTAAGTTGAGTGAAAGGGTGGAGTCAAACTTTGCCCCTAGCAACTCCAATTCACTGGAGGGGGAGACTGTGGAGGGGCCGACCTTTACCTCAACCCTCTTCCTTCTCTCTTTACTGTCCCTACCACCCGCCAGGAGTAGTTGGGTTTTTGTGTGGTTTAAAGAGAGCCCATTTCTCGCTGCAAACTCCACAAATTTGGCGGCGAGGAGGTTCAGATTGGTCTCCACCACATCAACATCTCTGCCCGCTGTCCAGACGCTGACGTCGTCTGCATAGCAAACAATGTTCTCACCCACCCCCATCTCCACTGGGAGGCCAGCCATGAGTATGAGAAAGAGTAAAGGACCAAGGACAGAACCTTGGCGGACCCCATACTTCACGTCGACGAAGTCGCTCCTGGTGCCGTTCCAATTGACGCATTGCTTGCCTCCATTCAGGTAGGATCCAAACCAGTCTCCCACTCTCCTCGCGACGCCAAGGTCCTTGATTTTCTCCAGTAGGAGGTCGCAGTCGACGGTGTCAAACGCGGAGGATAGATCAAAGGCCAGTATGCCTACGACCTTCCCTTCCTGGATAGCCTTTATCCATTTGCTGTGAGCCGTTCCAATGGCTGTAGTAGTGGAGCGGCCAGCCCGAAAGCCAAATTGGCTGTTGGGTAAGGCGCTAATTTTTCCCATATGGTACTCCATATCAGCCTTAACTACCTTCTCCAAGATCTTGGAGAGGACGGGGAGCAGGGAAACTGGCCGATACGAGGCTGGGTCCTTTGGGTTTTTCCCTTTACCTTTGTGCACCGGAATTACAATGCCCGTTTTGAGAATGACGGGTACCTTGCCGTTGGCAAGAGAGCAATTGATCAGGTGGGAGATAGGGGAGGCCAGAACTTCAATTCCTAGTTTGAATACAGATGCCGGCAGTCCGTCCACGCCCATCGCCTCTGTATTGGATATGAAGGAGACGATTCTCCTAATTTTGGCTGCACTGGCAAAGGAGAAGTCCAGCACGATCCCCCGAGGACGAGCCCAATTGCAACTGCGGTCAGTTCTGACACAGATGTCGGAAGAAGGGTGGAGAGGACAATGCTTGCCCGAAGATCATTTACTTTTTTAATATAAAAACTGTTTAATGCATCGGCAGCCCCTTTGTCGTCGCATGTGTCGATACCATTGATAGTAAGTGACAGAGGAAGGGGCGTAGCTTTGGTTTTTCCCATGGCCCTGTTGGCCAGGTTCCACAACGCCTTAGAATCGCCGTTGGCCTTCTTGATGGCGTTCAAGTTGGACAGGAGTTTGTCCTTTCTGACTCCAGCTGCCGCCTGATTCCTGAGAACCTTATATTCCCTTCTACCCAGAGCTCTGTTTCTTTGGTCGATAAGTCGAAGCGTTGCCTTGCTCAGATACAAGTTTGTATTTTTTCTAACGGTGATGGCCTTGACAGGGCCACCTTGTCGAGGGACATGGTGATTCCCGCTACAATGAAGTCGAGGACTGCGTCCACTTCTTTAATGTCGTAGATATCGTCCCACTTCCACTGCTCTAGAGCATTCTCCAGGGCATGTCTTTTGATGGCCTTGAAGTTTCTTCTTCTTATGGTGACGGGGCGGCTGGGAGATCTCCCTTTAATATTCACCTCAGCGAGGACGGGGCGGTGATCGGTTGTCGTGTCTTTGTCTTTGGTATAGAAAAAAATCATACGAATATTTTTTGTGATGTCATTGCATATGATTTTCATATTAGAATAAGTGAATTTTCTGTTACATAAGCCTGGATACTTAAACATCGTCAAAAGAAGTTTTTTTCAAGTAATTTCGTAGAGTGACGAAGTCACGTATGATAGCACTGAATATCGGGGTGTTTGTTTGGTCACCGTTGATTGGAGAACATCGTTAGATAGATCTTAAGTGAAAGTGAGACTTCATATGTTGTCTTAGAGAATATACGTATAGTAGCTTATTATTTATCATATTAAAAGTAGTTCCTTAAAAAGACGACATTGCTTCTTCATTGCCATTTCTTCCATTTTCTATTCCTGAAGGCTGGGTATATAAGCATCATAAAAAGAAGTTATTCTTAAGACATTTCATAGAGAACATAGGAGATATATGGTAGCGCTGAATATCAGAGTATTATTTGGTCTCTTAGATGGGAGGAAAACAGCAAAAGAAAAAACTTTACACATTGAAGGATATTACCTTAATGATAATATAATATCTAATAGTTAATGTTTCCGGACGCTGCTCGGGATTTTCCGACTTCACAATAGTTTGAAATGGAAAAAATCATACGAATAATTTTAGAGATGTCATCGCATGTGATTTTTGATATTAAAATCAGTTCCTTAAAAAGTCGTCATTGGGTCTTTATTGCCATTTTTCCGTTTTGTAATACTTAATGCTGGCTATTTAACATCGTAAAACGAAGTTATTCTTTAAGTCATTTCATAGGGAACATAGAGTGCCGAAGATAAGTATGGTAGCGTTGAATATCAGAGTATTTGTTTAATCTCCGTTGATGGGGGAAAACAGCAAAAGAAGAAACTTAAGAGAAAGTGAGACATCATATCTTTATCAAGAAAAGTTAAGAGTGATTGACATCTCTCTCCATTTCTTGGACTTATTAGAATTTGAATAGCCCGATGTTGCAATATATAAAAAGTTGTTATTTCCCACATAACCAAAATTTGGGGGGAAAGACAGGCACAGAAAAAAAACTTTTTCTAAGTAATCAAGTAGAAAACGAATTTTCCGGTAAACACCCAATAAAACGAAAACACGTCTGACTACTTCAGACTCATTGAAGGAAAATTTGTTCAAAATTTAATCTGGCAATTTTGAAAAATAAAAAAATGTTTTGGCGAAAAAATAAGCATGGTGATGACAATTTTCCAGAAGTTGACAACCCCTATTTAAATTACGTCTATATATATATATATATATATATATATAGAGAGAGAGAGAGAGAGAGTGAGAGACGTAAGTTAAATATGTCATTGAAATACCCCTTGTACAGAGAATGGGAACAAGATGTTCTTATTATTTTTATTGACTCTAGAGGTTTTTTATTGAATGAATTTATCATAAGCGGATGTTTTAGGTATTTGTTCTAATTGTATGTTTTTTCTATACAGGAATGTGTATATATTCAATCTCCCGTCTAAGTTTTTTTAAAGTCCATATTTCTTCCTCGAAGATTTGTATTATAGAAAGTAAGTATGTAAGATACTACTACTAGATCATAAAATGATTTTCCCTTTCCGTTTCCTCTTCATTGTTCATGTTTATTTATTATTCATATTTTTGTACGTTTTATATTTGAATTATACACATCTCCAAAGAATTGTTTGCTCTAATGAACTTAGGAATAGACCTGAAATAATAATAATTTATGTAAGAGAAAGAAAGGTAAAAAACTTAGACAAAAGTAACGTAGGTATGGTCGAGTTATATTTGTATATATAAATATATATATATATATATATATATATACAGGGTGGTAAGATCAAATCCGGCAGGTAATCAGGACATCCTTTAACAAGGATGACGTCATCCGATCCGCGCAGCTGATTTTTTAGCAGACAGCCAACGTTATCCAGATTCTTTGTATAAAGGGCAACACCATTAGCAACACCCAGGTCTCTGAGCTGCTCGGGATCGACAGAAGAAGGGTTGCTGAGCTCATGCAGCAGCTAAAGGATACCAGGGATCCTCGTGCTGTCGTCGACAGGGCCTTCAGGCCCTCCAGCAGCGCCCACAAGGCCAGGACCTCCGACTTCATCAGGAGGGTGTCAGACATCTTCGAGCACGACTCTAGCAGGTCCATCAGGGATGTCGCCAAGGAGCTGGACGTTTTTCAGGTAACTTTGTTGGCCTTTGTTGGCGCCAGGATTTAGTGTGTCATCGACGCAGAAGGCGGAAGGATTAAACAAGCAGAATTTACACATCTGTACAAGCATTTTAATGTCTAAATAATAAAATTGAACAGAAATTAACGATTTTATGAGTATTTTAAGTTGAGAGAAGAAAAACGACGGATTCGATCTTACCACCCTGTATATATATATATATATATATATATATATATATATATATATATATATGAGTTCATTATTTATATCATATTTTCTCAAATCAAGAGGATATATTTTGTTTGTTTGTTTAGCTCCTAGATTGGACCCACCTCACCGGAACTTAATCCGGTGTAAGTCGGTAGTGAACCTATCTAGGAGCTACGATCTTTATTATTAGGTTGTTCCATAAATAATGAGATCGACCAATTAAAACTCAAAATTTTCCTTAGATCAACAAAAATAACTTCTCAATCCGTACACATAATCCCCTCCGACTGCAATGACGTCGTGGCAGTGTCCCCGGAGCTTCCTGAGTTGGTCGTAGAGCTCATGTTCACTGACCCTCCTCATCGCCTGCTGAACGGCGAGTGTAGCCTCCTCGTGGCCCCCAAACTCGTCCTCCCGGAGCAGGTGCTTCAACTTCCAGAACAGGAACCTGTCACACAGGTTCAGGTCGGGTGAGTAGGGTGACTGTTTCACCGGTTCCACGTCCCTCCGGGTCAGGAATTCCCTGGTATTGGTGCCAGTGTGGGGACGTGCATTGTCCCACATGAGGAGACAATCTTTCAGCCAGATCTTGTCCTTTTTCAGGCTGAGAAAGCGCTTCCCAGTTGCCCTCAGGTACTCAATCATGGTGTTCCGGTAGGCTGTGGTCCCGGCAGGTAGTGCAGTGATCGATACCCGCCTCGGCTTGTAGGTGAACCCCATCAGAATCATCGTCTTCCTCGCTGTCTGTTTCACACGGGGGGGTCGAGAACCGGACCCCCGTGGGCTCCGCCCAGACTTTCCTCCGCTCCGCCGAATCCCAGTAGAACCAGGACTCGTTCTGGACTAACAGATGAGACCCAAAAAGTCCTCTCCGTGGTCCTGGAACAGCTTCAGGAGGTCCTGACAGCACTTCACTCGCTGCGTCTTGTTGGCTTCAGAGAGCTGGCGAGGGACGAGCACGCTGAGGAGGTTTCGGAGCCCTAGATCCTCCGTCAGAAGCCTGAAAACAGTTGTAAATGGTAGAAACACCTTTGCAGCAACTTGTCGAGTGGTCATTCGGGGGTTATCTTCAACCAGGCGCTTCACACGGGCCATATGCTCCTCTGTCCTCGTCTCCCAGGGACGTCCAGGACGGGACTTCTTCTCCAGGGCAAAACCACCCTTATCGAACTCAGTGTGCTATCTCTGGAGGGTGGAGAGGCCAGGGCAAGAGTCAGAGAAGGTAGAGAGCAGGTCCCCGTGGATCTCATTGACTGTCCTGGCGAGCTTGATCTGGATCAAGAAGTAGAAGCGAAAGTCGGGTGTCTCCATTTTCAGCGGCGAGTAGAATTAATGATAGAAATGACGCGATTACTCACCTTATATACTTACCTGAGTGGCGCCATACAGTCTGTTCCCATGCAAAAATATGCGATAAGAACGCTTCCGTTGAAATTTTAGCGATAGTGTGTGAACTTTTCGAGATAGCTAACCTACCTCATTATTTATGGAACAACCAATATGTTTACACATAAACATCTATGTACTTTAAAAACATATTCATCCAAGATAACTTCCTTTCTTTAATCTCTCCCTTGAGAGCCATCATTCTTTCCATTGTTACTGGGCAGTTCCTTCCTTACCTATGTATAATGAACACACGTTCTTAGTGTCATTCTGGAAAATATTCTGTCATGGAAAAAACCACAGATACCACCAGTTTTGAAATCGACTTTGTGGATTATGGCAAAGTGCGAGAATCTTTTAACTCTTTTGGAGCCTACAAAAGTGCTGGACCAGATGGACTTAAACCAATTGTACTGCAGCAGCTTGGAGATAACATCCTTCGGTACATTGTAGAACTCTATAAGGTAATTCTTAGCACTGGCTATACCCCAAGTTCCTGGAGGGAAATGAAGGTTACATTTTTGCCCAAGCCTGGCAAAGATGACTATAGCTCAGCAAAATCCGTCAGAGCAATAACTCTTTCCAATTTCTTTCTCAAAGGTCTTGAAAGAATTGTTCAGATGAAAATAGAAGAAATTATTTCAACGTTATATTCCCAACATGCATACACTAAGGGTTTATCATCCGAGACGGCTCTGTCACAGGTAACGGATACCATCGAAAATGCTATATTTCAACAACAATGAACACTAGCAGTCAGCTTTGATTGCACTGGTGTATTTGATTACATCCAATACCAATCAGCCAACAATGCAATGGAAAAACTAGGAGTACCTAATAGTATTATATCATGGTATAGATATTTTATCAACACTCGGAAAGTCAAAGCGGATCTTAAAGGAGAGCAGATATGCATCAGGCCAACGCGTGGTAGTCCACAAGGAGGTGTACTTTCACCCATTATATGGAACATGATCATGGATACCTTTCTGACCAAATTTAAAACAGGACCCATCAAGGCAGTAGGCAACGCGGATGATATCATCTTATTAGTAAACGGAAATCATCCTCATACTCTTATCAATATAATGCAATCAGCAATAAATACAGTTCTAGACTGGGGGAAAACGAATGGTCTAACCTTTAATGCTACTAAATCTAATGCAATTGTTTTCTCAAAAGCCTACAAGTTGAGATCCAAACATTTTCCACGATAAAAAAATGGATGGTAGAGAAATGGTGTTCTCAACGCAAATGAGGTACTTGGGCATTTTATTTGACCAAGGACTTACTTGGACGGGCCACCTGACAGAAAAAGCTGCCAAATGTAGTCGACTATGGAATATGGCTAAGGCAGTCATAGGACAGAAATGGGGCTTAACGTCTGACAAAGTTCTGTGGCTATATGAAGCAATGGTCAGACCAATTATAGCCTATGGATGCTTAATATGGGGCCATTCCATTAATAACAAGAAAAGTACCATAAAGATACTAAACTCCATACAAAGAAAAGCACTTTTATCAATGTGCCACACACTAAGATCAACTCCAACAGCCGGAATGGAATCTGTTCTTGGCATAATTCCCCTTGACCTTTTCATACAAGGACAAGCAACAAAATCACGATGGAGAACTAGGCATTTCTTAAAAGATACCTGGGATGGTATTGGCAACCTTCCAAAACGCCGTGGTCACCGCTTCTCCTGCAATAAAATACTTAAGGAAGCGAAAATTAATCAACAAAGTGACTATATAAAAGGCTGAACAATTTTTGGATGGAAAATTCTCCAATTGAAAATCCTGATATGATAATTTACACTTATGGATCCAAAGATGAAAAGGGTAATACTGGTGCTGGATGGGCAATCACTATTGGTGATCTCTGCATTCATCACTCAATGGTATCTTTGAATAGAGAAGCATCAGTATTTCAAGCTGAGGTTTTTGCCATCAAGCAAGCAGTCGAAGATCTCAGAAAATTGGAAACAACATGGAAAAAAGTTTTAATTCGGTCTGATTCCCAATCCGCAATTGCTGCTCTTCTCAATCCACTTACCTCAAGTGCTGAAGTCAGGTAGTGTAAAGAAATCATATGCAGAGGAAAGAACGAAGAAAACATATATATTGAATGGTGCAGAGGACACAATGACATCACAGGAAATGAATTTGCAGACTACCTTGCAAAAAGTGGCGCACAAAGCAACAACCGAAAATTTGTTGGTGTGCCCCCAATTTATATCAAGAAAACAATAAATGATTATTTTTATAAACGATGATGTGAACGATATAAAGATAGTCTTCACATGAAACACACACATCTTATGTTAAAAAACCAAGATCAAAGGTTGTCAAACTTCACCGTGAAGACCTGAAACAACTTATTCAAGCCTACACAGGACATGGACCATTTCTCTCCCACTTAAGCAAATGGAAGAAAACAAGTGCAACCTGTGATCTTTGCAAGGAAGAGCCACAGACTGCAGACCACCTGATCAACAGATGCCCTGCTCTGTCCCTTGAAAGGCATGAAGTGTCTCAAGAAGAAGACGCGGATATCCAAATTCTAAAAAAAATTACATGCAAAAAAATGAAAAATATTATTGTAAATAATTTCAGTATTTAAGAAGGAACTCATTTTGCTGTCGTAACACAGATACCCCATTGTGTGGTTGTGTTCTTTACCTTAGTTTTTATTGTTTGTATGTACTATTGTAATCGGCAATAAATTTCTAACTAACAAAAAAAACTGGGTAGTCGAAGATGAGATGGTGTGGAGTTTCGTCATCCTCGTTATATAGTCTACAAGTTGGGCGTATGGCCTTTCCCAACTAGAAAAGATGCCTGTTGAGTCCGATGTGCCTGCTAATCATGCCAACAATGACAAAAATTTGAGCTCTTTTGAATTTAAAGATTCTATTTCCCATATACGGATTTGGGATGAACAGTTTCGACTGCCGACAAGAGCTCATCTCCCGCCACTTGGTTCTCCATCTCCTTAAAGACGCTTGTAGAAGGACATTCTTGGTTTGACACAGCGATACCGGTACAGAGACAGGTGTGCCTCTCCTGGCTCCGTCTTTGGCCAATGCGTCCGTAAATTCATTTCCAGTGTTGTCGTTGTGTCCTCTTATCCATCCAATCGTTATAGCCACTAATTTCTTCTAATAAAAGATCACCCTGCTTCATCTTGAGACTGTTGATGGCTGAAAGGCAGTCAGAAAGGATTAATACCTTCTTCCCTCTTAATTTGTCTCCATGAAGATGTTCAGAAAGGTTCTTAATAACCTCCACTTCAGCTTGGAAAACCGTTTGTTTCATCGAGCTTCAAGGTTCCTTGGTCGAGCACAGTGTTACCCTTCGTCAAAGTCCAGCCAGCACCTGTCTGATTATTGATTCTTGAACCGTCGGTATAGCCAACCAGATCAAATTCCTTGATGCATCATATTTTTTGTACTGCATATCTCACAGTGCCAGGACCAAAAAGGTACGCGAGGATATTTGTTAATAAAGAAAAATAGTGAAAGATTGATATATTTCTTAAGTAAAACATACAAAGTTAACATATATATTTTTTGGTTTTCTTAGAAAATAGAATAGTCTACATGATTACAATAAAAAATAAGCATATTGTTAATTTTTAACTTTTCCAAAATTGTAGTTTGATTTTTATATATATGGTCATTATTTAAAGTATTTTGTAACAAACGTGGAATATTTTTTTAATATATTTATTTCATGAATTTGATATTTATATTCTAGACAGAATATCGATGTTGAGGTTGCTCAAAAGATTTTTATATCAACAAACTAAAGAATATGGCAGAACGTCAGTAGAGCCCGATCTCTTATAAACAACTGAATTACAAAAAAGTTATAAATCAACATATTTTATTTTATTAGTGAATATATCTTATTTTCTCTTAACTTAATTAAAACTTCAACTCTTTCATGTAGAAACTCAGAGATTTTCTTTTGATTGCCAAAAAACTATTATTTAAAAAAGACAAAAGCTTTTTAAATGTTTCAAAAAATAGGCAAAATATGCTCATTGAATAATTCAGTTAGATACTTTGTAGGTTTAAAAGTGAATTATTTTTTTCATAAAATTTGTTTCAAAAGCAATTTTTGATTTGGTTTAACCTAAACTTATTTTTTTATTTTAAAAATATTGTTTGAATCTGCTAATTTTTAAAGAGTTTAAAGCAAACCTGTCCAGTAAAATTTAAAATAATAATTATGGAGACTTGATTGCCAAAATAGGGTAGGCTGAAGGTTCATCAATTCTTAAATTTTAAATTGGTCATTTTTATTTGGATGCAAAAAGTTGAAGTTCTAAATTTAAATGTTAAATTTGTATTTTTTCAAAAATGATTTAAACTCAGCACTGATTTGAATTGAACTGATTTAGCTATCGAAAAATCAAAGCATAATTTTATTTGCAGTTTTACCTATCTTTACATTCCAGTATCATTTTTAAGTATTCTTTTTGACAGTTATAAAATATTCAAAAGTTTTAAAAAGTATGCCTAGAAATTTGGGGGAAAGAACAACAATAATAATTAAACCACAAAAACATTAAAGCAACATTAAGAGCGGAAAAAAACGGCTCTCAATTATAAAAAAATATTTCTTACAAACATTTTTATTATTCGATGCGATAATTTTAAATCACATTGGGAACTTGATGGGAAATGTTTGATTTAGCAAGGTATCTCCAACTATTTTGATTCGACGGAAACTTGATAAAGCAAGGAGTATTTATGGCTTAAAATTGCTCACGAGCCCGTTGCCTTCTCTATATTATCGTTTTGTTACAAAGCTGGCAATTCGTGCTTTGATATTCAACAAGTATATTGCCTTAAAGGCGTTGGAACAACTCCATCTACCTGATTCAAGGAATAACTACTAGTTCACGAATATTGAAAAATACTCCTTCGTCTAATTTCGTTTAATTTTGTACTTCAGCAAATCTTGCGAGAACATTGATAGAGGATTTGAAGATAATCATTATGTATCCATATCCAGATCATTAATTCTCTTGATTTCATCTCCACAGAAGGTTAACGCCTCAAAAATGTTTTTATAATGTCTTAGCTTAGGAGAAAATCCTCTCAATGTCTTATTATTTTCATCCCTCAAATCAATGAAAATCTTTTCCCAAAGAGGATCTGACATAATCCTCCCGTTCTTGTTCAGCCCTCTGTTCGCCTTAATAGAATAAGAACTCATGGTTTTTTCTTCTCTTTTATTTTCAATCCCACTCACTTCCAGCGGGCATATATTTTTTTATTCCTTCCACGATTTCCTCGATCGGCTTATCCTCTCTGTCAGGAGGTTTTTTCTTGACGACTCACTCATTGTTTTTCTTCAAGGGCCCTTCAAAGATCTTATACGTCATAACTTACGTAATAGTTCCAGTCCTTCTTCTCCGAATCCTGGAAAATCCCAAAATTCGAGGCTTTCGTCTACCTGAGGTCCTATTGGGAATCCGACGTCGATATTTCGGCCAATACCAGTAAGCAGATCTCAAATTTTCTCACAAATGTATCACTTATCCAGGGTAAATTCATTTTTCCTTTAAGACGAAAAATAAATACCTCCTTTCAACGTGACAATATATAAACAAAAAACGTTATGGCGAATAATATAAGCATGTCGATGACAATTTTTCGTGAGTTCACAACCCCACTAAAACACTCCCTGAGCTCTCAAAACTATTCACTGAAAATTTCGTCAAGATATAATGAACCGTTCGGGAGATACAGGGAAACGAACAAACAAACGGAATTCTTTTTTTATTAGTATAGATATATTGATAACTTTACTGTTTTATTTTTTAAAATTCAAAGTCACTTCATATATGATTTCATAATTGTTTTTGTACAGACAATGAATTAGCTGTAACAAAACAAGCAAGATTTGAATTTTAATTTTAACATTCAAACATTTTCACATTCTGAGGCAAACAGAATCCAAATATTTAATCAATTGCATTTTTGTGTAAGGATTGAAAAACAAAGTTATTTCTTAATTGCTTAACTTTATCTTACATTAATAATTTATATGTATTTTAAACTTATTTCAGATGAATAAATGTGACTGAACATTAATGAACAACACTGAATGTTAAACATACAATTGATAGTCTTGTTCGAATGACTGGTTGTGGTAATAAAAACAAAATTACTTATGGTAATTAGTTAATAATAAATTGCAAGAGTTTTTGTACCCATTTCAAAAAAATGATATGATGTTTTTGTCTATTTCAGTCGATATAATAGCATCTGTGCGGAGATAAATAAGCATTAAAATTGGTTTATCGAGCCTATAATCTTTTCAATGAGGTTGACCTCTCGGGAGTCGAATCTGCGCCCTCGACATTTAAAGTCAAGCCCGCTTTCAATGAGCTAAGATCCTCTTAATAACTTTAATTAAATATAAGTATTTTGCAAGATCATTAAAAAATTGATTCAAAACAACTAATGCAAAGAAAGTACAATAAACAGACTTTTAATTCGGTACATATCATTTTTTTTCTTCTTCCTTTATTTGTTCAGAGAAGACATATATATAAATGGACATATATACATGAATAAAAATAAAATAAACATTATAGTTTATAATAAAACTCTGAACAAAGACATTATCGACTATAAAACACTATTAAAAACAGATAACAAATTATATGGGAATGATTATTTATAAAATTTCATAATTTTTTTGATTAACTTAAAATATTGACTTGATGCTGATGGGTAAAACTTTACAATGCTGGCGGCGCTGGTCCAGGAGTCATCTAAAAGGGAAGGTATTTTGAGTGCCAGGGTAGAATAACGTGCTGCAGAGGATATTATTATTTTCCTCAAATCCTCGTTCCTCACAACTCTGTTGTTTGTGATGCAGTTGGCAATCCACGCCTTTGAGTTGAGAATGGCGAATCCGATCGACTTTGCCTTGGGTGACTGGGACCCAGTTTTCTTCGCCAATCCAAATAAGACAATTCCTCTCACATAATTGTCTCCACTTTTATCCAGGCCTTTCACATTCAGAACCACAAACTTTTTGAGGATGGATACATAAGGACAATCCACAAAAGCGTGTTGTACGGTATTGTACAGTTTACCACAGTTTATGCAATGGTTTGAGAAATAGATACAGTTACCAGATATCTGCAACTGCGATGTAAATTTCTTTCCATCATGGATTCCCGTCAAAGAATGTAAAATTCTATTCCTCCATTGCTCAGGGAGGCACAATTTTTTTATATGTGTATTAGCAATGGAATTAGCTTCCTCCTGTGAGCTTGGGGGTACTAGTTTAAGATGCCACGGACATGGTGGTTTGTGTTCACGGGCTGCTTTTAAGAGACAAAATTTAAATCTCCCATCTATAAAATTATCTGAACATGTTAAATTATGAATTGATAAAAAATTATTGTTGATGGCTTCTTCTTCTAACGAATTTGGGCTCTTAAGATTTTTGAAAAAGAACTTTTTTACACAATTGTTTCGAACTATATCTACAGTAGAGTCGCCTTGAAATTTTGGAATAAACCTCCAGACAACTCGCTGTGCAGCAGCCCAAATTTTTGAAATTGCGTTTGTTGACGAATTTGTTAAGTCTGATCCAAACATTAGGCGCATGTACAGTCCATTTTGAAATATCGTTGTCCTCCACTCCATGTTTGGATTCCTTGTGATGTCAATAAATATTTTTATATAGACCTTAGGGAGTATGTGGGATAGAAGAGCTAAACCCCCACCGATTTGCTTAATTGGACGCTTAATAGCTGGTAGATATAGTTTGTGGAAAAGTTTTAGGAGCCAAACCTCCTCCTCTTCTAGTGCTTTTTCTGCCAACAAAGGAGAAGCAGAAGCCTTATATAAAACGGTTGGGATAATTTGTGAATTATAAAGGTCTATTCTTTTTTGGATATTATAACCTCTCCAACTATTGATGAGTTTACTGATATGAGACGACATTTTGTTCCAATTGCTTGCATGAATGCCTTTAGGTCCCCAATCCACCCCAAGAATTGGAACCTTATATTTTATTGAACAGTTGCCCACAATTTTACCTTTAACAGGGTTCCACCGACCAATAGGAAGAATGAATGTCTTTGAAGGATTTAATGCCAAACCCGATTTTCTTTTGAATTTTTTGAATGCTTCAAGAAGAATTTCGACTCTTTTAATCAATTGGGATTCCGAGTTTGCTTCAACTGTAAGTGTGACGTCATCTGCATATAGGTCAATGAGATGCTTACACCCAGGAAATTGAACTCCAAAACCATTATATTTCCGTGTTAATTTCTCAACTAGCTCTTCTATTGCAGCAATGAAGAGAAGAGGAGCCGACGGGCAACCTTGTCTGCAGCTCTTTTTTAGTTTTATAGGTTTGCTTTTTTGTTCGCCAATCGTGATTGTTGAGGATCCGTTCAGCAAAAGAGCTCGAACTGGATTAAAAAACTGCTTCGGAAGGAGCTTTTTAATTCCTCTAAGAATTTGCAAATGCGATATAGAGTCAAATGCTTTTTTAAAGTCGACTCCTATCACAGCTCCGTATTTCTTTCTATCGGTTACAGACTCAATGGATGCCTCAATGTTCCGAAGCACGTCTGAGATTCTTCTGCCTTTAAGAAATCCTTTCTGAGGAGCACCAATTGTTTTGTTTAGCTCTGGTTCCATTCGTTTGGCCAAAATTCCTGAGAGGATCCTGTAGGATTGATTCAGAACCGTGATTGGCCTCCAATCATTGATATCAGTCCCATTTCCTTTTTTTGGAATAAGGACAACTCTACCTTTTGTTAAGGCTCGTGGCAAACTACCTCTCGTCTCCATTGACTGTCCATATTGAAGTAGGAACTTAGAACATTCTTGTGGTAGTAAAGTATAAACTTCTCCTACTACGCCGTCAACTCCCGAAGCCTTGTTAGCATTAAAATATTTTTTATATAAGCAGTTATGCTTTCTAAAGTATAAATAGATGCATTTGTGGATCTTCGTTTTTTTGGAAAATTTGGTCTGTTATCATTGACCATGCTTTGAAATTTTTCATAAAATAAGTCTAAAATCTCTTTTGTTTTCGATAAAACTCGTCCATTATGTAAAATTCTTGACACTGAAGAGGATGAACAACTGTCCTGTTTGTGTAGGTTCTTGATCCGCCAATTTGAATTTCTTTCTCTCTCTACCTTTTCGGCCATTTCAATTTCTGCCATTTCAGAAATCCTAAAAACATTAAAAACTTCTGAAGTAAAGGTTTGGACGAATGGTGAACGTTGGGTTAAAAGATCTTTCATTTGGCCATTTTGGTTTTCCAGTCTTCTTTTATTATGTGATAAAAACTTCAATGTGGACATTTTAATTATTCGAATAAAAACTTTTGCCGCCCGTTCTGAGGAAAAGGAGCAACTAAAACCTTTAGCCAAGTTTCTCCTTAACATGTTCTCAAACTTTGGCTCCTTAAGGATCCATTTGGGAATTTTAAAAGTATATGGTTGTCTGAACAAGTTCATCTCAAGCTCTAAAATAAAATGGTCCGAGAACGGTTCCGGCTTGTAGCTCGCTTTTTTTATTAGCTGCAGTACTGATTGCGAAACTAGAGCCATATCTATTCTGGATGACTGGTGGCCTCTTTTCCATGAAATAGTTTCGTGGGGACTAATTCTTTTTGTAGCGTCTATCAGGTCAAACTTAGTAATTAATTGAAGCAAAAAGGGAGAATTCGGGTAGTTCCGCTTATCTAGATCCACATTTAGATCGCCGATAAGTATAATTGGAAGAGAGTTGCACAGTTTAGAGTCAATGATTGACTGGAAGAAGGCTGGGGACTTTTCATTTGGACCATATATATTAATCAAACAGAAGCTTATATTATTCGAGGACAGATAAATCTTATGCCAATCACTATTAACCGAGTAATCTTCAATCAATTCGACCACTCTTATTTTCTTGGTTACGAATGTCAGTACTCCTCTTTTTGAATTTGAACCTGTGAAGAATGAGTGGTAATTGAATGGCTTACATACTAAGCAGTCCTTAGGGCATGTAGCAGAGACTTCACATTTGACGTCTTGTAGACAAAGCACGTCAGGTTTTATTGCGAACAGATATTTTAATAAAGCATGGCGTCTATTCTTATCCTTGCCTCCTCTTGTATTAAGGGATAATATTTTTCTTAGTTTCAAACTCATTTTAGTTTCTTTTGAAGTTTGGAAGGGTTTTTCAAACTTTCAGGAGACTCACTTGTATCTTTATGCAATCTTTTTGCAGATTGGGAGCGAGTCCTGTCTCTTAAAATCTTACTCTTGTCAAGAGAAGATGGCAAAGAGTTATTATCTGGTACTGATGCATTTGATTTCAGACTATCTTCTTGATTTGCGTCAGCAGTTGCTTCATTTGGAGAAAAAATCGTTGGTGGAGGGCTGTTTGAGCTTGACATCGATTTAGGATCTTCCATTACAAACGATGCATTCTCATTTTGCAAGGTTGACTCTTCGGGATCCAAAACATTGTCATTGTTTTGATCTTGAACGTTGCATTGCGATTTTTCATTTGAAACATTAATTTGAGTTTCATTTTCATTTTGAGTTATTTCATGAAGGTCATGCGGAGGGTCATTTGATATATTATTTGATATGGCGATGGTTTGATCTTCTTCTATTTCAATTGGTTGTTCATCTGCCTCTGTATTTATTTCCTTAGGTTCAGAGTTTTTATTTTCTTTCAGTGACTTGATCTCTTCAATGCTGTTCTTCAAAGCTTTTCCATATTCAAAAGTTTTCAATCGTTTTTGAGTACAATTATACTTCATATGACCAAAGTTGAAGCATCTTTGGCATTGCATTCTTACTCCATTGAATTTTAATTTTATTAGAAAGCCCTGAAAAGGGACTATCTGGGGGATGCAGGCAGGGTCGGCCTTTAATTCAACAATGTAGTCACTGTCCCTCCATTCTTCACGATATAGAGGATATTTCTCTTCTGCTTTTGGATCAATTGGATTTCTTTTGGGGTAATGATCAATTATTTCTCCGAATTGGCCGAGCCAATTAACCAAACGCTTCTCCTCCACTCTTTTAAAAGTGTTGACCAAAGTGATAGTTAAGTTTTTGGATCGATCCAATTGGATCTTATCAACTCCTTTTAGTTTACACGCTACTTCTTCCATAATCCCATCCGAATTCATAAGCCTCTTTTTTAGATGTTTTTTAAAGTCCGATAATCTTGAAATTACGTCTATTGGGAATTTCGTGTATATACACGATTGTCCTGGGCCAAATTTCGGGTTGGCGCCTGCGATTTCCTGCTCTTTAAAGCCAAGTTGGATAGCCATGTCATATATGTCAATATGCTTCACTTTATCAGTTTTAAACATGTTTCCTTCCATATCCTCCATGAGAAGGACAAAAGTTTCCCATTTAAGGTCTCTGTTCAAATTGAACTGGGGTCCTGCATTATTTTGCTTAATGCCATTTTTCTTTAATGCGTCTGCATATCCACTTTTGATTCTATCTGGGGGTTTGTCAGGAGGAACATTATTGTTATTCATGTCTTCTATACTTCTTACCTCTCAACGAAGGAGAGGAGAAAAGATGACACGAAAAGAAATCCTTCTCAAAAATATCA
>CP045899.1:18030944-18098432 GCA_013387185.1 Caligus rogercresseyi
GATTTCTCCTAGAATCTAATTTTCGCCCAGCATTCTTGATAAAATACATCCATCTAACTGTAACTAAAATATATCTAACTGTTTTCTTACATCCGTTTTAACTCCTTCATTAAAAAAAATATAGAAACTTGATAAAGCATAAAGTCTATGTTACATGAGATGAACTCCAAGTATAAAAAAACATGCTTAGGAGTTAATAACAAGAGGACTGCCCCCCCCCCCCGCCCCCCCCGTGCCTTTTTTAGAATGTGTCTATGCTGGTAAGATGAAACTACTTATTGTGTTCTTTATCGCCCCTTAAATTGCTCCTTTGTATTGTTTAAAAAATGCTCAACAAACACAAAAACATGATACCTTGTATTCATTTTTCTTATTTAATAATGAGATATTTTATCCATATATGTTACATATCTTTTGGGTCATATTAGAATGTTTTCTATTTTTAAATGAAGTTGTTTGTTATTGAATGGTTTGAGATAATGTTAGATTTTTTACGAATATTTTTTAAAATTAGTATTAAAGATGAAATGCAATAAAATAGAATGTTCATAACGGGAGATTAAAAAATGCATTAGGAGATTATATGTATGGTTATTTAGACTAAATGGAAGTATTTTATGAGATAAAGTGCTTTACAATTATGAACAATGTTGTCCCTTGGAATATACACACACATATATATATATATAACGTATATATTACATATATATATAATAAATATATTAATATGTATATGTATGTATATGAATGAAAAAATGGGAAGTGTTTCTCAACGGACACAAAAGTTATGTAGTAAACTTATTTAGTAAATATTTTCTATCCCTTCGATCGCCTCAAATGTGTTCATTTAAATGCTATATTCAAACAATTTGGTGCAAAATGTAGGTATGATTGCAAAAATTCCAAAACAATATCTAATTTTTTTGTACATCCCAATTTGAAATAGTTTTGAAGGAAGATACCCCAAAAATGACTATTAAAATATTAATATCTCATTCATTTCGAATGTGCATAAAGACTAAATACTAATTTAAAATTATTGCAATCATATCTATATTTTGCATCAAATTGTTTGAAAATAAAATTATATTGAGAACATGAGAGGCAATCGAATGGCAAAAAAAATATTATACTATATAAGTTTTCTACATAAATTTTGGGTCCGTTGAGGAGACACTTCCCATTATTCGATTTCGTTCAAACTTTCAATCCGTCGCAATGATTGTACTGCTTGCTCCAGAAAGTGACTGATGATGACGACGCGATATATACAAAAACAACAACGCCGTTGAGATTAAATTTCTTATTGTTTTCTTTTACAGCTTTTCTTTATAATTTTAATTATATGAACAAATTATGGGACATTAGTTTATAGTTTTCTGCCAAGGCTTAATAAAAATATAACAATTGTATTTATGTAGTTGCACCCAATTTGACTAGTTGCATTATGTTAAGGTTCGAGTTCCTTTCAAATTTGGTCATGGTTATCAATATGGGACAAAGATACCATATTTGAGATTATTCATTAGATGTTTAAAAATATTCCAAGCAAAAAATATCAACTTTCATTTTTCTTCTACGTCTCATGTCAGACTGATGATCATTTATCGTCGAACATGAGCAAATAAAATAAATTACCATTTTCCCATTAGAATGAGGACAATATATATTTATTTATTGAAGTTTATTCAAAGGATTCGTAAATGCTATTGATCAGGTCCATGAGAAAAGAGACAATAATTGCGTACCTGATGAATTTTTTATCATTGAGTTGATGTTCACTCATCAACCAATAATTATTCATACGGATCATAATGAACACATAAAATTATAATTTCCCTTCCCTTTAATCTTCTCAATACATATACTTTCTTGAATCACGTATAAGCTTTATGTCACACAAATCACTAGAAAATATAAAAAGACAATTGTGAGCTACCAAAAAATCATCCCTGAGGAGGTCATTTCATATAATTAAGTTATAAAAATGTTGAATTATATTTATGTTCTTTCTACATCAAGAAACACACATTTGAAAAGAAATGCATAGGATAATTTTATGAGGAGATTAAATGTCTTTTCAAGTACCAATATTCTCTGTTTAACGTCCACTTAGGCCCTAAGGTTATGTTTTTTTTGCCATGATCGAGCCGATTTTTATTGCTTGCTTGTTGGCTCATGTACCAATCATGCTGAGAAGTGAATTGTAAGAAAATACAATTTGTTAAGGCGTGTTCAACTCTCAATATTGGGGGCGCAGGTTCGAATACTTCCGAGAGGGGATGGTCATTTTTGGGCTACCTCATTGATAAGATCCTAGGTTTGATAGACTAATTTAATGCTATAATGTTTATTTATATCTAGTCGGATACAATTCTATCAAACCAAATAGCTCATATCATGCTTAATATAATATAAAAATACTTCCAGCATTTGGGTTCCAATCCCGTCAATGATTGATAACTGAAGTGTGCAATGAATTGTTTTAAGATTCCCCTATCCGATTTTATCAACGGAACCCAAAGGCCCATTAGGCCACTGCTGAGACAGCGGAATTCCAAGTCGTATTGGCATTGGGATTGAAGACTCAATATACCATAATATGACCAATATTACGGAAGAGCCCATAGGATATAGATTTATAACTCTGTTAATATGCCACATGGATCCAATGGTCCAGTGGCGATTGGTTTGAAACCACAAAATGTCGTTATCATATTCATTGGATCTTAAGTTTCCTCAAAACAAATGGGTTTACTATTCTATATTTATAAACATAGTATTGACAGAGGTTTGAGGATATGTTTAAAAATTTGAGGGGCATTCAGGGTACATCAAGTATTATAACTGTTCTGTTGTCATGAGGGTAATTTCCCTGGCAACCTACCCATGCTCATGTATCGAAATCAGCAACACTCCAAAAAATCCTTTTTAACCGATATCAAAAATGAACCAGTAGTCAACAACATTTCGGAGAAGAACGTCAAATTGGAGTTGCGTCCCTATTTATAACAGTGACTCAACTGTGGACATCATTCCCAAAATGGCCATAAGCCATTCTTCTTCAAGAATATTGAGAGTCCAGATAACTTGAGGATTGGGCTATTGCTAACGGCACTTTCTATAAATTTGTCTCGTCATGCACACCCATTCAAAGATGGGAGATTTAAATACCCCCCATTAAGGGCAGCATAAATGCATTTGATGCCATGTCCCTGGCATTCAAAAATAAAGCTCCCGAGTAGTCACGGTGACGTTAAAAAAATAACAGAATATTATCTAAGGCTGCTCAAACTCCCGGACAGTTGGGCATTGAGAATAGAACGGTCTCTCATGGGAATACATGATGGAAGAAAATTCACGGCTCAACTGCAGATCTCTTCCAACTGTATAATATTCAACACACACTGCAAAGACTGTGACAAGTTGAATAACGACACGCTACACGCCTATGTAGACTGTCCTTTTGTCTCCGTTCTTAAACGATTCATGTTTTGAACGTGAAAGGAATGGAGAGGTCCAAAGAAAATATAATTAAAGCAGCTGTGTTGTTTGGACTAAACAAGAGGAAAACCAACCAATCCGTTGTCTCGAAAGCAATCGAGTATGCTATATTAAATGCGAAAGCCCGAATAGCAAGCAAACTGACCAGCGGCGACTTTTTTAGTTCCGAAGATCTTCGAGCAATCATTTTAGCAGCTGCTGCCAAATATGGGGCTCTTTCTTTAAAAATTCCTTCTCCTTTTAACGACTCTTGGACTTTTGCATCAAAAGAAATTAAGTATTTCCCAACAAAGTCTTACAGCCATTTAAGTTTTTTTAAGAGGATGTTAAAGTTTTATTAGACTATTTATTGATTCGACAAGTTTATTCATGGCATTGTTTTATTTATGTTTAATGTTTATTCATTATATTTTAGATGATACCTAATGTTTTTTTTATGGATTTTTTTTGAAAGATTTATTTATATATTAATATTTGAATGTACGATGCACAAAAGTTTTTTTGTTGAAAAGTCTAGATAATGAATATCAACGACATCATCTCCTACCAGTAGACCGGTTCTCTCAAACACCCACATCCCCTTAACCGTGTTATGGAGATGTCTCTCTCTAGAACTATCTCAATGGACTCGCTGATGTCTCGCCGGCAAGAATGTGTACGACCTCCCCGTATTCAAAATTATCAGACCTGGCATGATAGAACCCAACCTGAGGATCAAAATTACCTCTTATGAAAGCTTGATTAAAGTTTGAGTTTATATTTTAGTATTCTTATGTTGGAGTGCAAATTTTAGATTATAATATCTATTATGTAATTAATTTACGCAAGTACTTCAACCCTTATAAGAAATGAAATAAATAAAAAAACAATTAAAAAATAGATGCAGAGTTGAAATGCCAGTTTTTAATGTTATTTTCTATGGTCTTCTTGAATTTTAATAATATATTTTTAGTCATGATTAAGTATTGGGAACATTGTTCTTTGAAAAGAAAACATAAGAGAGCAGTAGATGAAATAAAGTACTACTAAACCATTTAAAAAGTCAATAAACGTTACTTGCATTATAATTTATTAAATTAAAAAATATTTAAAAATTTATATAAATCAAATCGGTACTTGATTCAACACGACCATCTTTTAATCTCATTTCATAAAAATCGTATTTTAACATATATAACAACCTATAAGCTAATAATAATATATAAATATTTAGCTCAATAATTATATTCAGGATAATACGTCTTTATGCTCGACATGATATACATATTTTTGCAAGAAAATACTTTTTCAAAAATATTTATGACTCCAATAAAACTGCTATTATGTAAAACAAGACAATTAAATTACTTTTACGTATATTAATCCTGCTTCTGAGTAAATTATAAAATATAGTAAACATAGCCGTGCGTCTGGCAATGTATTCGTATCTTGCATTGACCGTGTACTCGTTCATGGACATCAACAAGCATCATCTATGTCAAAGACTTTTGTATAGAAAGAGCGAACGCAAAGTTTCAAATACGTTTATATAAACATACCATCTATATTTCTTTTATCTATTTGTGTACCTTTTAATAATGTATAGCACTTTGGAAAGCCTTAGAGAGAGAGAGAGAAGGAAAAGAGAATAAAGTAGAGTATTTATTGTATGGAATTGTGCCAGAAAAAAAAGAAGCACATCAAAAATATATCTTGAAAGATATGATTTTTTGAAATCAATCTATAATATATTTTTGTAATTGTTCAGATATCAGATCCACTATTCACCCTGTATAATAGATATTTGCTAAACAGAAAAAAGAAATTATATTCGCTTAAAGAGCTCTTCAATGACTAAGGGGGCTGCCCACTTGGATAAGCAATTTAGTTGTTTTGGGACAATAAATATCCTTTATGTCACAGTGTAACATTTCTTAAAAGTAGTCCCTTAAAACGACGTCACTGGTATACCTTTTGTAATTAAAAAAAAATACTCCTTGACACTTTTAGTTAGTCTATTTTAGTCAGTTTATTGTTTGACTGTTCAAGAGATAATACTAATTCCTTTTTTCTCTTCTTTGTTTCTTCAGTTGCCTACCTGAATATTGATCTTCTATTTTTAATTCAGTCTGCATCCAGTTATTATATAAGCCGAGGCTTAAAATAAATCAACTCAACTTTATTAGACATCAGCACTCTTTGTGGAACGGGTCGCTAATTCACGAGTTATATTTTATTAGTATAGTGATGAGCTTATCACTTTTTTGTTTGTGGGTTTGACTTCTTTGGACACAAAAGAATGACAGCTCGAAATACTCTTACTAACCTTGTCAAGGGATGCATCGAATTCCAGCAATTGTAAGATATTTTAAAAAGTAAACTTTTTGGCTTCCCAATATCAAATTAAAAAATATCCTGTTGAAGTGAATTTGTGCTAAAGCTAAGACTGGGGTAATTCGCCCTCAAAGAAAGAAAGGAAGATCGAGAAGAGTCGTACCCTAAAAATAGTTTTCGTTTGACCGCTAGAGGGAGCAAGTTTATTAGAAATAAAAACAACTCAGTCATCTTCATCTTTGATCCTGTCCAAAATCCTCATAATAATCATTTGAAAATTAATTTAGCTCTTTCTGAAAAATATATTTACCCATTATTACGGTGATACACAAACTTAAGCCTTCTATGATGATAGTCTTAGAAGAACGTTATTGAATTGGGTCATAATATACATATACTAATTTCTAAGCATTTTTTCTTTTCTTTATATTATTATTTGTACTTATTTAGTTGAAAACTGAGTTAATGAGAATCTCTGTCCTAATGAGGAGTGGAGTCGATGATGATAACACGAGATAACAAAAATGTTGTTCTCGCAAACTGGTCAAAAATGATTATTTTTTCATTTGGTTATAATGTTTTCTTTATGTTTCTATGCCTGATATTCAGTGCAATGATATATTTATATACAGATAAAAAATACAAAACATTTCTGCCACCTGAAGTATGAGGAGCCAATTTTTGATAGGTGATCAATAGGTAGTTAAAGGATTACTAAATTACATGGAAGGAGACCCATGAAGACAAGAAACTTAGTATTTGTATGTATGAATTCTTATCTCTGAATGATGTTCTCACCTCAACAGCCGGGAGTGAAGGGATACTTTGGTAGCAAATGCTAAATTCTATTCTGTAACAGGACAACCACCCCCGGCAATCACCCCTGTTACTGTTATTTTATATCCCTTAAAATCAACTTATGAAGTAACTATGTTTTCTTTATGACAAAATTGCATTTGTGCCTGAACCTATCGGCCATATCAAATATATGACCGATATTAGGAACATAGGTTTTAAACACTTATGCAATTTCGTCATAAATAAAAACATAGTTAACTTCATAAGTGGACTTTAAGATATATAAAATATTAGTAACTTTGAATATTAATAGCTACTATTTAAATGGCATAGGGGTATATATACCTATATATATATATATATGTATATATATATATATATATATATCGTATATATGTATATATATAAATCAGACGCAGAATCTACTTTTATTTTGATGAAAACGAAAAAACAAGTCGTCAAAAATAGTTATGTATTTTGTAGAGTTTTATATCACAGGGGATACTGAGGAGTAAAGGAATAAAAGGAAAAGTCAATAAGTATACATTTAGGACTTAAAGAAACATCTTTTAAGAATGTTTGTTTGTCTATCATTATTACTCCGCCGAAGGGTATTGTTTTCACTGGCGTTGGTTTGTTTTGTTTGTCAGCAGAATAACTCAAAAAGTACGGAACGGATTCAAATGAAACTTGGTGGAGTTGATGGAAATGCCAAAAGGAACAAGTGATTAAATTTTGGCATCTCTGAGTGCAGAATTAAGATGCAAAATGAGCTAAATACTAATAAATATTTCAAGTTAGCCTACTCTGCCAATAGATGTCGCTGTGCTATGAAATCAGGTGCCGGAAGCGTCTTCCTCTCAGAATTTCCGTCGAGGGGAACCCTCCCCCGTCCTCTACGCCGCCCCAGTCGTAAAAAATCCGCCTCGGAAGGCTCATAAGGACCCCGTGACGGCGGAGGTTTGCACTCTCTGAGTGTATATATGCCTCTAGTTGAGCTGTTTTTCTGGAATCATTGTCATGAAAATTGCGAAACATTTAAATTATTCTTTATATTGTTCATGATTAAAAATGATGAATTTTTCATATCGTGGATAATCTATTTTATATGTCCTTTTTGTCCCTCTGTGTTGAACCTTTGGAGACTGACTGTCGTATTTGTCTTATTTCATCCGGTAATAAGATAAGGAATCTCATAATCGTAACTACTGAATACAAAAAATACAACTTTATTCACACGAAAAACTATATGATTCCTTGTGCTTATTTTGTTATAGATCAATCGTTTTTGACCTATGACGACTTCTAAGGCCATTTGGATGAAAGTGTGGTTTATTACCTCCGCCGAAGGAGGTATTGTTTTCACTGGCGTTGGTTGGTTGGTATTTTTTTGTTGGTTGGTTTGATTGTCAGCAGGATAACTCAAAAGTGCGGAACGGATTCGGATGAAACTTTGTATAGTTGTTGGAAATGCCAAAAGGAACAAGTGATTAAATTTTGGCATCTCTGAGTGCTTCTTTAAGATGCAAAATGAGCTAAATACTAATACATATTTCAAGTTAGCCTACTCTGCCAATAGATGTCGCTGTGCTGTGCTCTCCTCTTTGATGTCGTCAGTTTCTTTTTCTTCCATGTACCTCTAGAGTGTAACAATAAAGGAGCAGTATGTAGAGTTAAAGGGACAGTGCGTAGAGGGTTGGAAATGACAAAAAGACCAAGCGATTCATTTGGTGGGGATCGGCGGAGGTTTGCACTCTCTGAGTCCTCTAGTTTTTAATGGGATAACTGATAGAAGGTCAAATTCAAACCTACACAATCTTGACCTTCTATGGCCTATGCCGGAAATCTAGGTGGATATAATCCATAGGAGGACACTTGTGATAGTCAAAGAAAGCCTTGTCATCAGGTTAATTTTGTAAAAAGAAGCTTTATGTTACAAATAGATCGCTTCTGATCTTCTGATCCATGACAATTTCAATCCAATCGTTTCATAAATACGACCTTACATAAAGGACTTACAAACATAGGATAATACACTTCTTCACTTCGAACTCTGCACACATCTGCAAGTGTTGAAAAGGATTTTAAAACTTCAATAGAAACTCACAGTCGTATCTTGGAATGCTTTTTTCAAATTATATTTTGTATTAGTTTCTAGGTGTTTGGAAAATTAGCATAAATTAAAATTTTATTTAAATTACTTTTTTACAATTTTTCTAAATTTATATTTGTTTTTAATTATTTAATATATTTCTTATCTATATACGAGCTAATAGAGATCATACCAAGAGAAAAAAGAAACATACATATAGTTACATTCAACTTTATGATAGTATTTATAAATAAATAAAGATTAAGTGACTATTTAGGAAATAATTATTTAAGTACTTATATATAATTATTTTTTTTTTGCCTCTATGGTTCGATAGAATTGCATTTGACAGGATATAAATAAGCATTATAGCATTAAAATTAGTCTATCGAACCTAGGATCTTATTAAAGAGGTAGACCAAAATGACCATCCCCTCTCGGGATTCGAACCTGCGCCCCCAACATTGAAGTTGAACACGCCTTAACGCACAGGCTATCGCGCTCCCTTTCAAGTACTTTATATTATACTTTATTCTTATGTTATATCATGTTGCGTATAAATTTAGCATATACCCCCTTGGATAAACAACTCTACATGAAAAAACTATCTTCTATACACATATTAAAAACCTACCAACAATTCTTCATTTCAATCCTTAAATTAGCATTGATTGATCATGCTTATAATCATAAAACTTTTCCCCCAACCCTGAGAGTTTAATCAAACCCTGATTAACTATTCTTTTTATCATTTTTGGTCCTTTCTCCTATTTCTCACATATATGAAAGTATAAAATAAAGAACAAATATTATAGGAATTCTTTTGTGACAATATATATATATATATATACATATATATATATATAATATATATATATATATATATATATATATATCTATATATATATATATATATATATATATAAATATATATATATTGTCAACTTCATAATCAAAATAAATATTACAAAAATCTAAAAGAATCATTCATTTTAATGTACGGTTTCTTTATATAGATAGATGGATTCACACTTATGCTCTTTTTATAGCTTTAAACGGATTAAGAAATATGAGATAAAAGGCAGTTCAATCATACATAGTATTAGGTAGATATATTAAGGATAAAAGCCCGTTAATATTTAAATGCAGCCTTTCAAAGAATCATATGAAATAGACGAACTTTTTAAATTCCTTTTAAAAAACTTGATTTAATAGTTTCAATGTTTCATATAAATATCTCTTTGATAAATGAAATGATGTATGCTAGTCGATTACTGTAAACTTACATGCTATTTGTCAATATGTTTATATTTAAGAACAGTCTTAGTGTACTTTCCGGTTATGAGCTGCATGTACCACATCGATCCTTTCAAGAATGATTTAAATAAATGAATACCTTGCCAAAAAGAGGAAACAAATTCGTTTTTTGATGTTATGATTTTCATGAGATGAATGTTTTTATGGGTTAATGTTCACTTAGGTATTATCCAGATATATATACATATATATATATTAGGGATGCAAAAAGTTAATCGACTAACGATTAATAATCGACAAGATTTTAAACGATTAAAGTTTATTAGTTGCAATTATTCGACAGTTTGCGCCCTTTATTTGAAGTCTTGAAACTTCAACATTTTTACCGGTTTTTAAATCCTTTCTTGTATTCAATATTCTCATAAGTTCTTTCTTTGAAATAACTCCTCACGTTTGGACTAAAGCGTTAAAGTAAAGTAGCGCATGCATAACATAAAATTCTTCCTTTTTCCCCCCCAAAATTGGACAAAATATTATTTCTTCTTTAGTCCGTAAGGGGCGCTTTTATGCTTGAGTTCTTTGAAAATAATAACAAAGTCCTTTTAATATTTTATTTGGAGGCGTTTTTTATCTTGTAGAGATTTGATATGTTTCAAATCATCAAATTTAATCCCTTTAAACCGGTTTTAAATAGGATTGTGACGTAATTTCATGGACAACGACATCTAACGTTAAAGGAAATAACCAATTTTTTGGCCAATTTTTTTTGTTTACTTTTTCCTTGCATGCGCCACTTACTTTAACGCTTTAGTTTGGACGTGGAAAAATACAAAGAGACTTCATTGGAATAAAATTTAATATTGAAAGCATAGAGATATATATTTTTTATCTCTATGATTGAAAGTCGACAAATTAGAAAGAACTTTTTTAGAGAATTAAACCTAGTGACGTCAAAGATTTTTTCCTATAAAAATAAAGATGCACTTCCTACCCTAAATCAACAAGATAAACTGGTGTTTGTCTATTGAAATTGACTTTTATTTTGCAATTTAATTTTAAACTAGAATGTTTATTTATATATATATATATGTTAACGACTAATCGATTAAAAGTCGACTAATAATGATAATATAATCGATAACTATATATATATATATATATATATATATATATATATATATATATATACTATATATATATATAATAATCCGTTAGCTTTGGGCGTCCATGTTTTGTTCATGTATTACTTTGACTTCAAAGGCTTTTGAAACAAAAAAGCAAATATTATTCCGAGTCAGAAAGTTGAGATCATCATTAAATCTTTATCGATATTAGCTGAATGACGGATTGAGCTCTTGTTCATTCACTTGCTGCTCGAAAAAGGACACTCAAGGACATGAGGATTTCACTCAGGGCTTCCAAGGTCGGAATTCTCTCCAAAGGATCCTATGGGACTCTCGAGATTGAGATGACTAAGATGATGAGTTTCTATCAAACGGAGGTATACACGACTTGATGAAGAAGCAATGCATGCCTTTGGCCGGAGTTCAATAAAGAGGGGCATCCAATAATGCAAAGAGGTCCGGTACGAACGGCTGAGATTGCCGAATCAAAATTTCGCCGAAAAAACTATCAACAGGGACGATGTGTTGATGGCCAATGGATTTTCGATGGCGTGGATCGGGATATTGATGAATGTTTGATTATTGCACTGGAGGGCCCTATTGCTAACACACTCCTCCCAAATCTTCAGCAGTATGTTATGGCTGGGACGACTGGACTGCTTATTGTCGCTGTGGGGCATTAGGAATGGATCATTTCACGGTGGTTCATAGGAAAAACTTAGTAGACCCCATAACCGGTGCACTTACTCAAATATTAACATTTCTATATTTTATTTATAATCAATACAGATTTAAAGATGTTTTTAATTATATCTGTATATCACATTCAATATCTATTGAGATACAACAGTTGGTTTGAAGCCCTTGCATACCATAATTGTGACTTGCAGGAACTCAAACATCTACATTAGGTAGTTTTGGCATACCTCACATAATTGTGATATGTGGAACCTGAGGTCTCATTGAAGATTTTTTTAACCCTCAAGACAACATGTTTCTTAAGGTTAGAGTCTAATGTTCCGTTTGGACTAGATTTATATAACGCGTGATTTGAAACCCCTAGATGTCATAGTTAATGCTGGTGAAACCCTGTGTTTCATTGCCGGTGAGTTTGGATCCTCGAGAATATATAGTTGTAAATACAAAAGTCAAGTATTTATATCATATAAATGAACACATCAAATAATGTAAGCCACAAATTAATTTAAAAAAAGTTAGTTTAGAAGCAATAGTGGCAGACTCAATTAAGATCAAACCCTCTATAACCATAGAACATAGCCAATAAAATCGGCTTTATTTAGCCAATGTCGATTCATTGGGGAAATGCCTTAATTAGTATGGCTTTAGTTTCTATCTTTTGTTAAGTTTGTACAAAGATTTATTTACTTTAGTTTTGTCTTTATGTCAGTTGGGAAAATGAGTAACCTGAAGTTTGGAGCTCATAATTTAAAAGTATTATCCATCCTTAGAACAACTACCCCTAAATTAAGCAATCGATCTTTACAAATATAATTTTCGAAGATTTTATGTATAGATCATTAATTAAAGAGATGAGATTTGACGCTCAGTTTTTATTATACTTGTGTGAGGACTGTGGCTACCCGTAATTACTCAAGGATTATATAATAACTTACGAAATAATACACAAACGCAAATAGTTGTTACGGTGGCGGATGATATATTTCGAATGATAAAAAAGGGAAAAAAGGAAAACCAAAAGGTGTGCGTAAGCACGTGAGTATCTAAAACCCTACTGCAAGTAGCAGGGAAAAATATAGGAAAAGCTCCCTCCTGCTATGGAGGGGTTAAACTCATAGAAATATAAAGATATAGAGAGCTTATTGGAATCATCAGAGAAATACGTCATTGTGTCTAGAATATAGCTGAACAATGTTTCTCTGCTATTGGAGGGAAGAGAAATACGTCATTGTGTTATGATTATATCTCTATGATCAGCTTACGATGACGTAGAATCAATTACTTTGTTTATAGTGGACACACAGAAACAATAGAACGCTGGTTCTCAGCTATTGAAGGGAATCAGCTCTCTATATCTTTATATCTCTATGGTTAAAACCTGTGGATCAAAAACCTCGTTCCTTCGATATTAAAACAATGATCTTCTCTTTATTTGTAGAAGACTCTAAACTTACCTCATGTTTTTAGGCGGAAACTATAAGCATGATGCAATCTTATATATATATATACATTTAAATATATATATATATATATATATAATATATATATATATATATATATATATATATATATATATATATATATATATATATATATATATATATATATATATATACGAGGTATGATCAAAAAGTATCCGACTTTTGGTTTTATTGGTCAAACGAACACAGCTATGGGGGCGGGACTTGCTGTGTGGTTGGGAGCATGACTACTGCGCATGCTCATTTTTTTCTACAGCTCCAATACAAGTCAGTCGGCGTCAGGCCATTCATGATAGAACAGGTGCAAGTGAGTGTCGTCGGATTTTATTTTCTTTAAAATGTCAGAAAAAGTCGAACAGCAAAAATTGATTGAATGGAACCAAAACTAATATTCACCTCGTCTACAAGTTCTCTGATCGTGATTCGGCGGTTCTGCATCACCAGGTTCCTCACTTGATCAATGATGGCATCGTTTTTCGATGTTGAGGGCCTCCCTGAGCGTGGTTCACTTTCAACTGACAAGCGGCCATCTTTGAAGCGGTTGTACCACTCCTTTATATGTGTGGTGCCCATCGCTTCATTTCCAAAACACTTTTTTAATCTTGCGAATTGTTTCCACTTGCGAATCACCAAGATTAAAACAAAATTTTATGCAATAACGCTGTTCGACCACCACACAGCAAGTCCCGCCCCCATAGCTGTGTTCGTTTGACCAATAAAACCAAAAGTCGGATACTTTTTGATCATACCTCGTATATATATATATATATAACCTTATGGATCTTAACTTATGTCAAACTAACACATATAAACTACAGCTGATTTAAGGACTGCGAAGAATGTATTATAATGTCTATTCGAGCAAATATTCTGTTTTCTAAGAAGACATAAGAACGGATTACCATGAACCCTTGATCTTTATGGGAGAACTATTGATTCCATTGACTCCTGTATTGATTTTAAGAGACACATCGAAGCAAAGCAGGAGGATTAGAGCCATGAATATCAATAAAATGGAGATGGGGAGGAGGGCACCTAATAAATATACTATCCAATGATGTGATCGGAAATATATATGCTTACATGGGAAACTATTGTCATCGAACGTTGGTAGCAATGTGCCTTCTTTATTAATATTTGTAACTTTCTGTATTCCCTCGTAATTTAAACCTTGTTTTTTAGAATCAATGTCCCTGCAATTACCATGGTTAAAAAACGTATTGTTCAATTCATTATCAGCTTAATTAACAATAGGCTTTTAAAATAGCATCCTTAAGTATGTTCTTTCTCAATATATATTTGATGAAATCTATAAATGTTCTTTTATTTGAAGGAATAAAAAATACACCTTTTATAAGTTTCTTGTTCTTATCATACGTATCTTAGGATTGATGTTGATTTTTCTAAGTTTATTGTTAAGGATACCATAGGTCTCTGTTCGAGAGCGTTATTGGATGAAAGAAGAGGAGCGGGAGAAAAATAACAAAGAAGTTGAAATTATGAAATATGAAATCATGTTGTTTGGGATTTTGGAGGCATGAACATCAAATCAGAGATAAAAATTTCATCCCTTAGAATACTTTCATGGGTTTTTGCAAATTTTACGATTCAATGATGAGAAGTAAAAAAATAATAATTGCAAATTGAAACAAATGATATTTATTGGCGAGTTTACAGGAACTTTCATAAAAACATAATTTTGTAGTTTTTTCAGACAGCAATAAAATAAGTTACATTCAATCTACATAACTTCAATATTTATTTAGCTCTAAGTTAAATGTTGTAACTGTAGACAACTTGAGTATACATAGATTAATGACACTTACATTTCATAAAATTCATAATCTACCGTCATAAAATATATTATGAAGCAGGCACAATTTAGTCTATTAAACTAAAGGTTCCTTTTTTCAACAACCAAAGATCTGGTTTACTTCTTACTTGCAAAAAAGTTTTCCCATTAAGGAACATAATTATACATAACTTCTAGTTATATATTAAGTCTGTTTGCCAACAAAAAAAAAGCTGCGGGCATTTATGTTACTCAAAGCATGATTCATTTAAGTATTGCCTCACAAGTAGAGTTGAAATTCAATCCTAGGGATCATCTGTTAGTGAGTAAAATAATTCCTAAGAGCTCTGAAACGAGATATTTTGCCCTAAAAGCTTATATGTGAAACTAAAATGTGTTATACTTTGAAGCGTGACAAATTGAAAATCTGTATAAAAATAGAATATATAAAAGTTTGCCTTTTAAATTTAATGCTACTAATTTTTTTGAATAAGCATAATAATAGATTTGAATTCTATATTTTAATATAATTTATTTGTATTTTTAGTTTGTTTGATATAGTTGTTATAATTGTGTATAAATAAAGTTGCACCATTTGGTCGCAAGAGTGATAAAAAGGTTTGAAGTGCTAAATGTTGCAAACTTTTTAAACGAGTGTCACTATATGGTAACATTAATACCAGTAATTCTAGAAAATGATGAGGTTAAATATGTTTGATTTATTATCACATAAATGTTTATTTTGGGCTTTTGCCTGAAATCTAAACAACATACTGAGCTCTAGAAAGATTTTGTTAAATCATTTGAAATAATAAAACCTGCATTCAAACCCGATTCCTTTTCTCTATGTAAATTTCAGTTGATTTTTTCCATTCATTTTTCTAAACGACGACATGATAAAATTTCACTATAAGTAGACTTTGGCGGCCGATGAGAGAAGAGGTTCGTTCACAATCACTATCTTACAATTCAAGCCTTAATTAATAGATCTTATGTACGTAGAAGGAAAGTTGTTGTTTTTGTATGATTTATTACGGAGCTAATATAGCTCTAGCCTTCATGGCTACTAATAAAAAACATATATCTTTATATACAAACAAATGATTATACAATAATAAGAATAATAAAAAATATTCATTAAAGAAAAATAATAAAAAAGAATATATATTTTTTTTTCAATTTTTATAAGTGCATTCAACTTAAAGATCTAGACAACACAACCCCGCCATTGTCTTTGCTACCCTCCGAGCACTCTCTCGTGCATGCCTCTTTTAATGGCTGTGACAAGCTCCAGCTTTTGAAAGGTTAACAGCAGCGACACAGTTGGTAGAAACGGGTTTTTGAGGCATATTGTAGCACTACGGGTGCGCTCATCGAACCCCTCGAGAATAAAAAATCAATCACAAAAAGTATTTGTGAAAACAAACGGGAATCAACAAACGCATTTTGAAGTCAAAGTGAAAAGCGTACAAAGTCAAACGCTATAGTTCTCAGTGAAACTAACATTTTGGTTTTTGAAATCCTGAAAAGTTCAATCACTTTCATTTAATTTCTCTTCAATTATTCATACCCTTTATATCCGTAGCAGGAAAGTATTTGTGAAATCAACAAACGCACGTCAAAGTGTCATTTCTATCATGGTATTTAGAGTGCGTCGAAATTTGAAATTACATAGCAAATTTTGACATTTTACTTTTTCTCCATGTAATCGAAGCAACTACAATTGTGTTTAAAAGATCAAGTATCAGCTGTAGATCATTTTCAGATATTTATTTATTATTAAAAAAGTTTCCTTATTAGATGAAATTTTTAACTATTTTTTGGTTTGGAGATTCATTTCTCGTCTTTCATAAGATTTTCTTGGTCATAACTTTTGTTTGACTGCCATTTTTTCGTCGGACATTTTAAGACATGGACACTTTTTTGAAGGACACTTCTTACACACGGACAGTTTTTAGAAATAATTTTTTTCTTAGACACCCATTAAAATATACATACAAACATTGTGCGTCAAAACTAGGAGGAATGGGGTCTATAAATACTCCGTCGATGGGCCCTCGGATTTCGTCAAATACAATAATGATAATTTATGATTACAAATGCACGGCTATTGGACCCTTGGGTCCGTCTGTTACAAATATTGAAGGCCCATAGGCGTCATATTTGTGTACCCAAAAATATC
This sequence comes from Caligus rogercresseyi, assembly GCA_013387185.1. NCBI lineage: Eukaryota > Metazoa > Arthropoda > Copepoda > Siphonostomatoida > Caligidae > Caligus > Caligus rogercresseyi. The sequence goes on from CP045899.1 coordinate 18,048,187, forward strand.
ATGACTATGTCCGGCGGAACCCGATGGGCCATTCGTAGGGGTTTCATAACCCTAAAATACCATAATTGTATCCTGAAAAAGGCCCAAGGGCTTATGATCAGTGGAATTGAAGTCCCAAATGTTTTTATAATCCTTGTATCCACATCATTTTGTACATAGTTAACATATACTTTTTATCATAAGAAATTAACTCTTACTCGAATGTCCAACATAATAAGCATTACTTATTAAATATATGCTTAATTTACACACAAAGTCCTCTCAACATCGATTTTTTTCTCTAAAAAGCCTGAGTAATGAATTATCCAAGGGTGACTAATTTCCTATAAAGTTTTTCTACTTATTTCCTTATCTCGAATTGATTAATGGCTTATTGGAAGTTCTTAGGATTCAGTTTAAAAGGCCCTAATGTTTGTGTGTGAATTTATGTGAGCCAACTTATGAAAAGTACTATTATCAACATAAAATATACCAATGAAGGCTCAAAGAATATATGAGAAGATGATAAAAAACTTTGAAACTATGAATCCATTAATATGTTCATGTTAGATAAATATATTTCGTTAACGTTATTTTTCCAGTTCTAGAGTTGAAACATGGAAGCCATTGTCCCAATAAATATTTCATGGACTTACAATTTATTGTATGAAAATTGAATGATTTAATATTCAGCTAAAAAAATTAGTTTTATATACGTACAGTTTTTAGAGTTTATTACTTTATTCAAATTTTCATGAAATAACATTTTTATTTTCAGGCTGACCAAATAGAGTGTTTCTCTTGACTAATTTTTATTTGAAGGGGTTAAATCATCATCAACTAGTTTTATAAAATTACGGCAAATTGGTAATGCTTAGAGCCTTGACTGCATAAAGGATTTATATTGATTTGAAACTATATAGGAGCGTAAAAATATAATATAAATCTTACAAATTTTATGTGAGACTCCCTTTGACTTTTTTTGGGGAAATGTAGGATCTTAAAATCTTGTTGGCTCTTGCTTTATGTAATGCTCCTGGAGACCTGTAGCAAAAACTTAATTTCGAAAATTTCTTGTTTGTCTACTTCTTGTAACTTCGTAAAAATGTTTTTTTACCGCAGCAAGACGAAATATGGAACTACATGAATTTTTTTGATCTGAGTTTAAAGAATCCACAAAATCTTGATTTTAGTATTTTACTTTTCCTTCACTATTTTCAAATTTGTTATGGGTTTTGGTGAAATATGTTTTAATTAATTTCCCTATGGGACCTCCATGAGTCCCAGGTTCTTTTTGTGTACCATCTATTTTTTAGGTATATTATCTTATATCCTACATAAAAATCTAATGTGTTTTTTACATATAAAAATGGTATGATATAGGTGCATGATTTATCTATATTTAGTTACACATTATTGCACACACAATCCTAGGATAATTATTAATTTAGAGTTTACATATGTACGAATAAAGTCATTATCCTTGCCATTCACATCAGTGGAAAGAGGAATAAAAATAATAGCGGAAGCATCTGCAAAAATTTATGGACATAACCAACGTCAGGGATTTATACTATCAACCATGGAGTAAAAAAACCCTCCCTAAATGTTAGTTCTCGACGGCACTGCAAGCTGCTATGACATGGCCGGTGTTTGAGGCAGTGGTATCAAATGCCATGTTATCCACCTGATCAGTACAGTTCCAGTCTAGAGGTAGCTTGCAAGTCCTCTTCATAAATGCTGGTACACCGAGTAGATTGATACGCTATGCATTTTCTACCAACGCTGATAGACAATCCTCTAAATGGCATGCATTATTGAGTGTTGGTGTCAACTTGATGTTCCAGTGAAGGGTACCATTACTCGTGCTGCTCTTTACAGATGGATTTAAACACATGAAGGCGTGATCCATCAGCTGCCACTTAGGGGAAGGAAACAAATTGTTGCGTTGGTGTAATCTTCATTATTATAGCCAGTTACACAAGTTTTATTCGAATATGAATGTCTGTGGTACCTTTATTTTTTGGTTTGAACATGAGTTTGTTCGCAGTCAATTTTATCACTACAGCTATCCCCATCACTTTAATCTATTTAAAATGTCGCAAAAAAAAATAACAAAAAAAATTTAGTAAGAGTAAGTCATGTTAGTACAGGACAGAGCGAAAGGATAGGGGTCAACTGCAATAGATCCTCTCTTAAACAAAATAATGAAATGCTTTGTTGGACCTCAAATCACTTCACATTGCTTTCAAATTTCGCATGTAATATTTTAGCATAACTTATCACACTTTTATTATAACAACAACTCAATACTCAATCAAAGCTGTATTTTGATGCACCCTAAAATATATATATATATATATATATATATATATATATATATATATATATATATATATATATATATATATATATATATTATATGTATGTATGTACTATTTAAACTACGAAAATTGTTGAATTTAACACTAAGTGTTGAAGTTAACAATGATATTTTTCTGGTTCAAGGTTCTACTTCTCATTTTAAGCTTATTTAACTTTTGAGTTAATGAGGGAGGGGGTTCCTGTTATACATGTTTATATTAAGCATTATATTGTATTAAATGAACTTTCTAAATCTGCTTAGCGGTTGAAGTATAAAAATCTATTTTGAAAGGCAATGGTAGTCTTAATAGAATCCTTTTGGTTTCTTGTACACCAGTAGACACAAAACTACATCAATGCTATCAATTAAAAACATTACTTTGGCAATTCACTTGAGCTATTCTTTCAAGGCTTTCTTTACATGTTTTATATGAGGACTAAAGACCACGTTTTCACAATAAGGAAGAGAGAGAATTAATAGCGTTTACCTCCCCCTAATACATAAGCTTTTCTTTTGATGAATTCTTTGGAGTTCTTTCTTTCGTTTCGAGGAATCAATGAAAAATGATTGTTGGACAATGTGAGCTTTGAAGGGAGCTTTTTTTTGTTCTGATAAGACTGGTAACAAAAGGAGTACCAAGCATTGATGTCAGAATCTATAGAAGTAAGAGGAAAATATAAGTCTATGAACTTAAAGAAAGTTGTGTCTCTAAAGGATTAAAATAGGTACACTTTTCCCCTTTGGTTCATTTATTATGTAGATAAAATTAAAATATACTCGTGAAGATACAAGGGTTCGTAGGAGGTAAACTAATGACAAATTAGCGCTTTAGATAATACTGAAAGTCAACACCTGAATCTCCGGTGACTTCTTGCTTTTCCAAAGGCCGAAAAGGAATATGCCTTTCCAAGCATTCAAGGAAGGAGGGTAGGTAAGTTGAACAATACATAGTCCTTAATTTTTTAAACTGAGTGGCATTCAACAAATAGATAAATTGTTGAATTAAACAAAAGATCGCAATCTTTACACGTCCTTTAGAAAATATAAGATCAGGCGAAATCATCAGCAGAGCTATTAATTTTCTTCCGTCGTTTATACCTTGTAAAGATCGACGAATTCGACTGTTCTAAATCGAAGGGAGACCATGTATTTCAAATATTTACCACATACTTTTTCTACCTTTCTTTGATGCGATGGAGGAGACATCTGGCTTTGTGAAAATTTATTGAAGGGAAGACCATGTTAAAATCCCGTTTTACATGTTGACTTTAGGGGGAAATCATTATTCATATGATGTAGCTGTGAGGATTCAAAGATTCTTATAGGTTTCAAAAGTTTATTTAAACGCTGTCATGTTTTAATATATCCTTTCGGAAGATGCAATTCCGTTACAACATGGATGATAACGATCGTTATAATCTCGAACCACTTGTTTTAAAAACCATTATTAATTAAAATGAGAGTAAGACTCTAAGATTGTATATAAATACAAGTAAGTAATTTACTGTCGTGATATCCATGTTTCTTAATTTTATTCTAATTATGGAAGGAAAAACAAATGTCAAAGTTATATATAATAAAGCTATACAAGATAAATACTTTGGATAATTCTTTAGACTTCATGGAATGATTTAAGCGCTGTTATACTTCACTACATCCTTTCGAATGCATATTTTTCGTCACATTCATGATAACTGCCATTAGTCTCAAAACCTTGCATGTTTAAAAATCAGTTATAAAGAATACCAGAGTCTGACCTTTAAGCCTTGGCTTCAGACCTGACATGCTGGTAGATAAATATTTGTAAAACTTACTGTCTTATTATCCCATATGTATCATACAGAAAAATTACTTGATTTTTTAATTTCTTGTTAATATATTTTTTTTCTCAAAAGCAAGGTCTTTATTTATTTCATAAATTATATACAAAGATATATATAAATATTTATAAACGTTCAAAGGACAAATTGTATTATGAAAAACATAAATTAACATTGTAGTTAAAAATTAAATGCCCCTTAAAGACCTATCAACTCATTATAACAAGAACATGATACACTATAATATAATTTGCGACAAAGGGTGGGATAAACAACTTTTCTTTGAATAAAATGTACTAGGGGAAAATTAACTCAAGGAAACGGTTCCGCAAACTAATGTTTAAAAAACTAAATAAATGTATATATGCACACATTTACACCACACACATACAAACCAGTCTTTCTAATAAGTCTCCAAATATTTATTTACTCTCTTACTTAAAAAAAAGAGATTGAATGGTTAAAAAGCAGACCCTATTTAAAAAAACAAGCCCCTCATATCAGGGTGGACTATAAAAGTAAAACAATTATTTAACATAATAAAACATATTTTGTAAAAAGAGGTTTAAGAGTTTCTTGGGGTGAATTTATCATACTGTTGTATTATAAAGTTCAATGTTTTCAAATGTCGCACGGAACTGGAAGGGAAAAATTTCATAAGATTTCCCGCGAAGTCCCATTCCTGTCCACATATCTTCGGAATCTTGACTGAGAATGTCGAATATCTTGCTGATGTAGCTATCATTATTGCTCGGATGCTTGACGTTTCTAATTGAGTCCCATCCGTTAATGCTCTGGCGATGTACGCTTTTATACCTCGAAGAGTAATATTCATGGATTTGACTTCGTCAGCTTCGATATTTTGGTCGGTATCGACTCCGAACAACATTGAATATTTTTATTGTTGATGTGAAAAACATATCTTGTCGATGTGAAATGAAATATAACTAAAAGAGGCATGTCAGTAGTTTGAATATTACTGTTTTGAACGCTTAATAAAATGCCTCTTCCTTCTTTACACTTCAATGAACGCATATATGTAAACGTGAAAGCTATTACTCCATAACTACTGAATCCTTATCAAGAAAATAGTGGCAGATATTTGATCTATGAAGCCTTTTATGCAGAGTAATATATATAATGCATGTTAAACTTGCATCTAACAACTATTAAAACAGCAAAAGTGAATGCTTTATTATGTTTTATGTTGAGAATCCTCACAAAGACCATATTGTTTATATAATATGTACAAATGCGTTGTTTTCACAAGAATTAATATCCATTATGGTTAAATGTTGCAGAGAGGTAGAAAAAATATCTTAGAGTAATAAAGAAACTTAATGGATTTTGCGATATAAAATCCAACCAAATGAAAATGATATCAATTGATGTTTGAAACAATAATTCAACTTTTTCTGGTTAATCAAACAAGTTCTATAGATATTTTGTATGACTCAGAAACTTAAATCTCTTTGGCTCAGAGAGTCCTTTATGCCCTAAAAAGCAATGAAAGTGGATTTTCATAATAAAAAATAATTGAGTTAGTCATTTTTTTTTTTTTCAATAATTTTATTTTTAATCAATAAAAATATATTTGAAACCTCACCAAAATAATAACCATTATTATTTTGCCATAATTAAAGGCTCGGATTCCGTCAATCTTTTCGCCATCTTTGATTTTACAACCAGAAGCGTATTGTTTGACGCATGTGTTCGAGGATATATAGTATTCTTACAAACATTTAAATTGAATAAGTAAAAGACCCGGGTCCACTAAAAACAATTTATCTACGATCATTTTCTTTCCAAAGACACACATTTTAACCGGGCTTTCACGTTAAATGTCTAAAAATTTATCTCCTATTATAGCACTAAATATATATTTGTATACATCTTATGTTACATCAATGAAAAAACAAAAGGATAACAAGTTTTATTAAATAATTTTACTGAAATAACATTATTTTGTCTTAGGTAATATATAGACCTTTTTATATGAAAAAATATAATGCATCATGAAAATAATCTCTAAAGAGGGTTACTATTCTTCCAACGCCTAAATTTAAATTTTACGCCAACTAAGTATTCAAAACTATGTTGTTATAATGAGATAATTTGCTTCTATTGTTCATCTTTTTGTGGATTGAAAAAAAATTAAAATCGGATTGAGATCAACGGAAATGATTAAAATAACAGTGTTTTATTTAAGAGTTGGTGATGATTTGAAAATAACAAAAAACATTTTATTAAGAGTGTTTATTTATATCTGTATGAGTGTATGAAATGGTTATAATTTAATAAAGTTTGTTGAAAAAAGACAAACTGTGACTAACTCCACAGAAGACTCTTCTATATGACACCATTTCCATATTTTTATTTTTTTTGGCCGTAGGGGCTTATAATTAAGCACGGAGTAAAATAAACCATAACGACAGCATAAGTAATATCAATTATAATGATACTTTATTAATTATCAAAAGGGGTTACAATAAATATTAAAACATAAATAAATAAAAACCTAGGCATATGGAAGCAATGGCTTATAAATTAAGTTTTTGATTTTCTCATATATATACAATAGGGTTGTTCTTATTTTTCAAATGTTTGAAATGTTAGCAACATTGTGGATTTTCTGTTTCTTGGTGATAAAAGAAGACGACATACAAAGTTTGAACAAAATCGGTCAACATTACGAGGTCGCGCAACGAGGTCAAAGTTTTAAAAATTTAGTAAAAATTAGTTTTCGCAAATTTCTTCAAAATGGTGGACGTTACAGACTTCAATAATAATTATTAATTTAAAGGAAATCTAATTTACTACCAGACGTATGTTTGATGTTTTTAATAAAACAAAGTTTTCAGTAAAAACAAAGAAAAAAATGGAGTGTGTATTGTTAGCTTATTTCATAGCTTTTTTGTATCAATTAACTTCACTCGCCTGTGAAGATGACTTGTTCGCTTCAGAGTAAAATAGTACTTTTAAGCTTAGTAAACTTTAGATGATAAATCCAAAAATGACCTTGGTTGCATTCTATCAATTCAGAATTCAGTACAATCTGAGTTTACATCATATGATTCAGAGCCTGTATTGACCTATTGAAATCGATTATGAAAAAATAAATTATAATGTGTTTCTTAGATTTGCGTCAAGGTATCCTCTCAAAATTTTACTTTGTCTCTGACGCATTTATAATCCATTATATGTGTCATTTTGTACGCGAGATAGGCTTTTTAAATGTACATATAACTCTTACTTATTAAATTGACATGATTTAGTATACCAAAATATTAAAGCTGGTTAACCAAGCTTTCATTTGATATGTTTGGTGTTCTAAAAATCGCTATACTTTAAGAGATAAGCAAATACGTACTCTCCCCCAAAAATTGATCTTTTGATATGAGAATATACGATTACCATTTGGTAATGTTAGTATTACTGGATAGAAAGAAAAAAAGAAGGAGAGAAGTGAGGCAAAATACTCTCTCCCTTCTCTTTCTATCCAGGTAACACTAACAGCCGTTACCAAATGGTAATCGTATATTCTCATATCAAAAGTCAATTGTTATTAAGAAACATCAAACTACAGTCTGGTAGTAAATTAGCTTTCCTTTAAATTAGTAATAATTATTGAAGTCTGTAACGTCACCATTTTGAAGAAATTTGCGGAAAACTATATTTTTACTAATTTTTTAAAGCTTTGACCTCGTTGCGCAACCTCGTAATGTTGACCGATTTTGTTCAGACTTGTATGTCGTCTTCTTTATCACCAAGAAACAGAAAATCCACAATGTTACTAACATTTCAAACATTGAAAAATAAGAAAACCCTAATATACAGTTCATAATCATTGGAGGACTTTGGAATAAAGGTGGCGATGGAAATCATTCCTATCTTGAGTAGTGAAATTGTTTTACAGTCAACTTATTTAGTCTAAAGTATCTTTTTTTTGTTAAGTCACTATGATTTAAAAATTTGTTTTATTTTATAGTTTAAGAGGCTTCAATAATGGGATGTTTAGGAATATTATAAAGTAAATACAAACGCATGAAAGGTACTGGAGACTTGAGGTTTTCTACAAACTTATGTCCTTCTTAAGTTTTGTTGTATTATTATTTGGAGCTCATATAACTTTAGTCTTCATACTACTGAATATATATATATATATATATATATATATATATAAACGAATAAATAGCAATATATAAATAATAATAGGAACAAAATAACAATATATAATTTTCATAATTACAATACGTTTTTGGAACTAGAATTATCTATACAGCCCTGCAAGAGCACTTGAAAACGTACTTTATTTTATTTGAAATGTATATATTTATTTCGTTATTACATGTTTATTTATTTTGGTAATTTTTAAATTTACTTTTCCTAGCTATGGAAGTACAACCTGAAGCTTTACCATAAATTAAGTTCAACATTAATTAATAATACATGTCAATTACGTACTCATTCAACCATTCTTCTATTTTGATAATCTCTGAGACAAGCTTGTCGGAGCCTTTTAGTGAGATTATTAAGAAAGTCCAAATATAAGATCACACGCCAGGGTTGTTGCCTCTAAGCTTCCTCAACCAGGACTTTTTTTGGCCTTTATTGATTTGAAACTGTTTTAATCAAACTTACATGAGTAAGTCTATTTGTTAAATTTTGGATACTTTATTTCCCTCTTTGCAAATAAAAATCCACAAGGTCCTTTGAAAAATCTTATAACCTGCACAAGATGAAAAACGAAATTGTTTAAAAGGGCTTTTAAAAAGCTTAAATCAACCCTTTTAACATGATAAAAAATTCTTTGGTAATGTGATCATTCAAGCAATACAAGTATCTCTTTGTAAGGTTGTGTGTGTTTGTACATATATGACCACAAAAACCTCTTAGATCCATCAAGGTTTAATATTAGCCTTCCTCCTACTTATTATTCATCATGAAATTTTTGCTATTACAACAGATGAGAAGGGATCATGTTTGAGTTTTTGTTTTAAAATACTTTCATTTGATATCCCTTAACCCTCCTGTTGTCCTCAAAATGACCCATTTCTTAGCTAAACTAACCTTAAATGATGTTTTTTCATTTTCCCCAATTGTGGAGGATAATTAAAAAATAAATAAAGAATTAGACATAAGCTGTTCAGTGTCATCAGTCCAAAAAAATGTACAACAATTGTCTTTTGGGTCAAAATGACCCATTATAAAATTTTAACAAAATTGGAAATTCACAAAGGTATTTGCGTCATGGAAATGTTTCTTTGTTTGATGAGTCTCTCTACCACGCAATTTCTGATGCGAAATATTATGACAATGCAGACAATGCATGTTTTGTTCTTTGTCTGTGTATTTCTAGGGGGTATAAAAGGGGGGTTCATAAGAAAATTCACAGCATTACTATTTTACAATATGAGTGTGCATTATATTTTGGAGAGGTTTTCGATCGCATGTTTGAGGACAACTCGGATTCCGAACTGGAAGGAGAGGACGTTTCAGAAGAAGAAGATGGAGTGGAGCAACACCAGGACTCCAAGAAGAAGATGAGTGGAGCACAACCTCCAACGAATCTTCATAGAAGAAAATTCCAGAAGAGGAAAGAGAGACTTTTTTGTCAAAGAATGGTTCCGTTACGTGGTCCTCAACATCCTATGACCACCATGGAAAACATGCCGACCATAATGTAATGAAAATGACTCCAGGACCAACAAGATATGCCGTTTCTCGTGCCAACGACATTGTGTCTACATTAAATCTCTTCCTGACACCAAAAATTAAGAAATGGACTCTACAGACTTGCGGGCCTATTCAGGACTGATAATCTTAGTAGGAGTCTATAACTTAGATCTCGAGGTGAGGCTGCTGCCAGCCTTTGGGATGGAGAGAGTGGCAGACACATTTTCCGAGCTGCAATGTCCCTCAAAAACTTTCACCTCTACTCGAGACTACTTCGATTTGACGACTGCGAGTCAAGACCAGCACTATTCGTGTCCGATAAGCTTGTAGCTATTAGAAAGGTTTGGGACAAATGGGTAGAGCAGCTACCATACCTCTACAATCCAGGGATTGACGTTACCGTGGATGAGCAATAGGTCTCTTTTAGAGGTAATCTATTTATATCTTTGATTTTTAAGACTCTTTGTGACCCTATTTTTGTTCTTCTCTAAAGATCGTTGTCCTTTTCGACACTATATGCCAAGTAAGCCGGCAAGATATGGGTAAAATTTGGGTGGCTTGCAATGCCAAATCAAGTTATGCTTGGAAAGTCCAGGTATATACAGGAAAGTTGGCCTGTGAACGTCCAGAGAAAAACCAAGGAATGCGGGTTGTACTCGATCTGACCGAAGGACTGAAGGGTCACAATGTGACCTATTTGTACCTCTTATGAACTTGGACAGCTTCTGAAAAATAAGATTACCATGGTTGGTACTGTTCGAAAAAATAGCCTGATCTCCCACCAGCAATAATCATATCAAAAGGAAGAGACGTTTTCTCATCAAAATTTGCTTTTTCCCCAACTACAACTTTAGCTTCATATTTACCAAAAAAAAAGCAAAAATGTAATTCTCCTGAGTACAATGCACAGAGACGCGGGATTAGTGGCCGTGAAGATGGTAAGCCATCAATTATTATGGACTAAAATCGTTGTAAAGGGGGAGTAGACAATCTTGACAAGGTAATTGGAGCATACAGCTGCAGAAGGATGACTTCTCGCTGGCCCTTGGCCATCTTTCATAATGTTATTGATGTGTCATCATACAATACCTATGTGATTTGGAGGGAAATAAATCCGACTTGGATGTCCAACAAAAATCACAGGAGAAGGATCTTCCTGGAACAACTGGGAAAAGCACTTATAACCCCACTAATTTAAAGAAGAAGAAGTGTCCCCCGAACAGAGGCATCAGTTATGATTGTGGAGGGTTTTCAGAATGCTGAACTTTTGGATCAACCTGATGTGAAAGCTTCATTTTTCAATCAATCAATAGGAAAAATAGAAAAAAATATAAAAAAATGACTTTCCAACACTTTATTTGGTTTTTGCTTTAGTAAAAAAATGTATTTGGGCATGGCTTATGAGTTATTCAATTATATTTTTTATAAATAAAAAACTGTGTCTACAAAAATAAAGAATATTAGGAGGTTATTTAAATATATTTATATAAAGTCGAAAAATTATATAGCAAAATACTGTCGGGTCATTTTGACCCAAAGGGCAAAAGTTGTGTAGAGGAAAGGAAGACAACAGGAGGGTTAAGTGAGGAAACACAAAATATTTTCCGTTAGTTTAAAAGATATTAAGTTATTTTCTAAGGAAGTCGTGAATAAGAAAGTATAAAAACTATAGAAATAATATAAAATTTTAAGAAGGGAATTCATTATTTTTTACATTTCCTACTTAATATAAATAATAAAATGGATAAAAACAAGATATGCGTAAAAATCAAAGATAGATTTAAATTTTAAAATTGGCGAAAGATTAAAAAATGTTTTTAAACTTCTAAACAGTATTCATATAAAAACTTCTATCAGTAGTTCTCGGGATCTTTGGTTTAGGTCAGAGGTATGTCTCTTTGGAGGTACTCGTACTTGTTTGCAGGTTATTGGAATTTTCCCCGAGAAAAACATCTCCTTTGTTGTTGTCCTTATGGAGGTATGGGGACAGCACACTTGAAGAGCCTTGCTTGTTGTTCGAGATACAGATAATCATAGGGACGACTTGTTAGGTTTATCATTAGTTGATGATGGGATGGACATTCAATTCTTAAGAAAATAAATATTAATAAAAAGATACACAACGCCAATCCATTTACTATTACAGATAGAAATAACCAAAAAATAAAAAAAAATACATTTCACAACAATGTTTCCTACAAAAATATATTATCAAATAAATATGACAGCTTGCAAATGTAACAATTATATTTATAACTCTTTTAGAAAAACTAACACTTGGTGCTCTTCTCATAGAGATATAAAGATATATTGTAGAGAGCTTATTCCCTTCAGTAGCAAAGAACATCGTTCAGCTGTATTTTTGTGTCCACTACAAACAAAGTAATTTGCACTGCGTCATCTTGAGTTGATAATATTTGCTTATATTGGGCAATATGACGTATTTCTCTGCATAATCCAATAAGCTATCTATGTCTTTATATATCTATGGCTCTTGTCTTGGCTCTTGTTATGATAGCTATAACGTAAACAGTACATTGTTGTGACGTTGCAACTCATAGTTATGAGAGTTTATATTATAAGAACAGAAGTACACTATTTTGACGAAACTTTTTTCTGTATCCAGAACATACAAAAACCATTAGCCATTACATCTATTTCTATAGATATACACATAATACTATAAATGAGACATCCAAGGATAAACAATGTACTTTTTATGGTGTACATTATAATAAATTATTTTCTTTCCATTCATTCGCAAGACAACACTCGGAAGTTTAGGAAAATGAAGACGTTATTGAAGTGCCATCTGAGTTAAATATCTTGAGAGTTTAATCTATAAGATGAAAATATAATTAACCCAATCAAAATGATTCTATATCAGTAAATATATAACTGAATGTACATTAAATAGGAATAGAGAAAAGGTTATTTTGGCAAACTCACTAATAAACATGATTTTTTCATTTGGTTACACTGCTTTTATTCACCTACATTTTCTGTCAATCAATCACATTTGAGAAAAGGAAGCACGTTTTCTTTATCTTTACAATAGACTAAATAAGACGAGTGAAGGGCAATGTTGAAGCAGTAGTCGTGAAAAAAGAGGAAAAGGAATACTAAATTATCCCTCGAACAGTTAAAGTATTGTGTACTTAAAGGAGAAAATTGCAAAAAATCATTGATGTTATGCATATGAAATAACCATTAAAGTTTCTTCCATTTGTCTGAAACTGTCTGATACGTCACTGGTATTAAATCTATGATTTCCCTTCTTCCATTATATAATATTTTATCATAATTCAATTGTTTATCAAAAATACACCTTGCGTGGCAGCCATTTTAACTACATTTTTGACGTATTCAATTGTGTAATATTTATTCTTAGTTGAATACCCAGTTATTAGGTAGGTCGGTGATATATTTTACATAAGAAGCTGACCATTGAGATGAAAGTTAATTTTTTGGTTAATTTGTGTAATATTGAAATGAAAAAGGGACAGTAGTTGGTTAAAAACGGAATTAATTACATAAGAATGATGTTTGGCTCCTTTTTTCTTTTTCTTTTAGCTGTCGAAATGTTTAGTTATAGTCTTGTGTAAGCAATATATATATTCCATCTCTATGGTTCATAATTGTGTTTGTTGGTAAGTGTGTAAGAGGAATGATATAATAGGACTATTGAATTAAGTGAAACGTTACAAATGATTTTGGTTGTTGATAAGATGGGGTCCTAATTTTTATCAAATGATTTTGTAATTAATTACAAAATAATAAGGCTACAAGTCCACCTTGTAATCCAATATTCGTTAGAGGGGAAGCCGATAGAGCGTATGCTTTTATTTAATAGTACTATACACATGTCATATAACGCGATGGGATAGTTAAGTACTCTAAATGATGTCATTGCATCTACTTAATTGGATTTTCTAAAAAATATTGAATAAAAATATTACTACATTATTTTGTTATTATTAAAATACATCAACACATTTAAAGATATATATTTCTTTCAACAACCAACCTTCATAAGAAAACAATTAACTCCGTGATTTTGACTCTTCGAAACTCAAATAAACTTCATATCATATTTTTTAGATATCATCGAAGTTCCACAGAATGGTGCACATAAGGTGCAATAGATTGCCAAACTACAATAATCGACGCCCAGATTATCTGACCATGAGAGTAATACTAAAGAATATTTGTAGTATGACTTGTTTATTGTTGATAAATATTTCATTTCCTCGCGTTCATTTGGGTGGGTTTGTTTATATCATACTCTTTCTCTTTGACTCTTAAGACCCTATCAATGTGGTCATTCCAAATATATTTGGTTTATAACTTATTATTCATTTTGGTACGGTACTCTCCATTGGAATACGCAATAGAAATCATATATTACCACCTAACCGATTGTATTCTACCTTAGGAAGCAAGAAGAGATTGTAAACAACAAAACATCTTTTCATTTTTCTTGTAAAGTACCATTCTTTTCTTCGACACGTCTTTGACGTGATTCTTGTTAATGACTTTTCTTTATGAATTAAGATCTTTTTTTATCCTTATCATATTTATTTTTTATTTTGTGCAGACATTTAATGACATCTCTCCGTACAAGGCATCCCATGCTTTTGAGTCAGTTGAATGTTGAGATGACTGATTAATTTATACAAATTGTATGCACCAACAAGATATAATGACTTAGAGAGATTATTCGATTCTTCAGAGGCATACGTCATTATGCCAAATAAAAACAAATCTTTCTATCTATATGATGAAGTTACGATGGCGTAGTACAAATTACTTTGTTTTTATTGGACACAGGCGACAGCTGAACGACGATGTTTCTATGCTATTAAAGGAATAAGCTCTCCATATCTTTATATATCCTGGTTAGCATATAAGAAGGTAAACAATAATGACTATGAATAAAGATAATATATAAATAGGGTAACACTTAATTAATTATAGATATGTGTAAGCATTCTATTATTCTATCCAATAAATATAATAAAATATTGTAAAACTGTACTTATTTCTCATGTTATTTAACTCGTAAAAATAACTATGATAAAACTGATCAAGGATAAGTGTATTAGTAGCTATAATACTACAACAATCGCTCTATTATCTTATGCTTAAATTCTAACACTAACAATATCACTGTATATATGTCTAAAAGTGAAAAAAATGCCTAAATTGTTTTGTGATAAATATACCGCTTTAAAAAACAATATCACAAATAAAATAATACAGGTCAATACTAATCAACATGATGAGTTGTCTTTAGTGTTCTGGCGTTATGAGTATGTAGTTTTAGTATTATTTTTTTACTCTGTGGAGTTGATGAACTCCCTCGTTGCGAAGCCCACCAGATCAAGAACCAAGCGTCACACGTCGACTGAAGCTTGATGAGACCCTGTGAGACGATCTGTTCCATTATCGATCTACCACTCAGATCATAGAGTTTCTTTTTGGAGCTTAGCCCAGATAATTTTAATCTTGCTTTAAAAAATTACTTATTCATTCGTCAACGTTCTTTCAGTCCCTAAGGTGGAACTCCGTTTAGTTTGTTGTGCTCCTATTGCACAGAATTTAATCTAGTAGGAGCAAAGACTAAGCTATTGTGGAGTCGGATATATATTATTTCCAGGAACAAATAAAATCATTATTTTTATTGATTTATTGGTTCATATATATTTAATATATATTAAAAGACCTAATAATTCGAAGCCAAAATCCCAAACAAACTGACTGTATCCATGATTGCTCCACCCATTTTGATGCTTTATCATTTAAAAGTAAAAAAATAAATAAAGGTTAGTCAACATTATTTTTGGGGGAAAACAATAATCATTCATCTTCAATGATTAATTCCAAAATGTAGAATAATTGAATGCTCATTTTTTATAATGGCTCGAAATTAAAAGCTTAAAACGTGAGAATACATTTAATAAAATCTCCATGGAATATTTTAGGAGAGGAAAAATAAAAGATTTTTTTTTGAGGATCAATGTTCTCGTTTTTGCGTGCAGCGTTATTCATTTATTTACTATATTTTAATTTTATCCCTATATACTAATTTCCAAGTGTATGAGGCGTTGCAATTAAAATGAGACATTGACTTAAGCCATGAAATGATGTGTGACGTAATATTATCATTCTTTTGGTCAATGCGACTGGCGCCGCATAATCATACTTGATTCTGAGCCATTGTGATCCTTTTATACATATAAATGTACGTAATGCCATGAAAAAAACAAAATTTATACAAGTTCTAAGACATTATGCTACGAAGCATCGTTGCTTTAAAAATATAAAGTTTTTTAGATAGGTGTAACAAAATTCCATTTTGATAATTTGCTACATGTGGCCGACATATTATTCTTTAGAAATATTTAATTTGATAAAAATTGCATTCTATTTATATATGATTTCTTTAAATTGTAATTTGCTCCTATCATCACAGTGCAAAGTATAACCCTACTGACTTAATACCTTCATACTTTTTTCTGCTCCTCGAACTAAAAGGGTATTTCATACAACCAGCATAATAGCAAATATATAGGACTGACATATCCATAAATAAAATATAAATATATATATATGAATATATATACAGATATATATATATATATAATTTTGTCATTGACGTTGTAATGAATTGTTTTGTATATATTTATTTAAAGAATGACGGAATTATATTATTTGTATAACGATATTTTAATTTAAAGAGGTAGTCAAACATATTTTACGAGGTTAGAAATCAACAATAAACTCACTTTGACCCTTTAGAAACTAATATATTAATATAAAACACATGAACTACTCTTATCTATTATTTCTTATATTTTATAATGCTACTATTTAATCAGTAATTTTTTGATGGACATAAAGCCTTTGAAGAATTTTAATGAATTCGTTAAAGAGTGTCTAATCATTTTTTAATAGCTATAGTTTTAGTAGCTCAATAATATATATAACAAACGAAAATACAGAAGAATAAGTTAATTCTTAACACATATCGTTAGATTAACTATAAACTTATCGTATTGATTTACTTTCCTAAATATAAAATCTAGTTTCACAGCATAAATAATACAGAAGATATTTTTTTTTAGATAATCCAACCATTAAAAGTTTAGTAGAAATATGAATACATGAATTTGGTCCACAATTATATAATGATGTTTCTCACACCAGAGCACCTTTACAAATAATAATCAATCTTGGACAAAATTGAAGAACGTATATGTTATGATTGACATTTGGTAGCTTCCTTGGAAGTTGTAATTTATTGTAATATGAAAATATGTATGGTATATGAATTGTATCACGAAGTTTTTCTAACTTACTAAGCTATATTGCAACTTTTCTGAATTGTTGTACATGTATTTAGTTACCGCATGACAAAAAACTACAGGCATTAAATAAGTATATTGAAGTGTTGTCTCGCTTTGTAACCTATAAGCAAAATCATTTATTTTGTAATCATGTGTCAAATCCATTTATCAAAGTGATATATCAATTTGTTTTGGTCGTATTTATACAACAGCTGGGACATTCAAATTGACCACTATTTCCGAGTGCACACATTGAAAAAAAAAGAAACTATTGACAGAAAAAGCCCTTTAATGTTTTTTTATAAACCTACTTAATATCAAACATGTTAAACATATCGTTTGAAGACACAATAAGACTCCATGGAAAAATTTGTTAGGACAGTTTTCAATAAAGTTGTGTATCTTAAATTTAACATTTTATATGTGAGTTATGTTTTAGTTTTTAGTGATTATTTTTAATCTATGGTTTATTTAACAGACTACGAATTATCTTTGGTATAGTCGTATTTTGATGCTATAGGACATGGTTTTTGAATACCTACTGATCTCATGAGTTAATCTAATCACAAAAGTATAAGTGTTTATCATTTATCTTAAAGTACAACCCCCCTATAAAATGAAGGAAAATAGAAAAAGAGAACCAAACAGCGTAATTTCACGAGAGGAGTTGTACGACGTAATAATTAAAAGAACAATAAATGGTTTTAAATTATGGCAAGAAATTGGTTTAAATAAAAAGTGTTTGCTAATATTCAGCTTTCCAAAAAAAAGAAACTAGGCTGTTGTAATGGAAAAGCTTTCACTTTTGCTTGATAAAAGTCCTGTGAATAATTATGTCTTCCTGTTGCAGCTACGCCTCCTCCCAGCTATTCTACCAAACATCAGCTGACATGAGTCCCACCAATAAGCTCAGGTTTTATTTGTAAGCCCCTATTGATGTTTCTCTATATTAAATTACATCCATTTTTGTTTTTATGTTCTTAAGATAGAGCCATTCAAAATTATAAAATATATATTAGCTACCTTAAAGCATTTCCATTAATATTATATTTCATTTACTATGTATGATTTAAAAAATCATTTTGTTAATTTCAATACTCCTCTTGATGTCAATAACCTGTGTTTGATACATGTAACATACATGCATTTGATCAATATAATTTGAAAATGTGAAAGACATAAATAAAACTATATAAAGGCATTTTTCAGCTAAATCATTTGGTGTTCAATAAATTAGTATACCACAAGATATTATATTTCTAAAAATACGCTTATGTGAATGATATTTTCATGTTCCTCAAACATTATCACCTTTATTGCACTGGCGTTGGTTTGTTGGTTGGTTTGTTTGTTTGTCAGCAGGATAACTCAAAAAGTGCGGAACGGATTCGGATGAAACTTTGTGGAGTTGTTGGAAATGCCAAAAGAAACAAGTGATTAAATTTTGACATCTCTGAGTGCTTCTCTAAGATGCAAAATGAGCTAAATACTAATAAATATTTCAAGTTAGCCTACTCTGCCAATAGATGTCGCTGTACTGATAGCACAGCACAGCGACATCTATTGGCAAATGACAAAAAGACCAAGTGATTCATTTGGTGGGGATCGGCGGAGGTTTGCACTCTCTGATTTTTATTTTACTTATATACAACCTTTTACATGAAAATAAGCTTCACTTTCCATAGCACAAATCCAATGATCTATAATCTTATCTATGCATTCAATTATTTGTTAAAAGACTTTAATTTTTTAAAAGCCTAAAAGTTTTATTAAGAAAGGAGACGACTTCCTCTTTTGCTTGTAATAACATCCGATAGAAACTTTAATGCATCTCAAATATCTCAATGAAAATATTTGTGCCAGTTAACATCATTTAGTTCCTCTATGAAGCATGGAAAAGACGTCCTTTCAATAATTAAGAAAGGTACCATAGGAAAATTAATCAATACAGACTTCACCAAAAATTCTATAAAAAGTTTTTAAATGCTTATAAGAAAAGTAAAATACTTAAATCAAAGTCTACTGTATTCTTTAAGCTCAAAAAAAAATATTTATACGAAATTATATTAGGAGTACAAATTTATAATTTTCGAATTCAAGCTTTTGCTACAGGTCTCCAGGAGCATTACATGAGGCAAAATGTCTTACCAACGCCAGAAGAATTTTAAGATCCTATATTTCACAAAAAGTCCATATGAGACTCACATAAAACTAGTAAAATTTATACTAATTTTTTATCCTCCTATATGGTTTCAAACCAACCTCTTTTCATTGAAGGCTCAAAGCATTACCAATTCGCCGTAACTTTATTACAAGAGATTGATGAAAATTTAGCCCCTTCAATAGAAAAAGTACTCAAGAGAAACGCTTCTTTGCCCACCCTGAAAATATATTTCTAAAAGGTATAACCGATAAATAAATGGAAACAAGAATAGTTGCCCTGGAAAGAGTCTTGTTTGCAAAAAAGAATATTAAAAAACAAAGAAGTTTTCAACTAACCAACACTAACAACTTTAATCCTAAGAATTTTTTAAATCATATCGACTGGTGAAATATAAATGTGTCTGTTCCTCCAATTGGGCCTAAGGAAGATATTATAAAAGCAAAAGAACATCCTTTAAAAAATTAATAATTATCCTTGCCCTTCACGATCAGTGGAAAGAGCTGTAAAACTAGTAACGGAGGCATCTGCAAAAGTTTATGGATATGTGATTGAGTTGATGGTATCGTCTGGTTATGACACCCGTTAGATTCATTTACGGAATGTATAGTTCAATTCATAATTCTTTGATTGTTAAATATGAACATTTTAAAGGTTTTGTAGTCAATTATCGATACAACTGTTATAAAAGTCGAAATTTTATTTAAATATATTGAAAAGTACACGTCAGAGTATTGCGTGAAATATTATTTTTGCATAAAAAAGTGCGCCCTAGAAAAAAAAAATGCATCAATTGCTAAGAATGCGCGTAAATCTCATAATTTCGTGGCCTAATTTACATAATAGAGTACAATTGTGGCACATATCAGTATTTAATTGGATGGAAAACAATTTAATATGTGCCAAAGCTTGTACTGTGATGATAATAACGCATATTTGTGACGCAGAATACTGTACATACCATTTTTGCCAATAAATCTCTTTAAATCAAAAAACCGGAAGTGAGCGCCACATTCAACCCCAGTGACGTCCGATTTCTAACAATGCTAGAGATTTTTAAATAAGATATTCGTTTTCAGGATCAAAAAATTATCCAGAATCGCTAAAAAGACTATATATATATATATATATATATATATATATATATATATATATATATATATATATATATATATATATATATATATATATATATATATATATATATATACTTCATGAATAGATGCCATTACCATAAAAAATCTTAAAAACCTATATGATAATATTATTTATAAGCTATACATGTATTATTAGATTAATATTATCTTTTCATGATATTTTGTAATAAAATATATTTTGAAATGTTACACTAATAATAGTTCCAATCAAAGAAATAAATTATTCTATCAAATGAAACTCAAAGCGAGCACTATTACTCAAATAAACCTTCCTTCAAAAAGTTTAATGAAACACTCTAGCTCAGTGATCAAGTGTGTTCAACTCTCAATGTTAAGGTTCCGTATAATATGGATCAATATCATTTGATAAGATCCTTGTATTTGATTGAGTAATTTAACACTTTTATTCTTATTAATTTTTTCATAATGAAAACTCAATCTAACCATAATTGCCAAAAAATATTTGCTTTCCATAATTACCATACAAAATCTCTTGCGGTTTGATAGACGCAAAATGCAGAACGTAAGATATTGGAGAATAAGATATTGTCTTATCGACCTTACAATTTAATATAATTTGTAATGGTAATCCTTTCAAAAAAAGATAATACATATTCAAATATCCGGATCTTTAAAAAGACATTGAAAACCCAACTTCCCCTTCAATATTTATAAATAATAAATGAAGATCTTGTTTAAAAGAAGAAGAACAAACATAGACGTCCATTGTCTATTTTTCTCTGAAGTAGTATTATAAGAAAAATATTTTTTAGTGTGTCAAGCAAGTAATTCAATTATTCAATTTTTACCACAGAGTCAATACCTTCAAATTCTAATATATAGCCATAAGATTTTTCCAATATAAAGCTTTGATCAAGCATCCCAGATTCGTTAATTAATGATTGGCATATTCTTGTATGGAATGTATTTAAATATTTGACAAATATTCTTATATAAAGTATCATTGAATCACCAGCCTTTACAAAAGGGGCTTCAAACATATTAATTGTCAACATAAGGAACCCAAAATTGTAAATTATTGAGTGGGGAGTGGGTGAGGGGGAACAGGGACACTACTAAAAAGTATACTTTTGTTGGACTAAGATATATGAAACTAATTGAGGGTTATTCAATATACAAATTTCTATATCTTTTGGAAGAAATAGGGAAATAGGTCTAGCTCTCATTTCTATCAAAAACTTGAAAATTAAACTTTTTCGCCATTGTGTATATATCATAGTTATTTGTATAACTATCAAAAAGTTTATATATAATGTGTATTTAGTATCAGTACATCTTCCATTAATAAACTAATAGATGTTTTCCACTCTACAAAATAAATCACAATGAGCAAGAGGAATGCTTCAGTAAATAATGTAAAACTATATTCGTATTGTTAACATTATAAAAGTCCATTCATAATTATTTTCAGTAGGACTTAAAAATCATTTAATGTTGCGTAGTTAAAAATCAACCCCACTGAATAAGGATGTTTTAAGAATGAACATATAATATATATTTGTTGTATGGTCAATAATCATTTATAGTGGAGTAGAAACCATTTGTTATTTCGTAGTTATAATACATTTGCAAAGATTTTATTTTTAAGCTTTCATGGTTGTATTGCGGCTGTTTTTATAATATTATATATCTACAAAGGAAGGCTTTGAGCTTAAGGTGTTTTTTTCATGAGTCAATCAGTTTGAAACAAAGATTAAAGTGTTTAAATTATTTAAAACATAATTTAATGTGAAGGGAGGGGAAAGGAGGTTGAAATGGGTGTCCATAATAATATTTGAGACAACCGCTAAATACTCAAAGCAAATGATTGTGCAAAGAAGCAATACAAACGATTTATTAAGCTCATCTTGGACTTTAAATAACAAATACACAGCTATAGTCCTGTAAATATTTATGATACAACCTATGGTCTGTGGATGGAGAAGTCATATTATTAATTGAAGCCTTTTATTACCTCATTTTGTTGTTTGTTTATTATTCATTTTTTAAGTATCACTTTAAAAATATTAATTTTATTGTTGTTATGAAATGATAAGCATTTAAAAACAACAGGCTTTTTAGTCTATCAAAACTTTTAATGCATGCAATTTTAGGGTAATCTCAAAGTAAGCTATGTTTAAAACTTGATATTTTACATATTTAGGGTACCGTTTTATGGCTTTCGAATAACAAATGTGTGATATATTTTGTGTTTATTTTATTCATTCATACTTTAAAAAAGTATTTATTTTGGTCACCCAAACTCTCGACTTTCTCAACTAACTTCATCACTTTGCTTATGATGAAGCTATTCTCTCCCATTATCTGCAATGATTTTTTTTAAATTTACAGTTTGAATTCTTACTCTGATATGTTTCAATACTTGTTTTTAAAAGACTTCGGGGGAAATATAGAGCAATGACTCAAATATTATATGGTTTATAGGGAATAACTTATAAATGTGTTTCATGGCACTCCTTTTGCGACGGGCTTCATTTCCAGTTCGTGTAGAGCCGTGGGCGTGAGGGGCATTCCATCAAATATGTTTCCCACGGTAAAGTTATTAGAC
Organism: Caligus rogercresseyi; assembly: GCA_013387185.1. Lineage (NCBI taxonomy): Eukaryota > Metazoa > Arthropoda > Copepoda > Siphonostomatoida > Caligidae > Caligus > Caligus rogercresseyi. Next base: position 18,071,263 of record CP045899.1, read on the forward strand.
TCTTTGATCCGATCCCGCTTTTTAGCGGCCACTTCATTTCTCCAGAGTCTGTTTTTGTAGTAGGAGGCGAAGCTGTTGACAACAATGGGGATGGGAAGAGTGAGAATGAATATCCCCATGAGAGCGCAGAATCCCCCCGTTATCTTCCCCAGGAGTGTGGAAGGATTCAAGTCGTAGCCCACGGTGGTCAGGGTCATGAGGCTGAACCAAAAGGAGTCCAGAAACGTCCAGCCAGAGTCCTCCCTCTCAGTGAAGTACACGAGACAGGCCACTGTGAGAACGGCGACTCCTATGAGTAGAAGGAGGAGACCAAGCTCCTTGTAGGCCTGTTTCATGGTGTGAATCAGGCTTTGAAGCCCTGCAAAGTGCCGAACAAGCTTAAAGACCCGAAGTATCCTCATCACCCGCACCAAGCGAATAATCTTTCCCGCCTTTCCAATGATTTGAATGTCCTCAAGGCTCCGAAGGAAGAGGGATAAATAATAAGGAAGAATGGCGAAGAGATCCACGAGGTTCATGGGCTCAAAAATAAAGCGAAGCTTCACAGGACAGCAGATTAATCGGATGGTGTACTCCACCGTGAAGAGCGCCACGCAGAGTGTGTCGAAAATGGATATGGCAAATACCACATTTGGGTAGTATGTTTGACCCTCTCGAATCGTTTCTCCAGATTCCAACTCCTTAAACTCCTCCAGCGTTCCTAGTATAAATGTACCCGTTGAGACAATGACCACCATGAGGCTAAAGAATGCCACGGCTTGTGCGTCCTTTCCACTCTCTGGATACTCCGTTAGGTTCCACAGCTTCTTCCGACACTTTCCAAGTGCATTGTTACCAAAAGTCTCTTCCTGGGCTCTTTGAAGGATGATGTCCTTGGCTTTCCTCTCCCCTTCCTGCTCTTTGAGACAGATCTCCATTTCTGGATAGTAGCGAAGAGCGCAACAGGGTTCCAGGAGCATTTCGTCGATCCCCCAGAAGTCAAAGTCAGACTTGAGAATAATGGCACATGACTTCTCCGTGAAGTGAAGCGTTTGGAAGCGATAAATGTCCAAAATGGTGTTAAAGCCCTGTCCGTTCCGATCAAAGAACACGATGGGAGAGTTGTTAGTGCTCTGCTCCACGTAGGCATCGCAGAGCTTAAGGACTTCGGGAAGGGTTCTGGCCCGTACAAGCTTCCCTAGTCGAGAGCCTGGTAGGAAGTTTTTTAGGTTTTCCATCCGGGTATTGTGAACCTGACCACCCACGTCTATGATGATGTTACCTGTGCGACTCTGTACGTATGGCGGAATGACGGATTTTGGGGATTCGAGGAGGAGGGGATCTCTTGGTTTCTTTCGACATTCCGGGTCCCTCATCTTCCAATCTCGTCGAGCATGCTGCTGTGTGCTCACATTTGGGAAGTAGCTCAGCCCTGATATGATCTCACGCCGCTCCTCAGCAACTGTCATGATGAGGGAATCACTTGCATGCAGAAACTGAGAGAGCGGAGGGAAGAAGGTGTTCTTCAATACTGAACTTCCCTACAAAAAAATACACATACTCAAGAAGCAAAACAAAAAAGAAATGAAAGTCTGAGGAACGCAAGAGAGGCGAATACACATTCATTGAATGGTATATCATCGCACACCTTTAAAGAAGTGCTTCTTCATATCTTCATATTTTTCTTAGTTTTCTTTTTATTTGGTCCAAAGACTCTTAACTTTGCAAAACATATACTCATGTAAATAAGTTATGCATATTGGAAAGAGAAAATAAAATGATATATGATATCCGAGAGGAAGAGGTTGAAAAATATACTTCAAACAATAACAAAAAGAAGGATGTTGTAGCTTGAATATCTCATAATCCACTTTGCAATAAAACGTGGTATAATTCAATCAAATTCATTTTGAAAAAAAGTGTCATTTGGCAACCCTTATGTTTATATGCGTTTTATCGTTCGAGAGAAAGGATTTATTTTTACTTAACACTAATCAAACATAAACCAAGACTTATTATTTCCATGAGGGGTTGCTCAGGTGTCCCTTCAAAGATTTAGTAATTATAAATGAATTTGAACGAAAATATACTTAATTTTATACGACATGAAATTCTTAGATCAAAATAGACTTTTATGACTTAATGGCCACGGGTAAAAAAATAAAATAATACCCGCTGTTTTTTGATACTTTTTCTTCCGACCAATCACTTTCTAGAAATAACTCCCTGTTGGATATTACTATTTCTATCTCAATGTTTTTTTGGTATAATTCTTAAAACTCTTTTAAAAAAAGATTGCCCTCCCCTCAATATGCATTTCACCACCAGAATATCCTTGAAATGAACTATCCACTAAATGAGCTACCACTTTCAAAGATACTGATCATACTATGTAACAGGATTTTGCCCCCAGGCTGAAATTTCTAATTTGAGTTCCATTTTTTACGTAGATTCCAAAAATGCCACTAAAAATATCGTACGAAAAATGGTTTGGCCTTTATGGCCTTTTTGATAATCATGATTTTCATAATTTATAATGGTTTACGCCCAATTATCTTCGTGCAAAGTAAGAATACTCACAAATGTCAGGAATATCTATTTTTGAAGTAAATTTCAAATCAATTTTAATAATTCAAATATCTTTCGTACTAACCGAAAAAATAGGCTTTATATTTCAAAAAGTTGATAACTTTTTAGTGTTCTATTTAAGGGGCCATTATTTTTTTGTCAAATCTATTGACTATAATGAATATGTTATATATTTTTTGTGTATGTCAATGTATTTCAGAACAGTTTTTATAATTTCGATATTTGGGATGAAAGTAAAGAAAATATCAATTTAGTATGAATAAGTATTGATCAAATTATATAGATAAATCATGAGGTTGCATTACTTATTATTGTGATTTGTTACGAAGAAAAAAAACATGTTTGCCTTTTTATTTGAATGTAATTCATTACAAGTTTATCAAATAATCTGAAAAATGGAGAGTTACTGTGATTTGGAAAATGGCATTTAAATATTGTTTTCAAATTATTTAAGGAACTTGCAAATAAAAGGGCAAACACATTTTTTTTCTTCATAACAAATTACAATAATCTTGGAATCTACGTAAAAAATGGGATTCAAGTTTGAGATTTCAGCCTGTGGGCAAACAAAGACCTTTATTTTGTTACATAGTGTAATCGTTCAATATCGTCCTTCTCATAACTCCATATTCAATTTTTGTATTGAGCTGTATTACTTTTATAGAGTTGTAGTTTTGTTAGCGAGATATATTATGGCTATTGCATCTATTATCGAGAGGTGAATAAAAACTTTGCTATCCCAATTCGTCACCCATAAGTAATGCTCACCGAGTAATATTAAAAAGAGAGAGAGGTATATTTTGTGGCTAAGATACATGCGACGACTGATCATCAAAAAACAACGTTGAAAGTTGAAGGATATAAACAGTACATTTAGAGTCAAACCTCTGTAAGCGGCCGCCTGTCTATAGTGGTCACTTGACGATAGTGTCCTTTCAAATTTCTCCACACAGAAAAAAGTCTTAAAAACCTTCTATAAAGCGACCACCAAAGCGGTATTTTTTGGGCGGTTTCCTTGAGTGACCACTATAGATAGAATTAAAAGTATAAGACATAAAAACAACCTAACATGTTTATAATGTATTTTTCTCCAGTTTGTATTTGAACGTCATGATGTGTATTATTTTCAAGAAAAACCTTTTCAAAAGTAAAGAAGTGCAAAAATATATTTACGTAACTATCAAATACAAAACGTCTGAGCTAGAATATTCGCTTAAGCCTCTTGAGTCCTTGCATTCCATATCATATTCTTTCATAGATCAAACAACGTTCCTATATACATATTATATGGAATATATGATGTTAGATGAGGCCTGGGAATGCGTGTACTTGATATTTATAACGAACCTAGATTGGTTATATACTTCAAACATGCATAACATAAGAGCGAAGAGGAAAATCATATAATATAAGGGATGTCTGCTTTTGCCATCGAGGATTTTCTGAAACCTTTGATGGTCTGCAATAGAGGATCCCTCTCGACCAAACAAAATACAAGTATTATACAAAATTCTCATTTCACACAAAATAGATTTTTATTTGAAGCAGACTTTGTTATTCTATGAATGTTTTGTGCCATACTTATTTTTCAGAGCCTTCATTTTACATAAAACGTAGATATTATGTAGGTATTTACATTTATAAATTAAAGCTAAAAATATGATGGCAGCATAAATTCCATAATAACAAAGTTTTTTTCTCATTTCAAAACATTGTATTCATTCTTTACAAAGTCACAAGATATTTGACAAAGATTGTATAGTAATTTTGCAACTTCTTATGTAAATCTTAAGTAAATCACTTCTTCCAACAATATCTTCAATGCATTTATATGTATTTTTTTAAAGAGGATATTCATCTTTGTAAATTTCGCTTAAAACTATTACGTTTATTTATATATTTTATATGTAAACATGTGTGTGTTTGTGTAAATGAAAGTCTTTCTTTTCAATAAATATACATATATATATATACAAATGTGACGTGAGAACACTATTTGAATACAGGATTTTTTTGGTGAAAATGAGACCGACCTATAATAGTATTCTTAATTTACTCTTCTCCATTTTTTACTTGTATTTTTTTTCAATTAGCCCTCTAATTGATGCGATATTTAAGGAATAATTGTCGATGAAGAAGCTAATCAAATGAAAAATTGGCCAGGAATATTGGCATCATCTTACCCGCTCTTGTGCTTTTAATCAATCATATTACGTTGTTCATAGTTAATGTACGTTTTCTAATATTAAAATAGAGTAGGCAGTAGTCTCCCTTTTTACACGTATTGTTTTGAATTTAGATTCCCTTCTTTCTCTTTCTCTCTCTCTTCAAAGCATAATTCTAGCCATTGTTTTGTTGGAGCATGTGATTGGTGGAGCTTCATGTCGATGCGCAGGGATACTAACATAAATATTTTGTAATGATTCCACGACAAATTACGGCCTTCCATCTTTGGAAGGATATTGCGCATTGAAAAACCTTTGATTGTAATAAACAATCGAAATAAAACAAACTACAAACATTCAACTAATATGACCGAAAGTCAGTATTTTTTTTTGTATATAGAACGTATAACTTCAAATCATAAAAAATCATCGTATGAAGTAAATATAGCCGAAAAATACGTATAATAGTTTTTCTCCTTTTCTTATATTTCGTTCTATATTCAAATAGTGTGCTCACGTCACATACATATATATATATATATTGTGTTATTATTTTTAATATCTAAAGATATTTTTATAAATTAATCGGTATCATATTAAATCACATTTTGAAGAATCTTCTTGCCTCAAAGTTTATTACATATATATACATATATATATTACTGTATTTTGCCATAAATTAATCCCTTCAAAAAGTTTTTAGGTGATAAGTTTAACCAATTATTATGGTTGTGGTTTTTTATTTTATAGAATAGTTGATATAGTTTCAAGTAATTAATCTGTAAAATTATTAGATACAGTAGTATGTTTAATCAACTAATAGTTGGGTCGTAATTGATGGTTTCATATCCAAAATCTGCTTACAGCTTTATAAATAATTACCTCCGCCGAAGGAGGTATTGTTTTCACTGGCGTTGGTTTGTTTGTTTGTCAGCAGGATAACTCAAAAAGTGCGGAAGGGATTCGGATGAAACTTTGTGGAGTTGTTGGAAATGCCAAAAGAAACAAGTGATTAAATTTTGGCATCTCTGAGTGCTTCTTTAGATGCAAAATGAGCAAAATACTAATAAATATTTCAAGTTAGCCTACTCTGCCAATATATGTCGCTGTGCTGTGCTCTCCTCTTTGATGACGTCAGTTTCTTTTTCTTTCCATGTTCCTCTAGAGTGTAAACAATAAAGGAGCACTATGTAGAGTTAAAGGGACAGTGCGTAGAGGGTTGGAAATGACAAAAAGACCAAGTGATTCATTTGGTGGGGATCGGCGGAGGTTTGCACTTTCTGAGTTCTCTAGTTATTTACTTATTATTGTATCATATATACTATTCGTTAAATAAGTAGAAGACTCATATAATTCACAAATGGATAACAATTCTGTTTTTAAGTATGTATAGTTTATATTGGCCTAATTATTAATATTTGAAAAATACTTAGAAGATATTTAATTCAGAATCCCAGACGTTAGCACCACCATACGTCGATTTAGTAAAATAACACTTTAAATAGGCTGAATAATAAACATACAATTACTTTTATGGTGATAAATGATCATCTTTTTCGCTTTTACTTGTTAAGGATAAAGTACTGGGATATATCTCATGATTTATTTCTTATATATGTTATAAATATAACTTACAAATTAAATTCATTTTTTGATATAATTAACTTTTGAACGAGATCAGTTTCCCTCATTTTTATACTATAAAATTATATGAAGTATTTTGAAGTAATGGGGGAAAACCCTTTCAATTATTGTTCATTTTTAATGGCAATAATTTTTAAACCTCAAAATTAAAGCAGTTCATTTCAATCCAATTGATTGGTTACAAAAGCAAAGAGAAAAACATCTGGTTTTTTTCAGCACAATTTTTTTGAAATAGTGTTTAAATAACTAAATATTAAATTTGTAAAAACATTTGCAAAAAATATTTTTTCCATTTTGCTATGATTTTTCATTGAATTTAGTTTATTTTTCATTTATTTATCTCGGAAAATCTAGGAATATTCTTGCCATAGAAAAATGAATAACAAAATACTAACATATATATATATATATATGATCAGAAATCGATCCAAATCCCCTCTGAATATAGAAGATGGCTGGCTAGAAGGATGAAACGGAGATACTAAGACAGAACTCCGGTCCCCATCACAATTAATATAGAATATAAAATGTCAGCAAAAGACATCGTCCCGGAGAATGCTCCATCGCCTCCAGAAACCGAAAGCATCTCCAATGAGGAGAATGACCCGCTAACCTCCACAACCACCCCCTCGGGAGCAGCTGAAGAGGAAGAAAAATGCGCCCACATTGAAGAGGAGCAAACCGAACCGTTCGACAATACACAAAACATCGTAGAAGACGTAAGCCGTAGGGAGACACAGAAGGAAATGAGCAAGTACAGACTGACCCTGCAGAAAGACGCCCCAGCACAATGCACTCCAAAGTTTGAGACGAAAAAGAGGAAAACTAGGGAGACGGAAACACAGGTGTTAGAGCTCAGCTCAAAAAAAAATAAAGGGCTTTCAGAGTAATTCAGGCCAATGTCAATGGTCTGACGTCTTTAGGTAAGAGGTCCAATTTTTTTTACTATTTAAATTTTTTAAACTTTCCCGAAGTGGTTTGCCTGGAAGACACGAGGATCATGGATGATTTTAATTGGAATACTTTTGGCAACAAATATCAAGTTTTTAAATCTCCAGCTGTAACCAAAAACAGCAGACATCCATCGAGAGGAGTATCCATTTTACTTAGAAATGATTTTAATGGAAAAGTCATCTACAAGGATAACGACGGATATATAATCACTGTTGAAATTGATATCGAAGGAGAAAAATACACTGTGATGGCATTAAACATACCTTCAGGAGACAAAACCATTTTACTCAAAAACATAGAAGGACTTGGTGTCAGGACGATTGTGGAACGTGTGATTATTTCCGGTGATTTGAACACTGCAGAAAAACAAGGCAGAGACTTTTCTTCCAAAGTAGGCTATTCAAATGCCGAGGAACTCAAAAAGTGGAGAATAAACAATGGGCTGAACGACGTAGCTGAGCTAACAAATAAGTTCTTACCCACGTTTGAGAGGAAAAATAAAAAGTATTTTTCAAAAAAGCAGAATTGATCATATATATTTATCAAATACATTAATGAAAACAAATGTTGAACTTCGAAGATTAGCATCGAACGGCATTTCGGATCATTTTTTCCTTGAATGCACCCTCACTCCATCGAGTACGAAAACCATGCAAAGGGGATGAAAGCTGAATAGGAGACTTCTTGAACGAACAGACGTCATGGAGGCCCTAAGATCGGGAGTTAAAGATATTGAGCGGGATATCGGAATGGGACAGAATGTTCGAGAGGCGGTGGATCGCTTCTACTCCTCCGCACGAAGAGTCTTGAAGGCGGTTGGAATTGAAGAATCTGCAAGAAGAAAAAAATAAAAACAAAGTTATTAAACTGCTAGACACATCAGAAGATACGGGTGCACTTGAAGAACTAGAGGAACTCATAGAGTACGAAAATGAGGGTGCTAGAATTAGAGCGCGCTGCCTAAATCACAACATCAACTCGAAAAATATCAACCTCTTGCGGTCCTTAGAGAAAACCAATAGAGCAAGAGGCATAGATACATTAAATATAAATGGAAGAATTTCAAGTTCAAAAAGTGAGATAGGGAAATACATCCACAACTATATCCAAGACCTCTACTCAACTTCGACAAGGGAGCACACAAAGCCGATACATCCTCAGGGTTCTAAAGAAAAGAAATATAACTCCCTCACAAAAACTTTTTCAAAAGAAGAAGTACGGGCATATATTATGAAAAGGCTCCCCAATGATAAAGCACCGGGCCCTTCAGGGTTCACAGCTGAGTTTTATAAGTCCCTCCCAGAGCTAGACGCCCATCTGACAGAACTGTTCAATGGCTATTTTTTTGGTAACGGCCCCCCAAGAAAATACAAATGTGGAAAGGTTGTTTTATTTCCTAAACGAGGAAAAGACAAAACAGAATTAAAAAATTGGCGACCCATAACACTCTTGGACGTGGAATATAAAATATACACTGGGTGTCTGAACGAAAGACTGAAGGTTGTTACAGATGAGCTCCTTCACCCCCAGCAGTTCGGCTTCCGATCAAATAGAATGATGGAAGACGCTGTCATAAGCATCAAGTCCGCCATCGGGGAAAGCAAGGCATCAGGAGAGGATATCGCAGTAGTGGGCCTCGACTTCAGGAAGGCATTTGACACGGTGGAGCATCATCACATTATAGGTGAATTGCATTCTCTGGGGTTCCCAGAGGTCTTCGTCCAAGCAATTCATAATGTCCTCACGGACTCTGAGTCCGTTATCGACGTGGACGGGTACCCGAGAGTACAGCTGAAGCGCGGAGTGAAGCAAGGAGACCCCCTGTCTCCAACCCTCTTTCTAGTGGCCGTAAGTCCTCTCCAGAAGATGTTGGACGAGTCATTGCGAGGTCTAACCGTAGGAGGTTGTAGGGCCACGAACGTCTTCTTTGCAGATGACGGGACTGTTCTGCTTGGAGGAGATAAGATTTGGGCGGAATGGAAAGGGATGTTGAAAGTCCTGAAAGATTTCGAGTTAAAGTCAGGTCTTAAAATCAATGAAGATAAAACTCAAGTCCTTACCAATAGTGACGGGCTCCGCCAAAACCTAAGTCCAAGTATGGTCGTGGACAATGCCATTGTCTTGGGTAATTCCATCTCCCTCGACTTAGGATCCAAAGAAAAGGTCCAGGCTGCTCAAAGGTCCCTAGAATACTCTGTCGCGGAGTTGGGAAGACATAGACTCTGTCTGGTGAGCAAAATCAAATGCTGGAACACGGTTGTTCTGCCCCGTGTAAACCACATACTTAGGTGTACACCTAGAATAAAAGACGCAGCAAGCAAATGGAAGAAGATGGGTGAAGACTTTGTCAACATACCTAACAATGTGGGTAAAAAGCGCCTCTACACTCCGAGAAGTGAAGGGGGCCTCGGAATGATCGACGTGGAATCCATTGGAGCGTTCTCCTGATCTCCTGGCTAAAGAAATACCCCTCGTGGACCATCTCTGGAAGAATACCTTATCAGGGGCCAAAAGTTTGTCCTCCCAACATTGGGCCCGGGCAATGACGAGGGTCCCCCCAACCCACCGCTCCACAGACCATGGAACGAGCTTTGGGACTTCCCACAAGAGCTCCTTGAAGCCTACTGGAAGGAGGTCGGTGTAGGCGGGCCTCTGGTAGGGAATCCAATAGTCAAAGTTGAGGTTCCACGGTCCATTCTCCAAAAAAGAGGCCTCCGGACGATTAAAGATGCCCTTAGCTTGAAAAACGTCGACCATCCCTCCATTGTTCTCCTAAAGGCGTCCCTTAGGACATTCTTTGCAGACGGCGTCGTAATAAAAACAAAGGAGAATCTATATCAAGCAACCCCCCGCCATTTCATAATGTATAAACTTAGGTTCCGAAATATTTTTCGTGTGACGTCACGTCTGGCAGAAAACATAAACAAATCACTTTTACTATATATAACATCTCTACTCTTACAAAAAATGGCTTCAATTAATAAAAAAAAAAAAAAAAAGACAGTGTGCAGTTGCTGTTTGTCCTTCATTGGATCCCAATGCTCACAATGTATTGTACCACTCGTTTCCAACCAACATCAAACAGAGAAAAGCTTGGACCATCGCATGCAAAAGAGGAGATTCGACATTCATTTCTCGAAGGGTGGGCTTGTACAACCAAATTTGCATTTTTAGAGGCTATGAGGAAATGTGAACAAATTTTTCAAATAATTTTATAGTAAATGGAAGGATTGATAGGAACGAAAACCTTGTAAAAAGAGTTCTAAATCAATGTCTAAGTTCCATTGGAAGCTCTTAATAAATTTGCTCAAATTCGTGTATTTCTCCAAATAAAATTGAAAAAAAAACGCCTTCTAGAGCAAAAAGCTAGACACAGAAAAAGTTTAAGAGAGAAGCGAAAAATGAAAACAGTGGATTAATTAAATGCTCCAATAAATTATTGACTTTTTCCTAAATATGTATTCTAATAATATTTATATAATATATGATTATAAGCAGTATATGTTTTGTAATAATTTATAAATTATATATTTTTTTCTTAATATGTATTTCTAATAATATTTAAATAATATATGATTAAAAACATATTTTGTTTTGTATTAATTCATAAATTATATACTTTTTTCTAAATATGTCTTTGTAATAATATATGATTATAAATAGTAATTTTGTTATAATTTACTTCGTTGTTTTTTATGTGCTTTAACGTATAATGATTGAAGAGTTTGCTTTTTCATGAAATGTTTTGGATAATTTCAGCAACTTTAAATCATCAAAAATTTATGATTACTCACAAAATTTAGTATTTTTCCATTTTCTAATAGAATTGTGATAATTAATTCTTCTATGATCTTATTAAATGCTAAATTCGATTATATTTAACATATTTTACTTATACAATATACCCTCTTTTGCCATATGTGACGTCATGCTCATGAGGTAGGTTGCGTGGCGGTGTATTTTTTTACTTTCATTGGTTAAAATGGCTCTACCTTACTTTTAACTACCTTGATATCAAGTATTTAACCGGATTATCAAGACAAACTACCTTCTTATCACTTCCGAACTCGAGAGAAAAATAAAAAATAAAATATTGGACACAGTAAACCTCCCAACAAAGAACACATCATATTTCAAAGACATAATCTCCTCAGCGATATGGAACCCCATATTAACTCCGAGGGAACAGTATTTGAAGTATAGAATCTCCTCTGGGGTATATTTTACGAGTGGTCTGCTTCAAAATGAGGGGGCGATATGTTTTGTGTGAAAGCTGCAAAACCGTTGCTCATCAGTTCTGAGATTGCACGGATCTCGTCCATACTATGAAAATCATAAAAGAAGGTCTAAAGGAAAAAATAGGCAGGGATATGAGCCCAAACGAGATCCTGTATGGTTTTCTAACTAAGGACCCTAAACTGAGACTGGCATCGAAAGTCATCACTAAATTCCAATCTATTCTGGCGAGGGCCAGGTTCAAAAACCACCAAATTTCCACAAAGATAGCGGAGGTGGCCTTAAAAGAATATCATATCTCTAAAAACATTTTTAAAGATGCATTTACACTATAATTTTTAAAAATAATATGTTTTTTAAAACCATATTTCAAAAATTACTTGTCTTTCTCCTTCTAGTCATAGTATAATATTTAGTTATTTTTTGTTGATTATTATGAATTTATTGTGTGATTGAATAAATGTATGTCTCCCATTGGGATTTAAAAAAAATATATGATCAGATAATCATATTTTGTATTGTTATAGCATTTGTAAATAATATGGTTCAGAACATTAAAATACCTAATAATAATTGTAGTGTGCTCAGGCTTAAGAGTATGTTGGTTAAGACATTTAATCTTATGAGTAAAACAAAATTTATACCAAGGTATACGGAAAAGCAATGGTCGCCCATATAGCCGAGAGAGCTGACTTTTCGCTTACCAGAGATTTTTAATGACGTCATACGGGCAAGAATAACATTTTGGAATATTACTCTTCCTGATAACGTCATAAAAATATATTAATCTATAGACTTTTCTATGACGTCAAATAATAATACTATAACTGACGTTTCACTACTAAAGAAAACCTGAAACAAACGTATCAGTTATCCAATATACTTTCAGTGACACATAAGTTTATATATTTATCAGTCAATTATATGAATGTTTTTTTGGTCTATTTGGACCGATAGAATTTCATATATATATATATATATATATATATATATATATATATATATATATATATATATATATATATATATATATATATATATATATATATATATATATATACATATATATATATATATATATATGTATATATGTGATATCCTACCGACTGCGCCATGTGATATTCTGCGACCGATCCTACCGATTGTGTTATCCTCGGACGGTATGAATAAAGTTGGACAAGGAGGAATATTGCAACCAAGTGATCTTTATTACTTCAATGTAGATCAAAGAGTGAAGACCCCAAATATAAGGAGTCAGTCCCTTTTATAGTAAAATTAGGGAGGGGGAAGTATACACAAAAGAGTCTTGCAAGAGTAAAGAGATGTACACAAGCAAAGAGTCTTGCTTGAGCAAGAATAAAGAGATGTACATAAGCAAAGAGTCTTGCCTGAGCAAGAGTAGAGAGGTGTATGCATATGAGTTATACATACTATTACATGCCCCCTAATGGATAGTAGACAAGTTTGACAATATCCATTTAATATCCAATTCTATGAGGCGGCTTCGCGTATCTTTGTGCACGGGACAAAGCAATACACTGATAAGTGTCGCTATGTTCATTTTCAGTAGAAAGTTCATTGTTCTCATGCTTGATCGAAGTGAACGCCGGTTTCGTAGAAGCGAGGAACCATCAGATTCGATCTTGTAGCTGCGACCATTCTTCCTGACAGCTTTGATGATTCCAAGTCTGTTCCATTCTCCAGAGACATGATGACGGAGGCGAACTTCTTGACCGACTTGAAACTCTTTCAAGTTCTTGGACTTCTTCTTGTCATCATTCTTTCTTCTCTCCCCCTCAGCTGACGTCATCCTTCTCTTTGAGGTTCTGTCGTAAACGCTGGCATGGGCGGGAAGATATGTACGTTGGAGGCGACTCAGGAGCCATTGAGACGGAACGATGCCGTCTTCAGTTTGCGGTGTGCTTCTCCATTCTAACACAGAGCGATCAAATCCATTTTCATTAAGTCTGCCATCGACCCAGTTCTTTTTCACCAGGTTCTTCATGGCCTTGACGGCTGCTTCAGCGTGGCTGTTGGATTGTGGCTGACTTGACCTTGCTTTGTAGTACTTGTGGCGTGGGGTGGTAGTCTTCGTCGGAGACTCCGATGGTGACACTGGACGGAATGCGACTTCGCATGGGCGTGCTATGTGAGGAGATTGTTGGCGGGTCGAAGGAGGTCTTCGGACTGTAGTTGTTGCCAGGGAGGTACGAGGGCTATTTTTCGAGTGGCTCCTGGTCATGATGCCTGCACTGCTGCTAGCATTTGTCTCCCGTTGGATTACACCATTGTGACGGGTACGTACTGTTGTGGGTGATGGGGGGGAGGAGACTGTGAGCCTATGAGTGAGTGTGGCGGGGGCTGTAGTTGTAGCGCAGCAGCCACAGCGGCGTTGGAGCCTTGTGTGGACCCTTGTACGACGACGTGCTTGGCTGGAGAGGGCAGGGGCTCTCCGGACTGATAGTTGGCCACTTGCACGGGTACAAGGGTGGAAGGAACGAGCTTTCGTGTTCCTTGGAGATGGAGGTGTGAGTCGTAATTGGTCCGCTCTGGTCCTCGAAGTGTGGGGTGCAGCTGGTTGTTGATAGCCACCGTGACGTTTCTGTTGGATCGCGGCACGAGGTTGGCCATGAGTGCTGGGAGGTGAGACTAAGCACGGCTTTGGCTTTTTCTCTTCCTCCATATCTATCATGTGGATGTGCATGGGCTTGCCTCGCATGGCCTTCCATGTCTTGGTGTTGAGGACGGTGGGGTTGGACTTCAGTAGGTCTTCCTTAGCTACAAGGACTTCTTCTGGTGTGTCCGGTTTCAGCGTAGTCATGAAGGCGGTGGGGTTGGACTTCAGTAGGTCTTCCTTGGCTTCAAGGACTTCTACTGTAGTTGAATCTCCAGCCTTGTGGGAGTGAACAGGCTTTGACTGTCTCTCGAGGTCATGAGCTGGCAAGATTTGAGCCAATGTGGCTTTGTGAAGCTCTTTGCGTCTTCGCTCTTCTTCAGCTGCCTCCAGTTCTTCACGTCTTCGCTCTTCTGCAGCTGCCTCTAGTTCTTCACGTCGACGTTTTTCTTCTTCACGTCGACATTTTTCTTCTTCAAGTCGATGTTTTTTTCTTCACGTAGACGTTTTTCTTCTTCACGTCGACGTTTTGCTTCTTCTTCAGCTGCCTCCAGTTCTTCGCGTCTTCGCTCTTCTGCAGCTTCTTCACGTCGACGTTTTTCTTCTTCATGTCGACGTTGTTCTTCTTCATGTCGATAGCGTTTTGCTTGAAATACTAGACGAACCAAACCAGTGGTCTTCAACTCCAAAGAGTTGTACGACAAAAAGTACTTCTCATTTTGGTTTTCGTCCTCTGAGAGATCGTTGACAACATGGACAAATTCAATAGCCACTCTGAATTTCTCTAGGGATTTCTCAACCACTCCAACCTCATATTCAGCAGCGAAAATCCGATCTTCAGCAATGGGTTGCTTCTCAAAACCTTTGACAGCTGATTCAAGACGGGAGACATGTTTCTTTGCTATACTCTCCAAGCCACAAGCACTTCTGTTGGCAGTTGAGATGGCTTCATCTTTTGGAGACATCGTGTAAGATCGGCTGGGAAAAGGGTCAACGCTACGTACAACTTCTTGTAATCGTCGTGGCTTCAAAGGTCCTCTTCTTGGTAGCAGGGTCTTTGGTGCCGACTGTTTTCACGGATGGTTCTTCTTGGAGAGTGACGACGGGATTCTCGTCCAAGGTCTTAAGACTGCGTCGTGAGGGGCAGGATCTTAAGGATTACCGACTGCACCATGTGATATCCTACCGACTGCGCCATGTGATATCCTACCGACTGCGCCATGTGATATCCTACCGACTGCGCCATGTGATATTCTGCGACCGATCCTACCGATTGTGTTATCCTCGGATGGTGTGAATAAAGTTGGACAAGGAGGAATATTGCAACCAAGTGATCTTTATTACTTCAATGTAGATCAAAGAGTGAAGACCCCAAATATAAGGAGTCAGTCCCTTTTATAGTAAAATTAGGGAGGGGGAAGTATACACAAAAGAGTCTTGCATGAGCAAGAGTAAAGAGATGTACACAAGCAAAGAGTCTTGCTTGAGCAAGAATAAAGAGATGTACATAAGCAAAGAGTCTTGCCTGAGCAAGAGTAGAGAGGTGTATGCATATGATTATACATACTATTACTATATATATATATATATATATATATATATATATATATATATATATATATATATAATGCATGAACAAAGAGTGGCAAAAAAAAGAAAAGTGGCAACTTTTTATTTGAAAAATAAAAGTTTTGTTTCTCTTTCCTTTCCAAAAGCACCCCAATACACATTGTACACTTTGTTCCTCCAATAAGTTATATAACAAACTCAATGAAGATCAAAGTGCATAAATGAACTAACTGAATCCTTTGTGACAGAATTATAATCATGCATTAGGTTAAGAGTATCGAAACTTATTTCTAATGAAGAATTCGAGTCTATTATTTTTTGCTGAGGATTCGTCTATACTTTAATATATAACTTCGATGAAAAGTTGAAAATTAAAATGTAAAATTATACAAATATAATATTTGCTTAACAATATTATGTTTGATCATTTCCAAGAAATAATATTTTTATTAAATAATACAAACAAAAAAATTAATAGTGGTTGAATCTTTAAGTCACAATCATTTAATTCTGATTGATTTCAAGAGAATTCGTTGAGGCTTGGATTTTATGTAACTAACAATATTTTTAAATCAAAGACATTGTGTAATAAAAATTGTGCTTTAAATTATCCAAAATATAAATATAAATGAGAACTAAACAGACGTAGAGAAAATAGTTTTTTATATATAATTATTTGATTTCATAAAATGAAAACAATGGTCAGTCTTATATTATATTTTTTTGGTTAAACTTTACATTGATCACATTTTTTTATAATAGAAGTTATTTTGTGCCATATGACTGAATTGTTTTACATAATTAAATATACAGAAAATACTTGATTGCTGTAACATGAAAAACACCCAACATATCAATAAGATATTTAATCTGGAATTCCTCTGCTATTGTTTGTATATGAAAGACATTAAAATCTTCTTGTTTATTTTTATGCTTAAAGACACTGAAAAGTGATGAACGTCGGCTCTCCAAGCAACATACACAATTGTGCCTCCGGTTTTCAAACATGAGACGGTGCCTGGTATTTTTGTACCATTCCTTAATTGTCGTCTTAGTTGTTTAAAAAAAATTACAGTTTGTTAGAATTAGTTTACAACTATCAATTGACCGAGCGCTTGTGTTGTACATCTGGTGCGATTTTCTTGCTCGAGTCAGATTTGTGTACAGGTCGATAATTTCTTAAGAAGGTATGTTGAAGATGATGAAGTATGTGCGAAATGTGCGTCGTTTTTAAAAGAATATCAAGAAGTTGATATTGCTTAAAGTTTTTTCTAGATAAAATTGATAACTTTTCTTTACAAGGTTTTTTTTTCTTCTTCAGAACTCATAAAATGACAACACTACAAGGCTATGGAAAGGAATTTCCTATTTCGGGTCCAGGGACAGACATTAATATAAATATATTGAATAAAAACAAACCGTCAAATTACTATAGGATTTTTACAAACAAACAACAGAAAATTTGTCGTTGTCGTTCATCGTTCGCAAACAACTACAAATGAACAATAAATCAAGAATAAATATATATATATATATTAGGGCTGTTCTTATTTTTCAAATGTTTGAAATGTTAGCAACATTGTGGATTTTCTGTTCTTGGTGATAAAAAAAGACGACATACAAAGTTTGAACAAAATCGGTCAACATTACGAGGTCGCGCAACGAGGTCAAAATTTAAAAATTTAGTAAAAATATAGTTTTCCGCTAATTTCTTGAAAATGGTGGACGTTACAGACTTCAATAATTATTATTAATTTAAAGGAAATCTAATTTACTACCAGACGTATGTTTGATATTTTTTAATAATACAAAGTTTTTAGTAAAAACAAAGAAAAAATGGAGTGTGTAATGTTAGCATATTTCATAGCTTTTTTGTATCAATTAACTTCACTCGCCTGTAGAAGATGACTTGTTCGCTTCAGAGTAAAATAGTACTTTTAAGTTTAGTATACCTTTGGATGATAAATCCAAAATGACCTTGGTTGCATTCTATCAATTCAGAATTCAGTACAATCTGAGTTTACATTATATGATTCAGAGCCTGTATTGACCTATAAGAAATCGATTATGAAATAAATAAATAATAATGTGTTTCTTAGATTTGCGTCAAGGTATCCTCTCAAAATTTACTTTGTCTCTGACGCATTTATAATCCATTATATGCGTCATTTTGTACGCGAGATATGCTTTTTTTAATGTACATATAACTCTCTACTTATTAAATTGACATGATTTAGTATACCAAAATATTAAAGCTGGTTACCAAGCTTTCATTTGATATGTTTGGTGTTCTAAAAATCGCTATACTTTAAGAGATATAAGCAAATACATTTTTGCACGTACTCTCCAAAAAATTGTTCTTTTGATATGAGAATATACAATTACCATTTGGTAACTGCTGTTACTGTTAGCTGGATAGAAAGATAAAGAAAAAAGAAGGGAGAGAGTATTTGCCTCACTTCTCTCCCTTCTTTTTTCTTCTCTTTCTATCCAGGTAAACCAGCAGCTGTACCAAATGGTAATTGTATATTCTCATATCAAAGAACATTTTTTTGGGAGAGTACGTGCAAAAATGTATTTGCTTATATCTCTTAAAGTATATCGATTTTTAGAACACCAAATATATCAAATGAAAGCTTGTAAACAGCTTTAATATTTGGTATACTAAATCATGTCAATTTAATAAGTAAGAGTTATATGTACATTAAAAAAGCATATCTCGCGTACAAATGACACATATAACCTCGTTGAGCAACCCCGTAATGTTGACCGATTTTGTTCAAACTTTGTATGTCGTCTTCTTTTATCACAAGAAACAGATAATCCACAATGTTGCTAACATTTCAAATTTTGAAAAATAAGAACAGCCCTAATATATATATATATATACATATATATACTTTATAATTAATTTCTAAAATACTTCTTGTCATATCTTTCTTGTAATACATGTCATTACAAAGACCTCCATTTCACTAATTATGTATCATACACATTTAAATTATCAGTTTCATATTTTTATTGATTAAATTCCATCAAACTGCATACAACTAAATATAGAATGGAATATAATGATTACATCTGATAAACTTAAAATAATTCCAATTTAGTTTTTAATAAATGTAACTTTCAAAAATATTTATTCACAAAAATATTTGATGATCATATTGATTAATTTTTAGTTTCATCATGACAAATATATATTTATATGTCATTGTTATGGTATAAAATATGATTGACATGCAACATCTCATGCACAACACATGTCATAAAGATGAACAAAGTCCCCATAGACCCCTATGGGGTTATTCTTTGCAAATATTACAATATACATATGAACATAGTTAAGTTTAAACATCTAATTGATATTAAAAAATATGCATTAAAATAAATTACATTTTGTTACTCTCCATAGGAAGCTTGTATATTCTGATGAACAACACACCTATTTGGCATTGAATGCACGGAAACCCCAGACGGTAAATATATTTATATATGTTCATTTTTGTATAACATTTGAATGAGATATATAAAAAATCAATATTCAAGTCCTAATAAAATATTTTTATTACAATTATCACAACAACTTATTTATACGGTAACTAAAATGATATGTAGATGAAAGTTTATGTATTGTGTTGTGTGCACTCGTGTTCTGTGGCTCCTCCGAAAATATTGAATTGTCTCCGGAATGTCTCCGTTTTGAAGATAATTTTGTATATCCGCGGGATCCTTGGAGTCGTGGCAATCGGTGAGATCTCCAGAAGAATCATAAACTCTTTTTTTGGCGTGAAATATTGAGTTTTTCATCGTTTCTTGGGGCTTTAAAGAAGATATTTTCTTCCTTTTCTCCCCTTTTTTTCTTCTTCTTCTTGTTACCTCGCTTCGTGGGGTGATTTTTTATTTTCTTCTCTTCTTTAAAGACCTTTGTAAGTCTTATTTGCTCGAAATAAAAAGGGTTTTTCCTTTTTTTCCCCTTCTCCTTCACGCGTTATAGAAGGAGCAAGCCGGCTGATATTTTTGAGAAGGAATTTTTTTTCGTGTCATCTTTTTCTCCTCTCCTTCGTTGAGAGGTAAGAAGTATAGAAGACATGAATAACAATAATGTTCCTCCTGACAAACCCCCAGATAGAATCAAAAGTGGATATGCAGACGCATTAAAGAAAAATGGCATTAAGCAAAATAATGCAGGACCCCAGTTCAATTTGAACAGAGACCTTAAATGGGAAACTTTTGTCCTTCTCATGGAGGATATGGAAGGAAACATGTTTAAAACTGATAAAGTGAAGCATATTGACATATATGACATGGCTATCCAACTTGGCTTTAAAGAGCAGGAAATCGCAGGCGCCAACCCGAAATTTGGCCCAGGACAATCGTGTATATACACGAAATTCCCAATAGACGTAATTTCAAGATTATCGGACTTTAAAAAACATCTAAAAAAGAGGCTTATGAATTCGGATGGGATTATGGAAGAAGTAGCGTGTAAACTAAAAGGAGTTGATAAGATCCAATTGGATCGATCCAAAAACTTAACTATCACTTTGGTCAACACTTTTAAAAGAGTGGAGGAGAAGCGTTTGGTTAATTGGCTCGGCCAATTCGGAGAAATAATTGATCATTACCCCAAAAGAAATCCAATTGATCCAAAAGCAGAAGAGAAATATCCTCTATATCGTGAAGAATGGAGGGACAGTGACTACATTGTTGAATTAAAGGCCGACCCTGCCTGCATCCCCCAGATAGTCCCTTTTCAGGGCTTTCTAATAAAATTAAAATTCAATGGAGTAAGAATGCAATGCCAAAGATGCTTCAACTTTGGTCATATGAAGTATAATTGTACTCAAAAACGATTGAAAACTTTTGAATATGGAAAAGCTTTGAAGAACAGCATTGAAGAGATCAAGTCACTGAAAGAAAATAAAAACTCTGAACCTAAGGAAATAAATACAGAGGCAGATGAACAACCAATTGAAATAGAAGAAGATCAAACCATCGCCATATCAAATAATATATCAAATGACCCTCCGCATGACCTTCATGAAATAACTCAAAATGAAAATGAAACTCAAATTAATGTTTCAAATGAAAAATCGCAATGCAACGTTCAAGATCAAAACAATGACAATGTTTTGGATCCCGAAGAGTCAACCTTGCAAAATGAGAATGCATCGTTTGTAATGGAAGATCCTAAATCGATGTCAAGCTCAAACAGCCCTCCACCAACGATTTTTTCTCCAAATGAAGCAACTGCTGACGCAAATCAAGAAGATAGTCTGAAATCAAATGCATCAGTACCAGATAATAACTCTTTGCCATCTTCTCTTGACAAGAGTAAGATTTTAAGAGACAGGACTCGCTCCCAATCTGCAAAAAGATTGCATAAAGATACAAGTGAGTCTCCTGAAAGTTTGAAAAACCCTTCCAAACTTCAAAAGAAACTAAAATGAGTTTGAAACTAAGAAAAATATTATCCCTTAATACAAGAGGAGGCAAGGATAAGAATAGACGCCATGCTTTATTAAAATATCTGTTCGCAATAAAACCTGACGTGCTTTGTCTACAAGACGTCAAATGTGAAGTCTCTGCTACATGCCCTAAGGACTGCTTAGTATGTAAGCCATTCAATTACCACTCATTCTTCACAGGTTCAAATTCAAAAAGAGGAGTACTGACATTCGTAACCAAGAAAATAAGAGTGGTCGAATTGATCGAAGATTACTCGGTTAATAGTGATTGGCATAAGATTTATCTGTCCTCGAATAATATAAGCTTCTGTTTGATTAATATATATGGTCCAAATGAAAAGTCCCCAGCCTTCTTCCAGTCAATCATTGACTCTAAACTGTGCAACTCTCTTCCAATTATACTTATCGGCGATCTAAATGTGGATCTAGATAAGCGGAACTACCCGAATTCTCCCTTTTTGCTTCAATTAATTACTAAGTTTGACCTGATAGACGCTACAAAAAGAATTAGTCCCCACGAAACTATTTCATGGAAAAGAGGCCACCAGTCATCCAGAATAGATATGGCTCTAGTTTCGCAATCAGTACTGCAGCTAATAAAAAAAGCGAGCTACAAGCCGGAACCGTTCTCGGACCATTTTATTTTAGAGCTTGAGATGAACTTGTTCAGACAACCATATACTTTTAAAATTCCCAAATGGATCCTTAAGGAGCCAAAGTTTGAGAACATGTTAAGGAGAAACTTGGCTAAAGGTTTTAGTTGCTCCTTTTCCTCAGAACGGGCGGCAAAAGTTTTTATTCGAATAATTAAAATGTCCACATTGAAGTTTTTATCACATAATAAAAGAAGACTGGAAAACCAAAATGGCCAAATGAAAGATCTTTTAACCCAACGTTCACCATTCGTCCAAACCTTTACTTCAGAAGTTTTTAATGTTTTTAGGATTTCTGAAATGGCAGAAATTGAAATGGCCGAAAAGGTAGAGAGAGAAAGAAATTCAAATTGGCGGATCAAGAACCTACACAAACAGGACAGTTGTTCATCCTCTTCAGTGTCAAGAATTTTACATAATGGACGAGTTTTATCGAAAACAAAAGAGATTTTAGACTTATTTTATGAAAAATTTCAAAGCATGGTCAATGATAACAGACCAAATTTTCCAAGAAAACGAAGATCCACAAATGCATCTATTTATACTTTAGAAAGCATAACTGCTTATATAAAAAATATTTTAATGCTAACAAGGCTTCGGGAGTTGACGGCGTAGTAGGAGAAGTTTATACTTTACTACCACAAGAATGTTCTAAGTTCCTACTTCAATATGGACAGTCAATGGAGACGAGAGGTAGTTTGCCACGAGCCTTAACAAAAGGTAGGTTGTCCTTATTCCAAAAAAAGGAAATGGGACTGATATCAATGATTGGAGGCCAATCACGGTTCTGAATCAATCCTACAGGATCCTCTCAGGAATTTTGGCCAAACGAATGGAACCAGAGCTAAACAAAACAATTGGTGCTCCTCAGAAAGGATTTCTTAAAGGCAGAAGAATCTCAGACGTGCTTCGGAACATTGAGGCATCCATTGAGTCTGTAACCGATAGAAAGAAATACGGAGCTGTGATAGGAGTCGACTTTAAAAAAGCATTTGACTCTATATCGCATTTGCAAATTCTTAGAGGAATTAAAAAGCTCCTTCCGAAGCAGTTTTTTAATCCAGTTCGAGCTCTTTTGCTGAACGGATCCTCAACAATCACGATTGGCGAACAAAAAAGCAAACCTATAAAACTAAAAAAGAGCTGCAGAC
The DNA here is from genome assembly GCA_013387185.1 of Caligus rogercresseyi. Lineage (NCBI taxonomy): Eukaryota > Metazoa > Arthropoda > Copepoda > Siphonostomatoida > Caligidae > Caligus > Caligus rogercresseyi. The sequence continues at coordinate 18,094,288 of CP045899.1, forward strand.
AAGGTTGCCCGTCGGCTCCTCTTCTCTTCATTGCTGCAATAGAAGAGCTAGTTGAGAAATTAACACGGAAATATAATGGTTTTGGAGTTCAATTTCCTGGGTGTAAGCATCTCATTGACCTATATGCAGATGACGTCACACTTACAGTTGAAGCAAACTCGGAATCCCAATTGATTAAAAGAGTCGAAATTCTTCTTGAAGCATTCAAAAAATTCAAAAGAAAATCGGGTTTGGCATTAAATCCTTCAAAGACATTCATTCTTCCTATTGGTCGGTGGAACCCTGTTAAAGGTAAAATTGTGGGCAACTGTTCAATAAAATATAAGGTTCCAATTCTTGGGGTGGATTGGGGACCTAAAGGCATTCATGCAAGCAATTGGAACAAAATGTCGTCTCATATCAGTAAACTCATCAATAGTTGGAGAGGTTATAATATCCAAAAAAGAATAGACCTTTATAATTCACAAATTATCCCAACCGTTTTATATAAGGCTTCTGCTTCTCCTTTGTTGGCAGAAAAAGCACTAGAAGAGGAGGAGGTTTGGCTCCTAAAACTTTTCCACAAACTATATCTACCAGCTATTAAGCGTCCAATTAAGCAAATCGGTGGGGGTTTAGCTCTTCTATCCCACATACTCCCTAAGGTCTATATAAAAATATTTATTGACATCACAAGGAATCCAAACATGGAGTGGAGGACAACGATATTTCAAAATGGACTGTATATGCGCCTAATGTTTGGATCAGACTTAACAAATTCGTCAACAAACGCAATTTCAAAAATTTGGGCTGCTGCACAGCGAGTTGTCTGGAGGTTTATTCCAAAATTTCAAGGCGACTCTACTGTAGATATAGTTCGAAACAATTGTGTAAAAAAGTTCTTTTTCAAAAATCTTAAGAGCCCAAATTCGTTAGAAGAAGAAGCCATCAACAATAATTTTTTATCAATTCATAATTTAACATGTTCAGATAATTTTATAGATGGGAGATTTAAATTTTGTCTCTTAAAAGCAGCCCGTGAACACAAACCACCATGTCCGTGGCATCTTAAACTAGTACCCCCAAGCTCACAGGAGGAAGCTAATTCCATTGCTAATACACATATAAAAAATTGTGCCTCCCTGAGCAATGGAGGAATAGAATTTTACATTCTTTGACGGGAATCCATGATGGAAAGAAATTTACATCGCAGTTGCAGATATCTGGTAACTGTATCTATTTCTCAAACCATTGCATAAACTGTGGTAAACTGTACAATACCGTACAACACGCTTTTGTGGATTGTCCTTATGTATCCATCCTCAAAAAGTTTGTGGTTCTGAATGTGAAAGGCCTGGATAAAAGTGGAGACAATTATGTGAGAGGAATTGTCTTATTTGGATTGGCGAAGAAAACTGGGTCCCAGTCACCCAAGGCAAAGTCGATCGGATTCGCCATTCTCAACTCAAAGGCGTGGATTGCCAACTGCATCACAAACAACAGAGTTGTGAGGAACGAGGATTTGAGGAAAATAATAATATCCTCTGCAGCACGTTATTCTACCCTGGCACTCAAAATACCTTCCCTTTTAGATGACTCCTGGACCAGCGCCGCCAGCATTGTAAAGTTTTACCCATCAGCATCAAGTCAATATTTTAAGTTAATCAAAAAAATTATGAAATTTTATAAATAATCATTCCCATATAATTTGTTATCTGTTTTTAATAGTGTTTTATAGTCGATAATGTCTTTGTTCAGAGTTTTATTATAAACTATAATGTTTATTTTATTTTTATTCATGTATATATGTCCATTTATATATATGTCTTCTCTGAACAAATAAAGGAAGAAAAAAAAAAATGATAGTACCGAATTAAAAGTCTGTTTATTTTGTACTTTCTTTGCATTAGTGTTTTGAATCAATTTTTTTAATGATCTTGCAAAATACTTATATTTAATTAAAGTTATTAAGAGGATCTTAGCTCATTGAAAGCGGGCTTGACTTTAAATGTCGAGGGCGCAGATTCGACTCCCGAGAGGTCAACCTCATTGAAAAGATTATAGGCTCGATAAACCAATTTTAATGCTTATTTATCTCCGCACAGATGCTATATATCGACTGAAATAGACAAAAACATCATATCATTTTTGAAATGGGTACAAAAACTCTTGCAATTTATTATTACTAATTACCATAAGTAATTTTGTTTTTATTACCACAACCAGTCATTCGAACAAGACTATCAATTGTATGTTTAACATTCAGTGTTGTTCATTAATGTTCAGTCACATTTATTCATCTGAAATAAGTTTAAAATACATATAAAATTATTAATGTAAGATAAAGTTAAGCAATTAAGAAATAACTTTGTTTTTCAATCCTTACACAAAAATGCAATTGATTAAATATTTGGATTCTGTTTGCCTCAGAATGTGAAAATGTTTGAATGTTAAAATTAAAATTCAAATCTTGCTTGTTTTGTTACAGCTAATTCATTGTCTGTACAAAAACAATTATGAAATCATATATGAAGTGACTTTGAATTTTAAAAAATAAAACAGTAAAGTTATCAATATATCTATATAATAAAAAAAGAATTCCGTTTGTTTTGTTCGTTTCCCTGTATCTCCCGAACGGTTCATTATATCTGACGAAATTTTCAGTGAATAGTTTTGAGAGCTCAGGGAGTGTTTTAGTGGGGTTGTGAACTCACGAAAAATTGTCATCGACATGCTTATATTATTCGCCATAACGTTTTTGTTTATATATTGTCACGTTGAAAGGAGGTATTTATTTTTCGTCTTAAAGGAAAAATGAATTTACCCTGGATAAGTGATACATTTGTGAGAAAATTTGAGATCTGCTTACTGGTATTGGCCGAAATATCGACGTCGGATTCCCAATAGGACCTCAGGTAGACGAAAGCCTCGAATTTTGGGATTTTCCAGGATTCGGAGAAGAAGGACTGGAACTATTACGTAAGTTATGACGTATAAGATCTTTGAAGGGCCCTTGAAGAAAAACAATGAGTGAGTCGTCAAGAAAAAACCTCCTGACAGAGAGGATAAGCCGATCGAGGAAATCGTGGAAGGAATAAAAAAATATATGCCCGCTGGAAGTGAGTGGGATTGAAAATAAAGAGAAGAAAAAACCATGAGTTCTTATTCTATTAAGGCGAACAGAGGGCTGAACAAGAACGGGAGGATTATGTCAGATCCTCTTTGGGAAAAGATTTTCATTGATTTGAGGGATGAAAATAATAAGACATTGAGAGGATTTTCTCCTAAGCTAAGACATTATAAAAACATTTTTGAGGCGTTAACCTTCTGTGGAGATGAAATCAAGAGAATTAATGATCTGGATATGGATACATAATGATTATCTTCAATCCTCTATCAATGTTCTCGCAAGATTTGCTGAAGTACAAAATTAAACGAAATTAGACGAAGGAGTATTTTTCAATATTCGTGAACTAGTAGTTATTCCTTGAATCAGGTAGATGGAGTTGTTCCAACGCCTTTAAGGCAATATACTTGTTGAATATCAAAGCACGAATTGCCAGCTTTGTAACAAAAGATAATATAGAGAAGGCAACGGGCTCGTGAGCAATTTTAGCCATAAATACTCCTTGCTTTATCAGTTTCCGTCGAATCAAAATAGTTGGAGATACCTTGCTAAATCAAACATTTCCCATCAAGTTCCCATGTGATTTAAATTATCGCATCGAATAATAAAAATGTTTTGTAAGAAATATTTTTTTTATATTGAGAGCCGTTTTTTTCCGCTCTTAATGTTGCTTTAATGTTTTTGTTGTTTTAATATATGTTGTTCTTTTGCCCCAAATTTCTAGGCATACTTTTAAAAACTTTTGAATATTTTTATAACTGTCAAAAAGAATACTTAAAAATGATACTGAATGTACAGATAGGTAAAACTGCAAATAAAATTCTACTTGATTTTTCGATAGCTAAATCAGTTCAATTCAATCATTGCTGAGTTTAAATCATTTTTGAAAAAATACAAATTTAACATTAAATTTAGAACTTCAACTTTTTGCATCCAAATAAAAATGACCAATTTAAAATTTAAGAATGATGAACTTCAGCCTACCCTATTTTGGCAATCAGTCTCCATATTATTATTTTAAATTTTACTGGACAGGTTT
>CP045899.1:18098532-18120592 GCA_013387185.1 Caligus rogercresseyi
TGGGATTCGGTAGAAAAATCTACCGCCGGTTCGATATTCGGTATATACCTTCTACCGATCGAATCGTATACGGTAGATTTTATTATATATCTACAGTATCGATCGATATTCGGTACGGTAGATTAGAAAGAGGGGGGAATTTATTTGTGTATCTGCTTCTACTTCTCTCATATACATTTATATCGGACAGTTATAACAAAGGATAATTAAATACATTATTTGTTATAATTTATTTGAGATTATTTGAAATTTAATACATACTAATCGAATATAAATTATAATTTATTTTTTAGGAAATGGAAGGCTATAGATATTTTTCATTTAATGTCTCTTATTGTCCGATATTAAATGTACTTACAGTACTCTAGGATTCAATGCTTTGCTTAAGCTTATATAGAATGTCTATTTATGTATCTGCTATAAAATACTAAATTCTAGTTGTTATTTATTTTGCGAAGTCAAGTTCTTCACACAAGGTAGCACTTGGGCAAAGCAACAGTTAACGATGTTTCTCTGCTGCTATTGAAGGGAATAAGTCTATATATATTTATGTCTCTATGTGAATGTTATAAAAAGTCATACTTTCAAATATACCGTACCAATTGTCAATCGGTACAGTTATTGGTTTCTTTCTACCGAATATCGTATAATCGGTTCGGTATTTGAAATCTAAAGTCGGTAGTATCGAATACCGATTTACATTCGGTAGTCGCTGCTCTGATAGATATATATATATATATATATATTATATATATAAAAAAAAAACTCACAAAATAGTTTTTTATGACGCTTTCAAAATACAATTGGGAATATAATATATTTTAGCATTATTAAAGATATCATTGTCGCAAACTCACTATTTAAAATAACTCAATTTTCTTCTTTCTTCGTCTAATGATCAGAATGATGATGATCCATTCAAGCGTTAGGGTTGACATTAATTAATTCCCTGAGATCTAAATTGCTTTATTACATAACAATTATTGACCATATGAATAAGTTCATTCGTAAATTTAATGGGTTGAGGTCTGTGAGAAGAGAAGAGTTTGAATTTGGGGAGGGGGAACTTCTTATTTTTGAATTGATGTTAGCTCAAGCTCAAGAGCTGGGAGTGAAGTACATGATTATTTATTTCATAAAGCCACTGCTTTTAAACAAATATGAATTATATATTATAATATGGTCAAATTAGAAAAGAACTTTTTTTTCCATCCTTTTAAGACTTTATTGAAATTTAGTGTAAATGCATATATCCAATATATAAATAAACATTATAGTTTAAAATCGATACACTAAATAAAGACAATATAAATATTAAGCTCACATAAAAGTACAATCACTTCATAAACAAAGTTCAAATTAATACCTCCGCCGAAGGAGGTATGTTTTCACTGGCGTTGTGTTTGTTTGTTTGTTGGTTTGTCAGCAGGATAACTCAAAAAGTACCGAACGGATTCAGATGAAACTGAGTGCAGAATTAAGATGCAAAATGAGCTAAATACTAAAAATATTTCAAGTTAGCCTACTCTGCCAATAGATGTCGCTGAGCTGTGAAATCGGGTGCCGGAGCGTCTTCCTCTCGGAATTTCTGTCGAGGGGAACTCCCCCGTCCTCTACGCCGCCCCAGTCGTGAAAAATTCGCCTCGGAGGTCATAAGGACCCCGTGACGGCTGGGGTTTGCACTCTCTGAGTGTATATATGCCTCTATTGGATATTCATAACAATACATGATTAGGAACAAATAGGTAATTTGTTAAGTAATTACCTCCGCCGAAGGAGGTATTGTTACCTCCGCCGAAGGAGGTATGTTTTCACTGGCGTTGGTTTGTTGGTTTGTCAGCAGGATAACTCAAAAAGTACTGAACGGATTCAAATGAAACTTTGTGGAGTTGTTGGAAATGCCAAAAGAAACAAGTGATTAAATTTTGGCATCTTTAAGTGCTTTTTTAATATGCAAAATGAGCAAAATACTACTAATAATAATAATGAAATGGGGTCTCTGTTCAGGGAGTAGGAAAGAACAAACGCTAAAAAAATGTTCATTGACGTATTATTGTTCATTTATCAGCTCAGGACTATGTCAAACCCAGTGACGTAGCTTAAACTTCTTCCTCTACCCGTCTTCCCATAATAACATAACATACATATAATAACGCTAATATTAAGAGCATGATGGAGAAAAGAAAGGAGTTTAAACATCCAGTGACGTATTCTGAATTGACCAATAACAAGTATGACGTCAATGGATGTTTTAGGATGGCTCTCTCCTCACTCATTATTCACCAAACACACCTACTTATGTAGACTATATGATGGATTATAATTCCGTTAAGTGATTCAATGAATCACTATTCATTTGTGGGGATCGGCGGAGGTTTGCACTCTCTGAGTGTATACATGCCTCTAGTTTTCACTGGCGTTGGTTTGTTGGTTTGTCAGCAGGATAACTCAAAAAGTAAGTAACTGATTTGAATGAAACTTTGTGGAGCTGTTGTAAATGCCAAAAGGAACAAGTGATTAAATTTTGGCATCTCTGAGTGCAGAATTAAGATGCAAAACGAGCTAAATACTAATAAATAGTTAGTAGGCTAACTTGAAATATTTATTAGTATTTAGCTCATTTTGCATCTTAATTCTGTACTCAGAGATGCCAAAATTTAATCACTTTTTCTTTTGGCATTTCCAACAACTCCACAAAGTTTCATCCGAATCCGTTCCGTACTTTTTTAGTTATCCTGCTGACAAACAAACAAACCAACGCCAGTGAAAACAATACCTCCTTCGGCGGAGGTAATAATGTAGCTTATCCAGTATTTGTATTAGGTGACATTGTCCTCTTTAAAGGATTTGTTTTGAGTTCTGGAAAGTATCAGAAAACAGTATAATATTTTTAAATAAGCATAACATATTAATCACGACATATGTATATCCTTCAACTTTGCAGTTCCCAGTAGAGTGTATTTGTTTGACCGTTTCATCTACTACTGCTTTAGAGAGTTCCCCCAATGTAAATGGGGGTTTTCTTCTCGTTTTAACCCACCGAGTGTTACTTTGTCCGATATAGACAACAAGAAGTATATCCCTCTTGTACCTGAAAACTCATCTTCTGTTAAATTAGTTGAGGAGAAGGTCTCTCCTCATATGAAAACCCAATAGGCATGACAAAAAAAATCACTCTGATTCTTGTTAACTCCTGAAAACGGGTAAAAGAGCCAATTGTCGAGTATAATTTTCGTCAACGGCCGTGGTTCTACTCTTGTTTTTAATATTTTCCCCTCATAATTTCTTCAAAAAAATATGACTTCTTTTAGAGACAGTGAGTCTCAGTTGAAGATTACCTCATGTTTCCCATCCAAGTCCATAAATCACACGGATACTAGAGGTCAGTGGTGCATAAAAAAATCATTAAATATAAGGGCTGGCAGATCTCATCATCCCCGGCATGCGTTAATGATATATCTTTTGTCACTGAAGCCTGATTGAATATGTTATATGCAAGATGTCAAATCCAAAGTATCTTCTTTTTGTGTAATTCATATCGTAATGTCTTCCACAAAGTTACTATAATTTTTTACTGTTTCGGAAAATTCCAGAGGTATACTAACTTTTATCTACAGAAATTTAAATATTCCATCCTGTACAAGAGAATACTCCGGTGTTAGTGATTATAATCAATTGTGATGGTTTTAAATTTTCTTTAATTAACGCTTATGGGCCTAATCAAAAGTCCTTCCCATTTTTTCAAGCTAAAATGAATGAGAGTAAAGCTCGTATAGGTACACCCATGGAGGAGAAAGGTGTTTTACGAAGTCTTATAACTAAAGGAAAGATTGTTTTAATCCTAAAGAAAGGTAATGAACGTGATATTAGCCACTGGCGTGCCATAACTATTTCAATTGAGTCTTAACGCATTCTGTCTGGTATCGTTGCAGTGAATATATAACCTGTTGTGAATAAGAACCTCATCAAAAAGGATTCTTAAAGGGAAGAAAAGCTTGTAACATTGCTATAAATATTAATTGTGTTTTGGACAATGGGTCGGACCATTATAGCAATCGACTTTCAAAAAACCTTTGACACGGTCTCACATCTCCATATTTTAAAAATGGCCAAGAAAAAGCTTCCTACTCATCTTTTCAATCCAATAAGGGCCCTCCTTGTCAATGGATATTCCTCCATTTCTAGTAAGAGTATAGAGAGTTCTCCTATACGACTCGACAAGAGCTGCCGACAAGAATGCCCCGTGGCTCCCCTTCTTTTGGTAATGGCAATAGAAGACTTGGTTCTCTCTATAAAAATTATGTACAGGGTTTTTTGGAGTACTATTCGGCAACTCACGGCATATTATTGATTTATACGCAGTTGATGTAACTTTTATTTAGAAGCCAAGTCGTAGGCTCAACTTTTAAAAATAATGGAAGTAATGTTATCATATTTTAATAAATTTGGTAAACGTTCAGGTCTACTTTTAAAAAGAAACAAAACTGCGATTTTACCTCTCGGCACCTGGTCTCCAGTAAATGATTTTAACGTTGCCGACTGTCCAGTAAAGAAAAACATTAAAATTGTTGGAGTTGCATATGATAGAATTGACGAAACAGTCGAAGATTGGAACTCAATGAAAACGTGTGTTTAAAAAAAATTCGTGGATAAAATTGAATCTTGGGTCTAAAATTATAATTATAAAGATTTTATTGTTTCTTTGATTTTATACAAGGCACCTCTTTTACCTACTTTAGCAGATAAAGTTTAAAAGAGGAGAAGAATTGTATTAACACCCTTTTTCACAAGACTTATATTGATCCCCTTAAAAGATCAATGAAACTTCTCGGGGGTGGCTCTCGAATGGAAGTCTGCTGTGTCAAATTCTCCTTTGTACACTTTTCTTGTGATGAGTTCCGCGTTTAAAAACGACCTACTCTTAACTATGCCGCCTAGTTGGGCGGCAGTTCAGCGAGTAGTTTGGAGTTTTGGACCAGTTTGTGACTCCTCTTCAACTGTCGATATAATTGCTCAAAATGCAAGTAAGAAAGCTTTCTTCAAAGCAACTGCGGAACCAAAAAATTGGAGCGGGAAGCCTTGGAGAAAGGATTTTTTACTTTTCACGATCTGGTTATCCATGAAGATTCGGCATTGAGCTGTGGTAAATTTCGATTTCCTTTAAAAAGAGCTTGCTCCTTATATATTACCCCTCGTCCATGGTTTTTGAAGCTTGCGCCTCCCTCCTATCAGGAAGAGGTCCACGATGCCTGCACCAAGTGGTTAATGGAACTAAATCAGCCGTATAATTGATTAGGAAGGATTAAAGATCCTTTGTCGGGTATTCATTATTGTAGGAAATTTACTGCTCAATTCCAAATTTCTACAAGGTGCCATTATTTTAATAACCCTTGCATTAATTGCAGATCCGTTTTTAAATATATCATACATGTTTTTGTAAAATGCCCTTTAACAACCATTTTAAGGGAATTCATAAAAATTAAACATTCTATGTTCTTCTAACGAACTGTCAGTCACAATTTTGTTTGGTATAAAAAAAGGATTATATCTAACATACTTTACAAGCTATTTACTTCGCACTATCGAGTGCGAAGGAACTTATTGGATCAAAACTATCAAGGAAGGAACCACTGTCAAGGCAAGACGGGCGTCCAATTTTATTATCAGCCTTAGCTCGTATGCCGCGCTTGAGATAAAGGTACCCGGAGTTAAGTCGGATTAATGGAGATAAGCAATCGACTTGATATCGTATATGGTACCTTCTTCGCGTTGTCACCTCACCCTCCTGCAGAAGATAGTCCTTCGATATCTCCGTTTTTATAACCCCTTGTGATGTGTTTTGTTTTCATATTGCATATTATTTCTATTTATGTGAGTGTTGGTCTTTTAGGTAAATTAATTTTAAACTATAATGTTTATTTATATATTTTTACGCTATGCTAACTATTTTTTTAATAATTGTATTTTATGCAATACAGTTTTAAATAAATACCTTTAAAAAAAGTATAAATTCTCAGACAGAAGAAACTGAGAAGAAGAATTTGGGATGTGTTCCGCTTGGTGTCGGAAGACCCAGGCCCTGGTGTCTCTTTGATAATATATTTGCTTATAATTCTTCCAAAACTTAGGCTATAGTTAGTAGTTTTTATGTACAGCTTGTCATATTATGACGGTTTAACATGTTGTAACTTAATTCCTGTCTCGGGAGCAAGATTTAAGTCAGGGATGCCGTGGTGGCTGCCCGCAGGCATTTTGCATAAAAATGACTATTTCAAAACTTAATTTTCTCGTTGAATTTGGATGTACATTAAAAATAAAAACTGATTGGAATCCTTGCAAGCATACCTACATTTGCGGCAAATTGTTTGAAAATAGCATAAAAATTAAGGACATTAGGGGCAATCGAATAGCGAAAAAAAAATTACTACATAAGTTTACTACATAACTTTTGGGCCCGTTTGAGCATGCACTTCAATATTCGATTTCGTTCAAACTTCACAAGATGATCTCTATACACTAAAGTAAAATCCTAGGGAGCCCGTCTCAAATCCGAAAGTGAAATAAAATCATAATATATATAAATAATATTGATACAATATCAACAAATGTAAATCTATTTTGTTTTTTAAACTTAATGGTTTTAAGTAGTGCTTAATTTGTAAATCACGAGGTGCCGGAACGCAAGGTACATATGACAGCGCAGGTATGATGAGGCAAGCGGAGGTCCCGGAACGCACATAAAATGACGCTTAAAACAACACACAAATGCCACTTACAATGCAGTGGGACTTATTTAAGCTATACTGAAGGGATCTGTGTCTGTGTCACTGATTAATAAACTTGTCAAATGTGTTCATAAAAACATCAATTCAAATAGGACCCTGCATTGCTGTCGTCAGCTACCGCGAGCGTAGCTAAGAACAGCTTATTTGTTTGTTGTGATGATGTGATGCTGTTTTTGTGGGTAAAATATAAAGAAGATATATGAAGTCAATAAATGAGAATAAGTCTTTAAATTAGTCTTGAAATAGTATACTTCGTACTCAGTGTCTTAGTGGCGAATCCCTATAAAAACGTATCGTGTGATCAAAATATCGTTTATTTAATGTCTTATTATATGTGTCTTACTCCTTCATAAATTATGTTCAACTGATGACAGCTTGAGAAGATGAAAAAACTTTTGTGCAACAACAACTTGTACATAACTGACAACACTACTGATTAATAACACACACGCAGAGAGAGAGAGATTCCGTTGCCTTCTGATCCCTTATCAATTTATTAGTATTTCTTGATTTTATTTAAGTTCATTTTTTGTAGTATCAAGCGGCTCAGTAAGTTGTAATCAGTTCACGTAATCCAACAGTTTCGTGCCCGTCTCAGTTGCAGCGCGTGCACTGACCAACGTACTAAGGAACAAGTTGCTCCCACTCGATATGAGTCAGGATGTTATCAAAGAAGCGGAAGGTTGACTCTGAATGTCGTGTCTTTCAGGAGAGATGGAAAGAAAAGTATTTCTTTTGGGAAGTGGGGGGCAAACCTGTATGTATAATTTGTTCGCAACAAGTGGCTGTGCCAAAGAGTACAACATCAGACGACATTACGAGATCCATCAGAAGAAGTACAACGATTACACAGGGCAAACGCAGGACACAAAAGCTAAACGAGCTTGACTCATCCCTCAGAAAAACAGCAATCCACTTTCTCGAAATACCGAGAGACATATGAAGGTTCATTTTAATTCTTCTCAAAGTCCTATTTTTACGACAACTGTAGCATAGTTGTTTTCGAATGGGGATTTCTGTATAACATAACATTTTACTTCATGTTTAGGGGCAGTGAAGGCGAGCTATGTCATCGCATGGGAGATAGCTAAAGCTTCCAAGCCTTTCTCTGAGGGGGAATTTGTGAGGACGTGCATCACAAAGGCAGCCGAGCTAGTGTGTCCTGAAAGTCGACAAGCCCTAGCGAACATCAGCTTATCCCGACCTACAGTGACTGAGAGAGTGGAAAAGCTCTCCAGCGACTTGCACAGCCAACTTAAAGAGAAGATAAAGTCATTCATCGCGTTCTCTATTGCCCTTGACGAGAGCACTGATGTGACTGATATGGCCAAGTTGGCGATATTTATTCGCGGAGTGGATGCTGCCTTGAATGTCACGGAGGAGTTTGTGTCCGTGGTAAACATGACAGACACGACTACAGCTAACGACGAGTTCGTTAGCCTTGTCGGGGCTCTTGAAAATCTGGAGGTGGACTGGAGTCGCGCTGTCCGTGTGGCTAAGGATGGTGCACCTTCCATGGTAGGAAGAAAGGCCAGGGTGGTCGTGAAGTTGAGAGAAAAGGTACGAGAGGCAAACCCAGACCAGGTATTCAGGAATTTTCACTGTATTTTACACCAAGAGGCGTTGTGCTGCAAAAGTCTGAAAATGGAGCATGCTATGAGTGTTGTTATTGCCACTGTCAATTTTATCAGGGCCAGAGGGCTTAACCATCGGATATTCGATGCATTTTTATTTGAAAATGACATTTACAAGGGCCTTCCCTATCACACCGATATGCGTTGGTTGAGCCGAGGTGCAGTGCTCAAACAGTTCTACAAATTACGTAAAGAGATAGCCGAGTTCATGCAGGCTAAAGGGAAGCCTGTGGAGGAATTGGACGACCCCGAATGGGCTAGAGACCTTGCCTTCTTAGTGGACATTACCGAACACTTAAACGTCTTGAATGTTACTATGCAAGGTCGCAACAAACTCGTTACCGAGTATTATGACAGTGTCCGTGCCTTTCAAAGTAAACTTGCGTTATGGAAGGCACAGCTCAGCCAGCGCAATGCAGCCCATTTCCCATCTTTAAAATCTCTGTCTGTCAACCATCAGAGCATGGTCAAGTATGCAAGCTTGCTTTCCGGCCTCATGCACGAGTTTGACAATCGATTCACGGTTTTCATTGAACTGGAAAAGGACTTTGCGCTTTTTCGCTCTCCATTCACGACGGATGCTTCCGAGGTCCCAGAGGGGATGCAAATGGAACTGATAGACTTGCAATATGCGTACGCATCTACTGGTATGGAATCATTTTACCAGTCTTCGCCACCCGAGTACCCAATTATCACTGCTTTTGTAGGTAAAATCCTCTGTATGTTTGGCACAACATATTTATGTGAGCAGGCATTTTCAGTAATGAATCTTAATAAATCGAAAGTGCGCAATCACCTGACACATGGGCATCTCAATGATGTCATGAAAATAGCCACGGCCCAGAGCCTGTCCCCCAATGTGGACAAGCTGGTGAAAACTAAAAGGCTTCTTGCTTCGACATGTAAAATGTAGCTGGCTTCCTCATGTTTCATAGTGCAGGGAAGTAATGATGGGGAGGAAATAAAGGAGATAGGTATGTGGAAATATTTTTGGGAGATGATTGACAAAGTTAATGTGCTATCAGCTATCAGGCAAAAAATTATGGCACTTGAGGGGAAGATTGGGGAGCAACGTTTATCCCTCGAGGATTTCATTTTTAAATCATTTAAATACTTAAAAATATAAGAACTAATATTAAAAATAAAGACAGCTCCTAGAGAGTATCACTACCGGCTGATACCGGATTAAGTTCTGGTGAGGCGGGTCCAATCTAAGAGCTAAACAAACAAACATGTTGTAACTTTTTCAGCAATTTATATCTCATATTTGGGAATTCTAAAAATATCAAGAATCTAGTTGATTTAGTTAATAGGTAAAGTTATTGTAAATGTGATATCACAAATGATATCACGTTCGTTTCAGTGTTACAATAGTGAACAGCATTGTTTATCAGTCAGTCATTACATATAAAATATCGGAGCCAGTATTCAATCAATCACAATTTTTTTTGCATTAGATATTAAATAAAAACAACAAATACTGATACCATGATTTGTATTTTGTATTACATCATATCAGAGCTGGAATTCGGTAGGAAAAAAAATATACCGTTGGTAGCAAGCCTTGTTCAATCATTATCGATAGATTTATATATATAACAAATACCCTCCCTCAACGAGATAACCGTCATGGCTGTGGCAGTAGAGACTTGGAAGTGCTTCCACTCCAACGATGGGGGATGTGGTGCCCGAAACCCAATTGGCGATCTCGTCTTCCCAACCCCAAAGAGACCGACGAGGTCTACGACTTCGGTGGCGTGTCCATTAAGGGGCGGCACAGACACATTTGCGTCCCACGCAGTGTCTGTGTGGAACAATTTTGAGTCCCTGAGGTCGGCCAGGACACTAGCTGCGGCAAGGGACGTAGCCAGGACCATTGGCCGCAGTACCCCAATTTAGGGGGATTTATTTATTTATTTTAGTATTTTTAATTTTATACGTGTTTTTAATGTTTATATATATATGTGTATGTGTTCATACACAGGAATTATGTGTTTTTATATTTTATATTATTATATCTAAAAACGGACCAGCAAAAAGCTGATAATTTAAATCAAATAAAGGATTACACACACACCAACTCTAGATGATATCGATATTTGGTAGATACTAAAAAAATACCATGCCTTTTGCAATCCATTTTCAAGAAATCAATTACGGGAGGGATGGAGGGGCTGCTATTCATAACCAAGAAATAATCTACGGGAGAGTTTAATTGAGGTTTAAAAATCTTACTCTACTGATTGATAAAATAAAATCATTGGATTTATGCAAGATAAATGATGAAAAGTATCAGTTAGATTATATTTATGCTTGTCATATATATATATATATAGATATATATATATATATATATATATATATATATATCACATTTGTTGACGTTCGAGAAAAATTGTCGTTCGTCGTTCATTAAAGTTAACATTCGTGGTACATCGTTCGTTTTAAGATTGAATCGTTCGTTATTCTGAATTAAAGTGGGTTTTAAAGGAATTTTTCCCCATCAAAAGGGATTTAAAAGTACAACACTACTAGTCTATGGAAAATATTTTTTTGGGCGCCGATTCATGAAGATATTTTAAATAAGTACGAACCTTAAAGCTACTGTATGATTTTTTAAAGGAAAGATAGGAATTTTTGTTGTAGTTTGTCAAAAAAATTGTCGTTCGTCCAACGATTACAAATGAACGATATATATGTATATATATAAAGTATTTAACAATGAATTTGTTTATTTTGAAGAAAGAATCATATATCTATAGGAACATAATTAATTTCTATTTTACTTTAGTGGTAGATACACTTTGATTTCTTTCTTTTAGAATTTTTCATAAGCATCATGCTGTTGTTGTTTTATTGCCAAATACAGACGAAACATTTATTCGCAAGTATTTTTACAATACATAAATATGGTAAAAATAACAATAACTAGAGGCATATATATACACTCAGAGAGTGCAAACCTCCGCCGTCACGGGGGTCCTTATGAGCCTTCCGAGGCGGATTTTTCATGACTGGGGCGGCGTAGAGGGACGGGGGAGGGTTCCCCTTGACGGAAATTCCGAGAAAAAGACGCTCCCGGCACCCGATTTCACAGCACAGCGACATCTATTGGCAGAGTAGGCTAACTTGAAATATTTATTAGTATTTAGCTCATTTTGAATCTTAATTCTGCACTCAGAGATGCCAAAATTTAATCACTTGTTCCTTTTGGCATTCCCAACAACTCCACAAAGTTTCATCCGAATCCGTTCCGTACTTTTTAAGTTATCCTGCTGACAAACAAACCAACAAACATACCAACCAACAAACCAACGCCAGTGAAAACAATACCTCCTTCGGCGGAGGTAATAATTGGAATTGGTTTAGGAAAGAGAAAAAAAATAGAATGGAATAATATAAGAAATTCTTATTTCATGATTTGACATCCTGACCCTGCTTGCGGTTTATTTATAGAAGAAATCTTGCTTCAATATAACAATATGTATGTTAAAATGATATTACTTTTCCATTTTTTAAGTTGATCTCTAACATTTCCTTGTTTTGATTACACAGAACAAAATGACACTCCTATTAGGTATATTAGAGCTAATTTTGGCAACAAATATTATGCTTTGTATATTTTATGAATAATAACAATAAAACATCCTTTACGTCACACTGAATATATTTGATCGTATTTTAAGTTGTCATAAAAAGTATACTTTATTTTGTGTTGTGTTTAAATGCTCCATTCAATTCACTTTAAAAATCTTTGGAAAACTTCCTTTCCAGATGTCTAGATTTCCTTGGCGGGTCTTAAGTTCCGCCAATCATGTAAATTCCTTTATTTCCTCGCCATCATTTCTTTTTGTTTTGTCGATATAGTTAAAGACAAATATGTGTTGCCAAAGTAACTCTTAAAGCATTTGTTTTTTCAAAGTCATACTTTTATTCCAAATTGTTTATCTACTATAAAATACAATCAACCCCAAGCAGATAATGAATAAAAAGGTTAACAACGCATGACGGGTTCGTTTTAAGGGCCTCATATAGAATAAAAAGTGTAATAAAAACCCCAGCTGTACATACGACTCTGCCTTTTTTCAGGTGTGGCAAGCTCTACGCGCCAATCATTTTATACAGTTGCCGCGTCAGTAACGTCGTTCGTACAAACAATGAGGGCGTGCGACTTTAATTATTTCTTACAATAATAGTATTTATCCTCTTCAAACTAACACAGGACAACTCATTTAGGTCAATAATCTTCCTTGATTGAACGGAATAGATAACTAAATGAGACCTCCAGAATCCAGAGGATATGGCCCTTCAGTGGGACATTTAGATTTTTTTTACGGTACCTGATGAGTGCACGATATATGTAAGTGTAGAAGAAAAATAATATTTTTCATGATGAATTAAAGATTTAAAATTTGAACATTCAAATTATTTTTTTTCTTCCGATGAAGGTCCTGAACTTCAAAACTGTTGAAAAGTATCTAAATTTGGTCAATGAATAATTGATAACTTCTTCTTGGATTCTTAAGAAAGTATGCTAATGATACCAGTACCCCCCACCCAGGGTCGATACCCTTGTAAATCATGTTAAAGTAATGTTTATCTGATAAATCATTTTAACGATACAATTATTAGGAATGAATAGATAAACGTTTTCTTAATGATCATTTTTTGGATATGTTTGGTGAGTATTTACAAAAATATAGAATTGCCAGGGAAAAGGAGAGAGACCAGATTGGGATTCAGGAGGTCTCATTTTATTGATATATCTACATCTTTTTGTCCAATCAAGGGAGATTGACCAAAATGTGTTGTCCTGTGTAATTTAATAAATTTGTACATGTAATCGGCAAACTTTGAACAATATCTTTATTCTATAATGTAGTTAATGGGTTTTTTGATTGTTTAAATTTTGAAAAATATTGACTCTGGCTCTAAGCCCCGCTCTTGGTATCTTTAAAAAAATAAAAGTCATGAAAACGATAGCTTATGACAAATCGCTATTAGGACTAAATAAATGCTGGCGAGTAGAGGATCTTTGTAAGGAGGGAGAAAAAAAGAAGGGAGAGAAGTGAGGCAAAATACTCCCTCCCTTCTCTTTCTCTTTCTATCCAGGTAACACTAACATAATTACCAGATGGTAATCGTATATTCTCATATCAAAAGATCAATTTTTGGGGGAGAGTACGTATTTGCTTATATCTCTTAAAGTATAGCGATTTTCAGAACACCAAACATATCAAATGAAAGCTTGGTTAACCAGCTTTAATATTTTGGTATACTAAATCATGTCAATTTAATAAGTAGAGAGTTATGTACATTAAAAAAGCCTATCTCGCGTACAAAATGACGCATATAATGGATTATAAATGCGTCAGAGACAAAGTAAAATTTTGAGAGGATACCTTGACGCACATCTAAAAACACATTATGATTTATTTTTTTCATAATCGATTTCTTATAGGTCAATACAGGCTCTGAATCATATGATGTAAACTCAGATTGTACTGAATTCTGAATTGATAGAATGCAACCAAGGTCATTTTTGGATTTATCATCTAAAGTTTTACTAAACTTAAAAGTACTATTTTACTCTGAAGCGAACAAGTCATCTTCTACAGGCGAGTGAAGTTAATTGATACAAAAAAGCTATGAAATAAGCTAACAATACACACTCCCTTTCTTGCTTTGTTTTTACTGAAAACTTTGTTTTATTAAAAAACATCAAACATACGTCTGGTAGTAAATTAGATTTCCTTTAAATTAATAATTATTATTGAAGTCTGTAACGTCCACCATTTTGAAGAAATTTGCGGAAAACTATATTTTTACTAAATTTTTAAAACTTTGACCTCGTTGCGCGACCTCGTAATGTTGACCGATTTTGTTCAAACTTTGTATGTCGTCTTCTTTTATCACCAAGAAACAGAAAATCCACAAAGTTGCTAACATTTCAAACATTTGAAAAATAAGAACAACCCTAATGTGCAGTCATATAAAAGTGGTCACTGGACTCACTCTCCGTACGGCAAAAAGAACATTTACTATGATTTTGCTTAAAATTGTTGTCTCGCACTTCGAGTGTACCAGAGAGAACACGGTATTTAAACCACTTTTCTGATGACGACAGCATATCACTTTTTATCACACCTATAGCTTTAGCCACTGGAATATTTATACAACGTCTTTTAAATAATTGATGAAAGGTTCCATTGTAGGCTTCAAACAAATTTCTACAGCTGGGAGGAAGAGGTTTCAGCCAGACGCAATCTGATTGGTACTGCAGGTCTGTCTACAGACTCGTACAAGCCAAAAATAGACTGGAATTGCTTGAAAGCCATTTATTTAGAAACAAGGGGGAATCTGTCGTTTCTGCAGCAAAGTCAAGTCCGACTGTATTTATTCCTTTAAAATTTATGGAGCCTCTTGTAGGAAGTTCCCATCTAAGGCTCTTTTCATACGACTTAAAAGTGCTGGTGGCTCCTTTGATGATCTTCTCCAATCGTCCAGAAAACTCCGATAATCTTTGCAACACCTCCCTCAGTCCGAAATATGCCCTCTCCGTATATTTTCCTCCAGTAATTTGTGAGAGATAATGACTCAGTGGTTCTTTCACTGTCCACATATTTCGAACCCAGTACGTATTCAAAGATTTCCATAAATTTTCAAAATCTACAACAGATAGACCACCGTATCGTAGAAGATTGTGAAGTCTTTTCATCGATATATTTTTCTTTTTATCTAAATTGAGGAATGTCAATTGCATATACTTAATCTCGCGGAACGTTTCTTCATCGTAAGGTGTAACTCTTAAAAGATGAATAACTTTTGAGACGATATAATTGTTCCAAACTTGTATTTTCTCCCATAGATTAAGCCTGAATCTAGAGAAGAAGCCACACACCTTGAAACTTTACCTTTTATGTCTTGAAGATTCATAGCCGTAAAATTGTTTCCAATCCAAGATCCTAAAATATTAATATCTCCAGAAATTTTAAAACTGGCCATCCCTTTTCAATTAGGCCACCATATCCACTTATTATTTCGGTTTTATCTGCGTTTACACAAAGACCAGATGAGATTGAGAACACTTTAAGAATCTTTAGGGTTTGCTTAAAAGATTTCAAGGTTTGCAATGGATTTCCAGTAAAGATCATCGTCATATCATCTGCATAACAAAGACATTTGTAGGAAGAGGTATAGCCGAAAAACCAACTATGTTTTTATGCAATTGAATCCTCTCGATCCAACAATCTAGACATAGTATAAAAAGTATAGAAGAACACGGATCTCCTGTCTAACACCTCTTCTATTGTTAAAACTAGCGCTTGCAGTTCCATACAGAACAATTGTTCTGGATTTGGCAATTGTAGCACCGACCATTCTAATGATGAAATCGCCAAAACCTTTCTTATACAATGTTTGAATGATAAATTTATGTGATAAAGTATCGAAGGCTTTAGAGAAGTCCACTGTCATAAGTGATACATCTTGCTTTGATTCTAAAAACGTCTGTAAGGTGAAAGGTATACTATCCATTAACTTATCTTTAATAAAACCATATTGACCAGGATGTAAAATTGATTTCAAACTGATTTTTAATCTATTGGCTAAAACATACGAGGAAATTTTAAAAATTGAATTTTGCATAGTTAAAGGTCTTAAGTTTTTTAAAAGTCTAGAATCTTTATTTGATTTAGGGATGATAACTATTCTTCAAGTTGATGCAAAATCAGGAAAATATCCAACGGCAAGAACTTCTTCGTAAAAACGTAAAATAATAGGAGCTAAAATCGTCGAGTATTTCTTGAAAAACTCGAAAGTAAAGCCCGATGGTCCAGGAGATTTATTCATTTTTGTGTTCTTATCAATGGAATACACTATTTCATTTTCAGTAAGATGTTGCTCCATTATGTCTTTGTTTTGTCGTTGAGTTTTACAGAGTCATCAGCTTTACATCTCCAATCTTCACAAAAGTGTTGACCATTTTCTATACACCTTGCACAACAATGTTCTTGTCTAAAATCGAAGCAGCTATACAACTTGGAGTAGTATTGTTTGATTTCCTCGCAAATATATTCCGGGTCTTGCGAAATTTATCCATTTGGCTTAAAAAGAGACAAATTATTTTAGTATTTCGTCTCTTCATTTCTTGAATACAGCGCAATCTTGAGTTAGATAAATCTTTTATTTCGGTAAGCCTCAACTTTTTCGATAATTCAGATCCGCTTCTTTAAATAACTGATCAACTCTGAACTTCTTTTTTTCTGTGCTCATGTCTGCCGACGTAATTTGTTCTAGTTTTGCGAGATCCAATCGTTTTTTAGTGGCTTTTATAGATCCTTTGTGTCGCAATATTTTTCTGATTTTAGTAAACATATTTTCTACAATAGAAAATGTATTACTGAATCCGATCAAATTATTAAAAGAACTTAAAATAATGTTTTTATTTGTGTATCGGTGTCTGGGTCATTTAAAAGAGTTGGATTGAGGGTCCATAATGTTTTATTTCTTCTTTCTGTAGTTGCAGTGTTAATTTTAGTCTTAAAGCTTTATGATCAGATAAGTGTGTGTCAATAACATTATATTCTTTTATCGAGTCGTTAGTGAATCCTTTATTAAGAAGTAGTCTATGCATGAGGATACTTTTTGGAGTTCTTGTCCCTTGAAAAGAAGGTGTGAGAAAAATTATTTTCATGATGGCCAACATCGTTGAAACCATACGAAGTTATAATCGATTTCAATTCTTTTGTTGCATGGGGATGATCGTTGGTACACTTTGATTGGCAACGTATTCCTTGATTATTTTTATATTAAAATATCCACCAACAATAGTCGGCCTCTTCGAGATTATCGACAATAATTTACCTTTAAAAAATTCCGGATCATCTTTATTCGGTCCATAAATGCTTATTATATCAAAAACTGAGTTTTGATAGTTACAGTTAAAGCGTTAAAGTAAAGTGACGCTACCAGGACCAAAACCTTCTTTTTTTTCAAAAAGGAGATGGATCAACCGTAGTTCTTTAATATGCGCTAGAGGGTGTTTGATGAAGCAGCTGTTTCAAAATAATAACAAATGTAACAAAAAAAATATGGACAAACCGTAGTTTACTTTTTAACAATAGGTGCCGCTTATCCATTTAACATTTGAATGAAATGTTAAATGGATAAGCGGCACCTATGTTAAAAAAATAAACTACGGTTTGTCCATCATTTTTTGTTTACATTTTCTTGTCGCACTACTTTACTTTAACGCTTTAGTTACAGTGAGCCTTGATAAGATTTCCATCATAACATCAAAAACTAATACTGGATTAAGAGTCGATTTAATTAATAAGGAGACACCCCTTTTTGGGTGTAAATTTGAAAGGTTAAACGATGAAAAACTTTGTAGCAGTCAGGAATTGAAAAATGTCCTTCCAAGGAACACCTTGTATCTGTTAAATGACTATATCGGGTAGAGTAAGATATTTAGAAAACGAGCTAAGTCGTATTTCATTTTTAAACTCTGGAGGGAGTTTACATTAAGAGAAAGGACGGTCAATGTCATAATATTTTTTATGTTTATGGGGATTTCTGTTAGGAGAGATATTTGTCTCGGACATTGTTCTCTTTGAGTGCGATCCTGATCTTGACCTTGATGGCAATATATTATCCGACGAAATTGAGAGTGAAGAAACTAGCTTCGATCGTCAAGTGTTTAGTGGGCTTTGGTTGCATCTATCTATCTGATCATTTCCTTGATTTCCCAGATAACATTACATTGGAGAATTTTCATTTGTGTCGGCGTTCACCCCCTGCAGGATTGCGTGGTACATTTGAAGTACCCTCTGGTGTCTTCAGCATTGTCCTCTTTGTGATTGGGTTCTTTAATTTCAATGGCACTTATATGGGTTGCACTCCCACTCCTAACATCACAACCAGTGGAAAACCTACCCACATACAGATTGGCTTTTCATCATTGCTCTCCGTTTGAATAGTTTTTTCAATAGTTTCGTTGTTGATGGCAAATTATTATCCGTATTTTCCAGGCTTGTGAACGGAACGCAAAATTGAACGGCGTTCAGCTGAACGCACGTTCAATGACGGAACGCTGAACAGAACGCAACTTTTTTTTGAACGCTGAACGTTGAACGCAAAAAAAAAGAGTTTGCGTTCAGCGTTCAATTTTTTCCAACTTTTCTTTTACTTTATTTGGAAATTTAAAAAAAAAAAAAAAAACGTCATCACTACGCAGTACTTATTTTGGAAATTATTATCTTTAAAAAAAAACGTCATCACTACGCAGTACTTTTTTGGGAAATTCTTTCTTTAAAAAAACGTCAACACTACGCAGTACTTTTTGGGAAATTCGTTTCTTAAAAAAAAAAAGTCATTACTACGCAGTACTTTTTTGGGAAATTCGTTTCTAAAAAAAAAAACGTCATCACTACGCAGTACTTTTTTGGGAAATTCGTTCTAAAAAAAAAAACGTCATCACTACGCAGTACTTTTTTGGAAATTCGTTTCTAAAAAAAAAAACGTCATCACTACGCAGTACTTTTGGAAATTCGTTTCTAAAAAAAAAACGTCATCACTACGCAGTACTTTTTTGGAAATTCGTTTCTAAAAAAAAAAACGTCATCACTACGCAGTACTTTTTTGGAAATTCGTTTTAAATATTTGAACGCTGAACGGTAACGGAACGCTGAACGCAAAAACATTGAACGAAAACGCTGAACGGAACGCTAATTTTTTTTGAACGCTGAACGGAACGCTGAACGCTCACAAGCCTGGTATTTTCAGATCCAGCATCAAAACATGCAGCACTTTCATATGTAGTGTTTGAAAGCTTTTGTACCTTGCTTAATTTAATACTTAATCTTGATTAGACAGAGTTCAATAGTTTTGGTATTCTTTTTAGCATTATTTGATTTTTGAGCGCAAATTGCCGGATGGGTATCCAAGGAGACTCTATCATTTCAAATTTGTAATTATTTTTTGCCTTGTCGCGCTGCTCGATGAATGCATTTTCTTCTTCTAGCTGTTAACAAACACATTGCAGAGCTGGATCTATCGATGGTATTCGGTATTTCGATTCATCAATACTTTATATTATTTTTCATTTATTTTTTAAATCTATCGATTATCGCTACTTTATAATGAAAAATGATAGCTGACTTTTTATCTTGATCTTTCATAAATTACGTTTATTGAAATAAAGCATATTTATTATCATCACTGTTTCTTTAAAACATGGTGTACTATTATCATTTTTATACATTTTTGTGGCTGATTCGAATAAATCATTTTGCCTCTAATTTGGTCTCATAAAAAACAACATCCCTTAGCTCAAGTTATATCGCAAAGCATTATCAAAATACTTTTTACATTAACAATTAGGCCTCATTTAAGAATCACGGAGCAGCCCAAAATTGTAGAGCCTTCAAAGACTCTGGGTAACTCAAGGGAGCTTTACTTACCAAAATCATTACTATTTAAGCTGTATTATCGACTTTACGTGTTTTATGTTTATTACAAAGGGTCAATTATTGGTTGTTCTCACAAACTCCGTTAGGAAATAATGTTCTGTCTTTTTGTAAGCCTTATTGGTAGACTGAGGGTTTTTTTATCAGCAGGTCTTACTAAACAACAACAACAAAAATAATTTCTTGAAAATGAGGAGTGTTTTTATTTGTGTAATTACATAGACCATTCAAGTGATTCGTAAATGAAAATTTATATAGAGGCACATAGGAAAACACTTTGGGTCTTAAGGATTATATCTTAGTTGTCGTTCACAATCCAGGGTATAGAAACACCTCCCTGTTAAATTGCGTGTGAAAAGTCCGTATCTTATTACTTTGATCTCATGCACACTATATTGCAATATATTATTCCAGCTTGCTGTTGGTTTTTAATGACGTCATACGGGCAACCGAAACGGTCAGCTCTTTGGGCAATATGGAGATAATTAAATAGTCCTTGGTTCACACCACAAATCACGAGAGAAGTGTCCAACGCTTTTGAAAGTATTTGTACTTCTTTTATTTTAAACTATCAAGTTTAACATGTAAAAAAATATGGTTTATTTCCCATGTTATATGGCCCAATCAGCTAAGCATCTTTTACTCAATATACAAAGCGATATTATATATATATATATATTGAATATGATTGGCTCATGTAACATAATATTATCAACGAATGAGGCAAGTTGTCTTGAAATTAAATGATGAATCAATATTATTGTGAGTTATTTTGGAGCCAAGTATGTAAATAAAAATTATACAAAATAGAGGCATATATACACTCAGAGAGTGCAAACCTCCGCCGTCACGGGATCCTTATGAGCCTTCCGAGGCGGATTTTTTCGACGACTGGGGCGGCCAGTAGAGGGACGGGGGAGGGTCCCCTCGACGGAAATTCCGAGAGGAAGACGCCCCGGCACCCGATTTCACAGCATAGCGGACATCTATTGGCAGAGTAGGCTAACTTGAAATATTTATTAGTATTCAGCTCGTTTTGATCTTAAAGAAGCACTCAGAGATGTCAAATTAATCACTTGTTACTTTTGGCATTTCCACAACTCCACAAAGTTTCATCCAAATCCGTTCCGTACTTTTTGAGTTATCCTGCTGACAAAACAAACCAACAAACCAACGCCAGTGAAAAACAATACCTCCTTCGGGAGGTAATAAATGTCCATACTTATTTTAATATATATATATTTAATGCTTATGGTGCGGACATGTTTATTAAGTTATGGGGGTCATGTAAATTAAGTAAAATATGGTATATGATGACACTTTAAGGTGAGGGGCACATCTGACTAGAGAACATGTTAACGGCGACATGAGTCCAATAAGGGGAATGATTCAGAAGGTGTCTTATGAAATAGGGGATTCCACATTTGTGCAACAAGGGAAAACCAGGTAGGCAGAGAAAAACAGGGAAAGAAAATAACAACAGCCCTTCATATCTGAGTGATCATGGAGATATAAAGTTACATGGCGAAAAAGGAGCTATCAGCAGCTGATATTTTATGATGTCCAGAGGATTAACAACAACAAAATTTAGTATTTATGTCATGCATAACATTGTAATTCAATTGCCTATGCATATATATATAATAAAATTGATAATATTCACAAAAATCTTTTGATCCTCTCAGTGTGAGAATATGTATGAATTATGTATGTGCATATTTATTGCTAATGTCGTATTGAATTAACAGGCAATATTGTGGATGGTCACACCTATCTAATATTTAGATCCTCTCTACATCCATGTAAGTACCAGCTAACAAATTAACTTATTTTCTTCAATGTAGAAAAGTAAACCTTAATTGGTCAACCTTTACCTCATCAAGTTACATGGAGTGATCAATATAAGAAAGATGCTTCCTATGATATCAAAGGGCAGATAAGTGAGAGAAAATAAATGGTTAAATATCTTTACAAAGACTACTTTTAATAATAGTAATAATAATTTGGATGCGGTTTAAAATGAGTACTTTTTGATGATCAAAGTAGATAGCCCAAGTCCCTCAGCAGCAAAGTTGCATCATGATACAAGGATTGACGGCCGCCTTTCATCTTCTGTCATAAGGGCCCTATCCCTTGGAAGCCGCCTTCATGTTCTTGTGCATTTGATGTCGAC
>CP045899.1:18120692-18141914 GCA_013387185.1 Caligus rogercresseyi
ATGCCCAAGCAACCAAATAACGTTCGGAGAACGTTCTCCGAACGTTAGTTTTTGGTTCGCAGAACGTTCCCTGAACGTTAGTTTCGTTCTCTGAAGGTTATTTTTACGTTAGCATGGATGGTTTTCTTAACGTTCTCCGAACGTTCCCTGTTGGTTATATTTACGTTCTAACGTTCTATTTACGTTCCCCTAACGTTCTATTACGTTCCCTCAACGTTCTATTTACGTTTCCCCAACGTTCTATTTACGTTCCCTCAACGTTATATTTACGTTCCTTTTAGTTTTAGTATAGTTCCCTTGTAGATATAATTAAATCCTTGACAGTATTAAAATTCTATTAAGCGTTATTTAACATTAAAACTGGACACGAATTATATAAAAGATTATAACATGTTATTTATAACTCATAAAATTATACAAACATAAAAATAAAATATATAAGGCTCAAAGCACATGCGTAAAAAATAATAACATGTAATGTATTTTTTTTTGCTCTTGGGTAAAACATATTAGTACAATATCATAAAAAATATCAAATAAAAGACTTTCTGATGAATGTGAGGAATGTTTGTGTTAGGTGATGGAGGGGGAAGCTTGGAGAATATTTTATGATCCTTCAGGACAGTTGTCCACGTTCCTCTTTCTTCCAGCAAGGGAATTTTCAAGGGTAATCCCTAGTTTACTCCATGTTGAAGAATATCACGCATTGTTCTGAAACATAGAGGTTCGGTAGTTAAATACAAAATAAACAATGACATAGGATAATTAAAATAGTAGATAAAGCTTACCTGCCAGTGTCCTGAAATTGGAGGCCAGTCGATGTATCATGGGCTTTTAATCCAAACGGCATGTTTATATAATATTGAATAAGTAACCTTGGGATCAGTGTAGATGGAAAACTATTTAATGTTGTTACTGTAGGAAATCAGATGAAAACTGATAGGCTCTTAAAAGCAATACAAAGGTGTATGTATTTTTGTGAGTATCGTCTATCATTCAGTCAGTTGATTTATGAGGACGAAGTTGTAGCATGTATAGTTATGTGTCGTTTTGTAAAGAGTTTGGTTCTCAAAAGAGGCTGTGTGAAGTTCAGGAATATGATACAGTAGAGTGGCTTTTATTTTGGGTTGAACTAGCTCCTCTTCACTCACAAATATAATCTTCAACACCTTAAATTTGTGGAAAAACCATAAAGTCGGTTGTTTAGAAACCCCAAATTTTCATCACTAAAGGATATTTTTTTTAATACAACAGATTGAACAGGAATAAATAAATCGGGGATCAACGACAAAGACAATTCATCCACAAAACTTCATTATTCAAAGGAATTTTCAGATAATAAATAGTCTCTTATGTTCAATTTTTATTATTTTTGCACATGATTTATATAGGAATAGAAAAATTAAAACAAAAAGGAATTACTCGATCAATCATAGATTCATTGAAGCAATGCAGTCCTTCACATTATAATATTTGTATATTTTATTGTAAATCAGGTAGAAAAATTACCATTACGTGGAAGTATGTGGGGGATCTGTACGGTTTTATCCGTTTTACTCCGCTGACATCTCTAATTTCTACAACGGCAGTACAGGAAATTGCCTAAAGACCAAAAAATAATTATTGAAGATCCTTGTTATTTTTTTTAATTTGCGACATTATTTTTTATGTCTGTATTTTGATAACAATGTTGTTTCCTTAATTTTTATAATTAATTTTTCTAGATAGTGCTGCTAATTTTAGATTAATTTTAAACTTAATGTTTGTTTATCAATTCTTTCATATTTAATTATTTATATCAATAAAGTCTTTTTAAAATTATATAGAAAGTTTAAAATATTATACCATAACGCAAACTATTTTTTTAACCCAAAAAGATACCTCATACATATGAAAAGTTTTGTAGATGCATCTTTTGTCACTGATAACGACTTTTTTTAACCCCAGGATGGAGCTATCTTATATTCTCTTTCGTAAAAGTTTGAGAAAGTTTCCCTGAACGTTAGTAGGTAACAAAAGCGAACGTTGTTCGTTAGTTTGGGAACGTTCCCCGAACGTTAGTTTCTTTAGTTATGGGAACGTTCCCCGAACGTCCGTTTTTTCGTTAGTTTTTACGTAACCATGAGGAAACGTTATTAGAACGTTCGTTTTGGTTAGGTTCGAACCACCTTAGGGAACCAAAACTAACGTTAGAATAACGTTATGTGTTGCTTGGGACAGCCCAGATATAAGGTCTAAGAACGAAATTACAAATTTATGCACCATTGATTTATACAGATTCCAACTCTAAAGAACTGGGACTGTGTGCTAACCAGTGACGTCACCTTGTTAATAGCTGGAAAGCATAGTTAACTTCATAAGTGGACTTTAAGAGATAATAAATATTACTAAGGGGGGTAAATGCCCGGAGGAGTGTGATGCACGAGGGGTGCTAGTCCGGGGGTGATTGCCCTAGAATCGTGTTATTTAGTCTTACGGTATTTATATTTAATTCATTGTTTTCCCGCGTCATATAAAGATGAATGCTTATAAAGTTTGATTGAATTAAATTTAAATTTTTACTTAGAATTAGTATTACACAGGTACATTGTTGATCGCAATTAAAATTGATCGGATCGCTGATCGTTATATCGCTATATCGACAAGAATTCTCTGACTATATTTTTTTCCTGATCGCTCACAAGCCTGAAATTACATATTAAGTCGATGGAAGTTCACCAAAGATAGTATATATGAGTAAGTAGAAGTTGTTCATGTTAACACAAAGCCATAACGCGGTCGGTTACTTTGATCTCCTACCTGAGCTAGAAACAAAGAGAAACCACACTTCAACACGGCCATTGTGCTAACATTCCTCACCAAACCTTATTATTGTACTTATTATAGAAGAAGAAGGAAAAAAAGTATTCGTCACTCAGAGTGCTACTGCCTTGTTCTTATTATATGTTATTGTTTACATTGATTCATCATTGCTTGGGATTATTTCTCGAATGGGAGTGGACGGGTGGCATGATTCCAGTCATTATATTTGCCCCCTAATCCTCCTCCTCAATGATCGGAGGAGGAGACGAGACGTTTGGGAGCTCCTTCATCAACGTGGTCGCTCCTAGCACTGACTCGGCTCATGAATATGTTCAACGGGACTCGCGGATCCAGATCCTTCTATATAAGTACAATAAAAGAGAGGTTTATGAGGAAGGTTAGCACGAGGGCCGTGTGAAGCCCTCATTGATCAAAAGTGTGGTTCTCTTTTGTCTCTAGCTCAGGTAGGAGATAAAGTAACCGTACCCTTTATTTGAGGGCTTATTTTTATTCCAGCGTACGAATTGAGATTTGGATCCATAAGGATGCAACCAACTTGCGACGAATGAACAGTGATACAAAATACACATAACCCAATAATACACTCAATGAGCTGGAACTCGCGACAAAAAAAGTCATCGCCGGTAACAATAGACGTAGACAAGTTATTTTCAATCGGTAGGTTTTTTCGATTAAAAAAAATATTTATTTACTTTATGAAAATCTGTTTTTTGAGAAATAAGAACTTTGATATCAATCTATGCCCACCCTTGGCAAACATTCAATGAGGAACGTTGCGGCATTCGGTAGATTGTTCAATTTTAAAATGATGGGGTGCGGCAGAAAATAGTTTTACCGTCGATACTACCAATTATTAATATGTTATCCACATAAAAAATTAACTTTCCAATTTTGATAATGAGTAATAGGAGACAGCCTTAGAATTAGAACGATGACGTCACACCACGAAACGCTTTATGTTGCTGATCTTTCACCAGTAAAAGAGAGTTTGTAGGAGACTATGAGCATAGAGATATAAAGATATAGAGAGCTGATTCCCAATTGCAGAGAAACAGCGTTCTGTTGTTTCTGTGTGTTCAAAAATAAACAAAGTAATTTGTACTACATCATCGTAAGCTGATCATAGAGATAGATTCTATCAAGGTCTGTATAATAAGGTCTGGGCAATACAAAAACAAACATGTAATCCTAGCAGTATAACTACTCAATGACGTCATTGGAGAACGATTATATCTATCATATATCTATCAATCTCTCCATCTATTTATAAATATATATATATGGTTTTAGGAATATTTACATATATATAAAACTTATGCACAAAGAAAATCTGTTAAAGCATTTTTTTGTTGGGAATTATTGATAGTAGTAATTTTTCCTTTATCCTTTCCTTTATATATGAACGAAAAAGTACTCAAAATGGGCTCAGTTTATAAAATAAAACTAACCAAATGTGCTCATTAATGCTCAATAAAGCTATTTTGACTAATAAGCTGGGCCCAAAAGTCAGTAGTTTCCTTTAAAAATGCATTTTATACAAAAGTGTCGTTAAGGAAAAATTCCTTCTATCAATAGTTCCCAACAAAAAATGCTTTATCAGATTTTCTTTGTGCATAAGTTTTATATAAATATTCCTAAAACCAATATATATATTTATACAGAGATAGATAGATATAATCGTTCTCCAGTGACGTCATTGAATAGTCACACTGCTATATGTTTGTTTTTGTATTGCCCAGACCTTATTATATAGACCTTGGATTCTATCTCCATGATCAGCTTACGATGACGTAGTATCAATTACTTTGTTTATTTTGAAACCACAGAAACAACAGAACGCTGTTTCTCTGCAATTGGGGAATTAGCCAAGGAGAATATATAAAGGTGTGTGAACAACGAACTCTCTAACCCAGGCAGGTTGGCGTTAGTTGTCTCAGCTGTTGTACGACGTCATTGTTGAAATATGCATATTATTATTCATTATTTAAAAAGGAATGATTTAAAAGGAACCATAATAAAATATTGCGGATTGCCAAGACATAACTCATCTGCTTATGTAACTAATTTAATATTATCCTGTAGTTTATATATTTGGATACATAACAACTCTGTTACAGTTCTGGTCTAGTTCGTGGTAATATGCCAATAAATATATATGTGCAGACCCATAGCCATACTACAATATCAAGGGGGGGGGGGGCAAAATAGGTGGGGCACGAAGAACTAACAAATTGTTTCCAAGGGATGGAGTTGGATTGTGAAGGAAGGCTATTTTCAAAGTGAGGGCACTTTAAACAAAAGTAATAATATATTTTTAATATTAGAAAATATGGAAGCAGGAAGTTAGTAAACCCTTCATAACGAATAAAACGACATATCTTAGGAAAATAAATATGCAGAAAGTCAGCACGACATTTTTAGAATAAATGAAGCTGTTAGATGTGTCTCTTCACACAGGCGTGTATCAATGTAGAGGTAAGTGAAGTTGAGGGGCCTTTTGGGAGCGATGCAATACGTGGGGAGGGCGAGCATAGAGGGGGCTCCATCACTGTGGTGAAAAGGTCCCGAGTTTTCTCCTTTCAGGTGGGGCCCAGGGTTATCAGGAACGCCACTGATGAAGTCCATATGATGGAAATGCGTAATTATCATTTAAGTGCCTGCAAAAGTAAAAAGTTATTTTATTTAGTTCATAGATAAAGATTTAAAGAATATTACTACCTCTATCACAGATTTTCTTAAAATTTCCACCACATTTTGTCATCTATAATTTATGGCTGTGGGTTATCATCCTTCAATAGAAGACATTGAATGGTTGTTGTTCACGTTCATTGTGTATGAACTCTTAAGGCCCATAA
This sequence comes from Caligus rogercresseyi, assembly GCA_013387185.1. Taxonomy (NCBI): domain Eukaryota; kingdom Metazoa; phylum Arthropoda; class Copepoda; order Siphonostomatoida; family Caligidae; genus Caligus; species Caligus rogercresseyi. Next base: position 18,126,371 of record CP045899.1, read on the forward strand.
ATGTTGTTTTCCTAGCATTCCTCTTTGTATTTATATTTTTCATGGTTGATAAACACCCATAATTCGTCCTTTCATTCCAGTTCTAGTTAGGGAAAGCCTGAATCATGGTTTGGAGGTCTTTTCTCTCAACTCCTTGTCCTCTATGAGAATATATATCTTCCAAGTAACGGAGAAGATGGACTCTGTCTGCATGTTACAGACGTAGATCCCTTCTTTGACATGGGAAGAGTGCACTATGGGTTGAAACGTCGTTTTTGGATGCATGGACGGTTTTATGGGTTCCCTCTTTATTCGGATCAGCCAATAGAGCATATTTGGTTCAGAAATGTCAAATTTTATGTCTTTACCTACATTTTAATCAGTTCCCGAGACCTCATGATGAAAATGAGACTTTATTGTGCTTTAATGAGCTCTATGGCGTGTGGTGCTCATCAGGAGAGAAATCCTCGACTTGAACCCCCTTTTCCCAAAGAAGCACCAGCTAGATATAGTGATCCTGCTCATAAAAAAGCTTTTTATCTGAAAAAAAAAAATCAGATGTTGATGTAAGTGAAAGCATCCAGCCAACTCTTTTTTTTTTTTTTTTTTTATTTTTTATAATAATCAAAATGACACAACAACAATCACAGTAACAATCTTTTGTAACGTTTTACGCGGGAAAGGAAAGAAAGAAAGTACGGAAGGAAAGATGGTTTAAACATCTGGCTCTTGAGCAGGAATGAGAAGCTCAAGAACGTCTCGCGGGAGTTCGCCTGTCGGCCTCTTCTTCTTCTGCTTCTCCTGGAGCTTGAGAGCCATCGAGATGTCACTCTTATCCGACTGCCGATGAAATTGGTCCTGAATCGTATGGAGTCTTGAATCTTTCTTAGCCTTTACGTCCATCATCGTCTTCCTCAGGGTATGAAGGAATTTCAGGAATTTCGTTGCATAAGGAATGATGATAGGGTCCTCGGCAAGGGCTGCAACCTCGGCATCAATCCAATTGTCAATTTGCTTTGACGCTGCTTGTGTCTCTTTTTTGTATTCGAGACGGACGGGTTGACAAAATGTCACACCCTGTGGAACTGGATTTGTGAAGATGACTTGTCCATTTGATGTGCGGTATTGAAGTGGAACAAGGCAAGTTGACAGCAAACTTTCTTCGCAAGCTTCGGGGTCATTTGAGCCAAATTTCTGGTTGTAGATTGAGTTGCCTGTACTGCCATCAAATCCGATCTTCTCCTCAACCTCAATCGTGAGAGTGCCGCCGTCTTCAACATTCTGTAGATGCTCTTCAATCTGGTCGTAAAAAACTTGAACAAAACGGCCATCGTTGTGCAGAAGACGTTCTCGAAGGGGAACAATGACAGCGCATTCCTCATAAGTGATATTGGCTGGCCGGCAGAGTTTTTTGGCCTCTTGAAGATTCCCATATGGGGGCCAAATATCTGCCCCATGCGACTTGCACATGAGACGATTGGCAACGTAAGCGTCACGTGTCATGTCTGTATAGAACAGGTGCGCGAGTGCATCGTCATCAGAAATCTTGGTAGGGAGAGCTAGGTCACGTGGAGGAGCTTTATCAAGGCTTGAAGCGATCCCAGAGAGCCGGCGAATCTTTGAAGGACGAGTTGGAGATTTAGAAGCTTCCTCGATGACAACGGCCATGTCTTCCTTCCCATCATTCCGAAGCGCCGTCTTTGCTGCGTGGAGAAGCTTTGAGCTTTCATTTTCAGCTCGCAGATTGGCTGTGCTCCGATTTTGCTGGCTTCGGGAGAGATTCCCAAATTCTTTTTGGGGGCGACACCTTTTTTGGGAGTAGCTTTCCTCTTTGATGTGACGATGAAGCCTCCAAAGTCGACCACTTGGTTGAGCCAACCGGCAGGTGTCCCAAATTTGGACTCCATATTGCGTATATGGCAACCAGCAGAATGCCATTTCTTCTTCGCCGCCTTCCGGAATTGGGTGAGGAAGTTGTCAATATCTACTTCCTCGAGCCCCTGAGAACCGATCCTCTCCCTGACAAGAGCCGCAAGACTTGCATGCTCTTCAAAAGAGTGAGTCCGTGTGAGGTCAAAGAGATCCCGATTGATCAACTTCGCCATATTGATAGGCGTTGAAAAGGGGGATTAATGAGACCTGAAATGAATAAATAGAACCAGTTTAACGTCACTCCTTTACTATCGTTCTCTCTCTCTCTCTCTCAAAATGGTTGTTTTTGACGACTTTTTTTTAGCAGACCCCTCTCAAATAATTGAGAATACACAAATTTCACGGGACTCTCCGGGTCTGGGACTTATCTGAAATCTTAGTAGGGACCTTGTGCAATGTTTTGGAAGTGGTTTCAGCCTGGGCACTCCTGGACCTTTTTATATTGCTATAGGGTGACGACAATATGCAAATGAGATTGAAGGTGTCATATTTATGTGACAATCATGACATCACCTAAATGGAAAAAATTTATTGTTATTCATCCTAACATGAGTCAAGACACTAAACTTCCTGTAAAAAAACGTCGTTATGGTCCTGGGACACTTTTTCACTAAAAAAATTCATAACGAAAAATGTCATTTTTTTCCTCATTTTTGGGATTTTCCCAAATTCGCTCATAAATGACATCGTTACCATACCTTAAAAGCCGAAAATGAAGTCAAATATGGCGGAAATGTATGCTCTGGTGTTCTAGTAACATCTACCAGGAGTATTGGCTCGTTCCTGAATACTTCAAAAATTGACCCTTACCTCCAAATACGAAAAATCATCCTATAGTGGAGTGGCTATATATTTCCATGGCCTCTACTTCGACGGAGGATGTGCACTCCATGGGCTCCATTCACCGTTATCCAGGCTTACGAGTCACAGCCGGTTTCATGGACTTTTCTTAAGCAGTACAATTGACTTGAGACGGTTCCTGGCACTCACACATCACTCCACAACAAAGCAATTCCTTTGATAAATTGATTTCGTAAATACAATAATAAATAATCATAGGTTTTCAACATTGACGTCATAAGTCCAATAAAAAGAAGAAAAAACACAACGTAAAGTTTCCTTGTTCACTCACCTTCTTTATATTTTCCTTCGGAATCAGCTCTCTATATCTTTATATCTCTACGACTATAAGTTGTCTATATTTGTTTTCTTTATATCTCTATGAAGAGAAATTAGCAGAAGGTTGCGTGATAAGTGCTCAACATACTATTTCTTATTGCTGCATCATATATTTACACACAGAACCAACGGATTTACTTCTTATTATGACGTCATACTAAGGCGTATTTTGTCTCCAAATCCAGTTTGTTAAGGTGATGGTTGTCGTAGTAGATACATATTATGGGTATGATGAAAAAGGAATCATTTGGCTCTGTTGAATCATCTGCGAGATTCTCTTTTTTTCTGTTAGTCCTTTAATTCATTCTTCGTCTCAACTCAACATCAAGTCATCTCCCCTCTGTCAACATCAAACGCCTCCATTCAGAAGAGACTCCCATCCCCATCCGAATATGGAAAGGTAAGTGACATGTCTTCTTGTTCCTACTTCATGATTTCCCTGAATGAGTTCATTTGTTCATTTGTTGATTGTTTCTTTGTTTCTTTCTTGGTAGGTCCCTGTTTATCTTATCAGTCGTGAGTCTGAGTATCTTCTCTCTTGCCACCGCAACCGCAGCGGAGTTTGATTTCCTTTATTTCACTCAAGTCTGGCCTCAGTCCGCTTGTGAGAAATGGAAGGAAGGAAACGAGAATCATACATGCAATCTCAGAAGTAAGTGGGATACTTACCTAGCCTTTGTAGGTAGGCTATTGAAGCTCAAGACGACGAGGCAGGCGAGTAATGACGAGTTAATGACGAGCACTGGGAGGAGTCAGAGGATGCTGCTTTGGCTTCGAGATAATCTATTAAAAGCTTGAACGAAATAGCTGTGGAAAGGCGTCTTCGACAGTCTCTCTTAATGATTCCTTAGAATGCTGTGGACATCGTCTTTGATCTCCAGCCAATTCAATCAGAGGGATTGCCTAAATGGATCTCTCGTTTTCATATTTTAATTATAGGATCATTGCCATGTGTATCTTTCAAAATGCCAAGCATTGGTTGCTCAACTTATTGAAGGCTCTTGGGAAATGGATCTCTTTTTTAAATTGAGTGGTTTTTCAGCACGTAAAGCTCTTGAACTGTGAGACATTTATAACGACTTACTGACACAACACAAGCTGTTGGTTGAGTTATAGGATTCCACAAAGGCCTATCCATATTACTCTCTCCTCATTTAGTGAATAAATTGTTTGTTGATCCTTTTGAGCACATTGTCTAGTGACCTTCTGGAGCTAAGACGTAGCCTACCAGAGGTTTTTTTTATTGAAAAACTTAGTGTTGAGTCATGACTCAAGACTAAATATATGGAGACAGCGAACACACTTGTGCTTCGTAATCCATATTAGCCAATAATGTGAAATCATAATTAGCAAGAGTTTCGTTCATAATGAATAATCTGTTAGGAGTTTCCTATTTTGTATACTTCATAGTTATATAACCTCGCTGACACAGCACAACTTTTAAAACAAGACATTTATAACTTAATATGTCTTGATTTAACACCTGAATGAACAAAAAAGCTAAAACTTTTTAATACTTCAACAACAGTATATATATATATATATATATATATATATATATATATACATATATATAATATATTGGACCAAAAAAATTCCATACTGTGACCTTAAGAAAACTTATATATACATATTAGACAATTTACCGTTCTAGTATTAAGAATATTCATTTGAGAAGGAAAATATGTCATATAAATGTTTCTTTGACTGGTTCAATGATTAGTTTATACAGAAGCATGCATTTACCCACTTTTTTGTTTATTTATCTGCGTCTTGCTTATGTTTCATTTTATTAATTATCTTAATTTTATTATATATATTTTGTTAAATCCATTCATTCATTTTTAAATGTATGGTTGTTCATAGATAAATATTATATATATTTACATAATTTCAAATATCAAAAGACAACTATCGGTTCAATCATTGAAGTGTTTTGTCGATTGACTGTTTTTCCAATTATTATCAGTGTTTATTAATCCTAGATTTAACTATTGAGTATTATGCATATGTGTCATTGAGAATTATGTTTCACTATTTTAATTAGTGTTATGTTTCAATGTGATGCAATTGAAGGATAGTGTTTATGCAATCGTATCATTGTGTAGGGGTATTGCTAATCCGTTAATATGAGAAGATATATTTTTCCTTATTTCTAAATCCTAATGAGTGCTCCTGTTTTTCTATCAGAGCTGACATTCGTTTGAAAAAAAACTGCCGACTGATTGGGTAGGTCAATTCAATTGGGAGAAATAAAGATTTTGACGCAAAAAAAAAAAAAAATGAAGTCTAATGTATAAGAGTTGTACTTTATACCACAAATATTTAAAATTGATTCCAATTCATATGAATATTAATGATTTGGATAGTCGACATAAAAAAAATATATATTGAATTTAAGGTCTCCATCACGTTTAATTGATTAGGATGCATAATTATACCTATATTTGCAATTAATTAGAGTGAATTGGACACATAACATATTTTTAAACGATTTATAATGGTTGACTATGACACCTTTCTCCTTTTATCGTCTAATTATTTTCGATTTTGATCATTTTCTCGGATACTGTAACTCAATCCTTTCCTAGCAAGATGATTTCATGTGTGAAAAATCATCAAAATTCTTATATATATTTTTTATTCAAATGACTTGAATTCCTTGTCTTATTGTCTTAAGTATAGTAATATTATTACTGGCATACTTATGAATATGCAGTAGACTCTACAATGTCAACTATAACTTAAATTAACCGACAAGCACTTGGTTAAATGATTATTATATATATATATACCGGGTGCGGGACGGAAATTACAACACTTACAAAAATTTGATTGAGATTACGAGAGGTGTCAAACAAAATGTTCCGCAAAGTAACTTCGATAGCAGTGTTTATGTTAATGCTTTTATGTTAATATAATTTTCCTCTGAGAATACGCAGAGAGATGGAACGAGACCGTAGAGTTCAAGTGTTGACGTTTCTTGGCGCGGATAAGACTCCAACTGAGATTGCCAAGCAACTGAACGTGGCAATATCAACTATTTCCCGCATCAACAAAAAGCTGGACATTAATTAAGGGGCCGAGAGGAAATCTGGGAGTGGTGGCAAGTACAAATTGGAACCACAATTGATTTGTGATGTGATCCAAAGGGCTCCAACCATCAGCATGAGAGCTCATGCCAAGGACCTTTGTGTTGATGAGAGTACGGTCAGAAGGACTGTCAAGGAGTGTGGTGGCAAGTCCTTAGTGATGTTGGAGGGGCCATTATTGACACCTCAAATCAAAATGACTCATCTCCAACGTTGCAAGGGTCTGATCAATGACCTCAAATCGGCACCAGCTGGAAGGATCATCATCTTCAGTGATGAAAAGAACTGGACTGTGGATACGGTCAGAAATGAAATAATGACCGGTTTGTGGCCTTTGAAGATGTTGATGAAGACCTTAAAACAATTACCGCTATCAAAACATCCAGTTTCAGCCATGTCTCTGGTCTTTGTGGCTTCAATGCCATTGATTTGGTTTCCACGAGGGTTTCGCTTGAATGCAGCCACGTACATTAAAGAGCTGCACACCAAACTTTTGCCCTTGTTTCAGGCAACATTTCCAAACAAAGAAGGGATGCTCCAACAGGATGGAACACCAGCCCTTACAGCAAAATCCACCCATAATTTTTGTCAGAGAGCATCCCATTTTGGGGTAAGGAAAAGTAGCCTCCATGCAGCCCTGATGTAAGCCCTATGGACTTTTCTTTTTGGCCGCATGTGCAGGCCAGGGCCTGCAGAATACGTCACCCAATATTGAAGCCATGAAGGCCTCCGTTGATGAACACTGGGATGGAATTACATACGGTCTGTCTTTCAGGCCTTCAGGTCCCGTCTGGAGGCTGTTGTTGCTGTTAAGGGTGGATATATATAATAAAAAATTAAGATTAGAGTTACATTAACGCTTTATATATTTCAAATTTTTCTGATCGAATCCTTTTAAGAGACACAGAGGGGTGTAAACAATATACTAGGTAAGTGTTGCAATTTCTGTTCCGCACCCGGTATATATATATATATATACATATATATATAATATATATATATATGTACAAACTACGTAAAATATGACATTAAGTCTAATTTAGTTGATTTGTATTTGTCACCTTGCTTCGAATACGTTCTCCGTACGAAACTGTCTCGAAAAAATTATCTTAGGAGAAATGATCAATATAGAAAAGGAAAATTTTGATAAACGGCAAAATGGTTAAATATATGGATATGGAATTTGAGAGGAATACTTTTTAAGATTTTCCCCAAAAAATAAAATTCATTATGATATTTAAATTAATATTTAGGGTCATTATAATATAAAGTCAACTTCGCCTAAGTCGATTCTCTCTGGACTGTGCAAAAACAATCGACTTAGGCGAAATTCGAGTTACAGATTTTGATTGCTAAGTCTAAGAAAAATTCGATATACAGGTAGGCGTGTGTGTGTGCACTCGCTCACATGCAGTCGCAAATCATCGGCGAGGCAGCAGGTGGGCGAGGACACAATTTCTTTCTTTTTTAATTTTACCTCGCTTGGTGGGAGGAACATACCTTTTATATTCTCAAATTGTATATTCTCATTTGGGAATGATCACTCACACACGACAGGCGCAGTACATGCGGGCTGTGTTTTGGAAAGTGAGCGCCCTCTTCGACTTATGCGAAGTTATTATCTTGTTATGTACATATGTGTTACTGTCAAAATATCTGTTCGACTTAGGCGAAATATCGACTTACTAAAATCGACTTGTACATTTTTATTACACACATGTCAATGGAGATAAAATGGGACTTTCGATTATATTCGAGTTAGGCGACTTTTCGACTTATGCATTTCGACTTAGGCGAAGTTGCCTGTATATATATATATAGTTTGACATTTTATTGACTTTCTTTCTCTAATATAGACGGTCAAGACTGGTCCATCCACGGCGTATGGCCCACCAAAGACAACGTCATAGGGCCCCTTTACTGTGACAACACCACCCATTTCGACCCGAGGCGATCAAAAGCATCCTTCCTCAGTTAGAAGCTCATTGGATTGACGTTCATGGAGGACACCACAGCAAGTACCAATTCTGGAAGCACGAGTTCCTCAAGCACGGAACATGCGCCGAATCCATCCTAGAGCTCAGCACGGAGCTTCTCTACTTCCAAAAGGGACTTGAGCTTCATGAGAAGTACGACGTCTCACAGCTTCTCATCCAGGGGAATGTCCACCAGGGAAGCTCATACAACGCGGAGTCCTTTATCAATGCCGTTAAGAATAGTCTGGGAGGCTACGCTCCCGCCTTGGAATGTGACACGGACAGTCAAGGACATTTCTTATATCAAGTCGGGATCTGTCTGAGCAAGAGCTTTGAGCTCATGAGTTGTGAATCTGTTAAAGGTGGACTCTATGGCAACTGCCCACAGAGCACTAATTCCCTCATTCGATATCCATACGGACCTGGATCCTCTGGAGTCAGCTTTGGGGTTGTATTTGTCATTTTACTCTGTATGGTTCTATTTGCGGGACTTGGATACTTCCTTTACTCTAAATATTTAAATCATCGACGTCTTGCAGAGTATAATAGAATATAAAAAGATGCTCCCTTCAAGGGCTTCAAATCCCAATTCATTCGTACAGGAATCAATTATCTTTCGTATATAAAAAACATCTTTAAATCCATTCATCATGAGCAAACAAATCGGAAAATCAAGTTGCCAGTTATAAATTTTGAAAATATTACAATCAAAAACTACAAATGCTTAAGAATTACATGAATGAATAGCTTCATTTAAAATGTAACTTCACGAATTATAAATAAAATTATGTATTAAACATCCCCATACTAAAAATTAACTTTGAGTGAACTTCCTTATGAATATTTTAATAAGCATTCAATTATATCTTATTTATTGCTTGTTTTCTGTACTTTTTTCTTTTGATCAATAATCACTGTTTCCCTCCTTTTTTAATTACATCAATATCTTAATGTTTTGTTATAATCATTTGTTTAAATTAGGTTGCATGGCCTTCATCCATGCCTTTTCTCTCATGTAGAAATCATGTTCCAATTATTCATTTCAGTTGTATAGCTATAGGCAATATCATGCACTTAAAATTTATAATATAAATATTTGTTAAATATTTGTTTGATTTTTAATTTTATTGTTCAGATATTACATTTTATGGGGACAAAATAATTCTGAGTCTAGAACGATGTGAGACATTATCAAGGTGGTGTAGGAGATATCAGGAAGAATTGGCGTAGGAAAATATGGACTTGGAATAAATGGACCAAGATAGAAAAGAAAAATGATAATTCATGGAAGAAATGGACCAATACATAGGTAGGCAAGTATAGGATGGAATACACCTAAGTATTGTTTAAATACTATTTCTCATGTAAATTGAGTAAATAATGACATAAAATAATTTTATTTTTGCAGTTTTTAGATAAATGCTCTCTTTTTTGTTGTCAACTGTTGTTCAAAATCATCCAAATTACTATAAATAATACGTATTGTCATAATTAACGAACATACCGATGTTAAAAGCACTCAAAAAGTAAATACATAAAGAAGAAGAAATATATACCTAATTTCGGACGCATTGACATAAATGAAATATTTGTATTTATAATAAATCTCAACTGGAGTTTTATATCTTATTTGTCGATTGATATTTTTCAAATGAATTTTGTAATAAATACCCTCTCCCTAAGGATTCCCAAGGTCCAGGACAATATATGGAACTTCGCGTATGAAATCATAAAGTATTATCCCTCCTCATCAGCCCGACACTCCAGAATGCTAAAACGTATAAAAGTTATTATAACGAAAACACTAAGGACACGGATAACTAATAGCTTATGGACTTTAAATCGGATTATTATATTCGTTTTTAATTATGTATGCGTGTATTTGTTCATTGACTTGCTATAATATTACGTCTTGCTCGTTTATTGTGATTTTAGGTTTTGTTTGGTTTTAGTATTGCTTTTTATACTTCCTAAGTAATTTGATGTTTTTAAGGTCTTAAAGAGGAAAATAATTTTAAACTACAATGTTTATTTATGTTTGTTTCAACACTGCACAATTTTCCTTTTTAATTTTATTAATATATATATATGTGTATATTGTGTACGTCAGATATATTAAATAATGAAATAAAGACCTTGCTGAAGAGAAAAAAAAATACATATTATTTCCAATTAGTTGGGGGATTTGAACTATAGTTGACAATAAAAAAGAGAGCATTTATCCAAAAACTGCAAAAAAAAATTATTTTATGTCATTATTTACTCAATTTACATGAGAAATAGTATTTAAACAATACTAAGGTGTATTCCATTCCAATACTTGCCTACCTATGTATTTGGTCCATTTCTGCTATGAGTCATCATTTTCCTTTTCTATCTTGGTCCATATTTTCCTAGGCCGTATTTTCCTGGTCCATTTCTTCTGTACATCGGTGTAGGACGATGGTTAGTGCTAAAGTGCATGGTTTTTAGAGTAGGCTGTGAATTTATAAAAAAATATATATTGTATTTTAAGTTAGGACACTACATTTATGTATTTTTGAAACGGGATTGGTTGAAAGAAGAGGAGGTGGAATAATAATAATAATAAAAGAGGTTAGCATTATGCAATAAAGTATATACGAGGCTGTTTCGGATAATGATGCGAATCAGTTTATATCTTGCAAAATATTGTATCAATCTTCTAAATCATAGGCTTAGATTAAAGCTCAGAGAAATTGGATTGATTTCTATCTTATGTATCAAAACCGTTTTAGAACTTTGTTTTTTTAAAGAAAATCAAGCTTTGTTTTTGTTATTTCGTAACATTAGGTCAAATTTTCTCAAAAAAGAGAAATGTTGCTCATCCACAAGTTCGTCGAGGACCTCGCCAGGAAGACTCCCGAAGAGATCAAGACCATAGTCGACACGGCCTTTGAGGTCAAGAGCATCTCCAAAGCCAAATCTACCGCATTTCAGCATTAGTAAAGGCCGAGAAGGACTCTTCAGACAAGAGAGCACGAACGGGAGGAGGAAGGTCCGTACCTACGACCTTATGGAGGCTGTGAGGGTGTACGTGGAGGCTGACCGTCGGGTGACAATGGAAGAACTGGCTATCAAGTTCGAGACGTCGATCAACACCATTTTCCACGTCCTCCATGACGATCTTGGGCTCTCAATCAAGTCAGCAAGATGGATCCCCAAGATGCTCACAGAGGATCACAAAATGAAGAGAGTGAGGTGCGCACAAGCCTTCTTGAAACTCAATTTTGAGCTCGGATTGGGGGTTCTGGACAAGATTGTGACAATGGATGAAACCTCTGTGTCTTTCTTCTCTCCTGAGTCCAAACGAGGGTCATCTCAATGGCTCCCGAAGTGCTCCAACCTGCCCCTGAAGTTCAAGCGTCAAGAATCAAGGAAGAAACAGATGGTTCTCAGCTTCTTCGACAACTGCGATGTGATCTTCTAGCACTATCTCCCGATGTGGACCTCCGTCACCTCGGCTGTGCTCAAGGATGTTATGAACATGTTTTTAAAGAAATTCAAGGAGAAGCGACCTGAAATGGCCAAAAGAGACTGGTACTTCCACTTCGACAATGCGCCGTGCCACACGGCAAATAGCACAAAGGAGTTCTTAGCCAAGAAGGAGATCAAGGTCATCGATCATCCACCCTACTCTCCTGACCTTGCCCCCGCAGACTTCTTCTACTTCCTTGTCATGAAGAAGATGCTCGAAGGTGTGGAGATCGTCGACAAGAGCGTCCAGAAGGAGTGGACCCGGGTCGGGAGGGCCATCCCGGAAGACAGGTTCCGTGAGGCCTTCAGGAAGTGGGTTGAGAGGTGGGAGAAATGTATTGGAATCGGCGGAAGTCATGTGGAAAAGATTTGTTAAAGTTGTTTTCGTTATAATTGAAATTATGTTTTATGATTATTTTTCCCCCGCATATTTATCCGAAACAGCCTCGTACTCCTGGCTGTTGAAGAATGAAAATATATTTAGAGAGAAAAAAATAATCCTTCTGGAAGCTAATATCTTTTCATGGTTTTCGATCCAGTATCACTTATTATTATTAAATTAAGTAACTGCACATACTTAGAAAAATGTTTATTTTGTTTCATCGTATCTGTTGATAAATGGATCATTATTAACTATTAGACGTGAAAAAAGCCCCCCTATAATACCAACTAATAAAATTATTTTTTTGGTGATTTTGCGAGAACTACCCTTTCCATTTCCTACTTATGCCTCAACCGACTGGGAATAAGTAAAATTGAACTACTCTTAACGGTACGTGGTGGCTCCTATGGCCCGCCCGCCACAGTGTATCTTTTTCTCACTAATGGAGCTGAAAACTTGTACTGGACCTAGGCAGCTGTTTCTTAAATTACTACACATTACCTGAATGGCTAACAACTTCAGCCGGATTTCTGATAATCAACTATATTATCTCGGGAGTTACAAGGATATTTGTTAAGCCATCCATCTGACTTGCAGCTGCCTTCGAAATATTGCCGCGGTAATGCCACAATCCTTGCTTTCGGTCCGTATTATCATAACTGTAGTGTTACGTTTACATCTCGTCTGAATCTATTGTCGTCACTAACAGCTGTTTTCTATTACTGATACAACTCACCACTTGTGTTTTACTGCCAACTAGCGACAATTACTTAGTATTAAACTAAATCGACAAATTAATTTTGTTGTTTGAATATTATACGTTGAAAATATAAGAAAATCAAATGTTATAAATATATTTTCTATAAAATCTTACATATAATGTTAAGGCTTTTTTTAAATTAACTCAATATCCAGGAGGTTTCAAAAAATAAAATGTCATTGAATCTATAAAATATTGAGATGGAACCTTAATACATTATAATTGTGGTTTTCATAACTCAATGCTCCAAATGATTACTATTATATAATCCTTGGTCACACAGTTCTAACGTGTATACGTAATGATTGAAATGACACGTATTTATAATTGCAAACTTTTCTTCAGACAATAAAACTAATGAGTATAATCAAATTAAATTGAATGGTAATGTAATTTTTATTATTACTTTTTTCTTAAATTAGAGCATATAGCGGTCCTAACTAGCATTCTCTCATTATTTCACGAATAGTTTTAATTAGCTATTCTTTTTCATAGTTTACTTTTATAGATACTGATTAGCCTAATTGATTAACTCTATAAATTCCAACGCTTGCCGCCCGCGTAATGCATTTACGTGCATATCTTCTTAGAAGATGCCAAAAAATGCAAAGAGAAAATGAGCATAGTTTTTATAAGATCCATCTATTCCGTCTTTAGAATGCCAATTCAAATAAAAATAAGCTAGAGAAGAGCAACTTGTAGAGCTTGTCTGCTAATGTAAGATGTAACATATTAAGAGGTGTTTCGATAACTTTGTAATTGTGTTATGAATTTCCTTAAATATTCGCACTTCAGGCTTAAATATTTAAAAATGCAACTTATAGTTTGAAGAATATAGCTTCTCATGTTGTAAGAGTTTTTGGGTATTTACGTGGGAAACACTGGGAATTGGTCTTTCATTCAGATAATGTCATAAAATAAAGAAATGTCTGTTTTTCGTTATAATTATTGTTTTAATGAAATTGAAAAAGTGCAAAAAAAATTATGCATAAAGTTAGGGCAAAAAAGAAGAACAAAACATTAGTAACGCCTTTTACATGAATGCTCTTAATTATTGAATATTTAACTCTTTACCTTTTTACCATACAAAAAGCTCGTATTATAAGCACTTAATGTTTCAATGAAAAATACACCCTTAAAAAAGCTTTGGTTGCAACTCCTTTTATTTTGATTGTTAAAAAAATCTCAAAAATTCAGATTTATGAACAAAAAAGGAAATCTTAAATTTTCTTTGTAAGTGAAACTGGACTTTGAGCCTGTTCCTAAGAACCACACGCAGTCATGATGCTAAGGGCCATATTTTCTCTACCTATAGAAATATGATATAACCAGGATGTCTAAATAACATACATATTATTGCTTGAATTCAACATTATTACAGCATCTTACAGTTATAAATAATTATATTTTGAACTATAACTCAGTTGATAGGTTTGAGAAGTGGTAAGTTATAATATTCATTTTTCTTCCGTTTTTATATCAGTTTGTATTCTGTCTACTTCATAAATAAAAATAATTTGTGTAAGAAAGAGATCCTGTGACAGCATCTATACTGTTCAACATGGTATCGATAAACTCCTTCAGGATATTAATCAGAGATCGCCAATCGTGGTGTCCCAACGACACCGTCCCATTCAAAGTGTCTCTGCTATGCAGACGCCTCACGTTGATTTTGAATGGAAGCATTCGGAACAACAAAGTCTGTACAAAGAACAATGCTTTATTTATTATTATTATGTATTGCACTAAAATTCACATTACAAAATAGTATACAATAAAAATATGTATCATATGGATTTAAAACACGAAAACAGGTAAATATAAAAAGGATTTAAGTATGATAAGAAAAGGAGGTGTAAATAAAACTAAACAAATACACTAAGAAGCCGTCCAGGGCAGAATTAGAGGTGTGAAAGCTCTTATTAAAAAGATTTTCACTGACCTCCGGCTAAAAAAATTAGTGAAACAAAAGCAGAGTTATCAGCAAATACAATGAAATTGATTACGAAGGTTGGCCACGCTTCGAGAATCACAAAGTATAAGATACTAGGATCATGGGTGGGAGAAAAAAGTTTAAGGGAAGAATATTGAGGAAATGGTCAACAAGGTAAATCATTCATGTCAATCTTGGGGAGCTGTGTATGTGTGACAGAATCTTTGCCTGGAACACATATATAATTCGACTGTGATTCGCGTGTTCGGATAACCCTTACGATAGGGAAGCCTGTAAGGAAATTTAGGAAAGAAAAGTTTACTACTTTAGTTGAAGAAAGAGGAAACATTTCTTATATCAGAGTACATACTAATCTCAATAGGGGTGGCTTGTCTGTAATGTGTGAGTATACTGTGAAAGTCCAAAACTTTTATTGGATCGATCAGGAAAAGGGTTGTCACGGAGCCCGCACAGTGGGTTCCCAAGCGGACATATCGAAATTTTAAAAGTTCTCGATCACCTTCAAACATGTAAAAGAAGTCAGTTACAGACAATATCAAAAAATGGTCTATTGTACTTCTAACTCCAATTTACTCTTAAGATATGCCCATTTGAAGTTTGCAATTTCATATTCGGAAACATTTCATTTTCTCGGAGAAAACTTTGAGTAAATATTCAAAAAAATGCTCAAAATTTCCACAAAACCCTCTAAATTATGTCCCTTAGGCCCGAATATAAGCCCAAATACCTATTAATTTGATTCAGTATCATAAATAGGGCAGCTTTTTCACATACATTCATGGTTTTTTCCACCAA
>CP045899.1:18142014-18197796 GCA_013387185.1 Caligus rogercresseyi
CCTATGGGCTTATATATCTACAAAATTAAAAGAAAATAGGGCACATGGCCATCAGGATTTACAGCAGAGTTTATAAAGCCCTACCAGAAATATCTGAAAGTTTAGCAGACCTATTCAATCATTATTTCTTTAATAATGGCTTGGATGAGAAACAACTATCTGGAATTTTAACCTTATTTCCCAGGCGAAAGGAAGCAAAGAAAAACTTGAAAATTGGAGACCCATTACCCTACTGGATGTTGAATATAAATATACTCTGGTTGTCTTACAGAAAGACTAAAACCTGTGGTAGAAAAAATAGCTCCCGAAACTCAGTTTGGATTTCGATCAGGAAGAGGTACGGAGATGTGGTAATGTCGCTGCAGGTTATGATTGAGGAGGCAAAACAAAAACAAAAAAATATAGCGCTTGCTTTGTTGGACTTTGTCAAAGCTTTCGATTCGGTGGAACATCTATTTATATTAAGAGAACTCCAAAGCCTTGGTTTTCCAATGATATTCTGCCGCGCCATAGAGACCATCCTGACCAAAGCATACTCTAAAATAGATATAGAAACTGAGCCATCAGTATATTTAGAGCGAGGACTCAGGCAAGGAGATCCCATAAGCCCTTTGCTTTTTATCTTAGCAATTAGACCCCTACAATTGTTGATGGATAGAAAATTAGAAGGAGTCCAAATAAACGGCTCCAAATATACAAATATTTTTTTCGCGGATGATGCTACGGTTACAATGAGTGGAAACACCATAGAACGTGATTTTAAAGAACTCAAAGCCATCCTTAAAATATACGAAAAAGAATCAGGACTCAAAATAAATGAGGCAAAAACACAGGTTCTTTCCAGTTTGGATGTAATTCAAAATAGTTTTGATTCTTCCAAAGTGGTGAAGTCAGCTACTGTTTTGGGATGCCATATAGGACTAGATGGGAGTAGAGAATCCAACATTCAAGCAATTGACGCAAGAATAACACGTACTATAAATGAAATCCATATCCATAAATTATCTACTCTAGAAAAAATAAAATCGTGGAACATGGTCGTTATTGGAAAAATAAATCACATTCTCAAATGTACTCCAGTCGTGGAAAAATGGAAACGGAAATGGATGGAAAAAGGCATGATTTTAGTAAAGGTGGCTAAAACAATTAGTCATTCAAGAATATACGCACCAAAATCACAGGGAGGATTGGGAATGACAGACCTTGGACAACACTGGGATGTCATGGCGTTGACATGGATGAGAAGAGCCCCGTTCGTCGAGTTCCCCTGGACAGAGTCCTATAATAATATAAAGAATAAAAAAATACCTTTGAACTCCCCTTGGAGAGATTTCTATCCCAAAGAGACTGTTGTTGAAGCGTATTGGACGGCAGTTGGTGTTCACGGCCCAATAGAGGGTAACCCCTTAGTCACCATTCATATTCCTAAACATAAAAGAGAAGAATTGGGCTTAAAAACTATTAACGATATTCTTACAACAACAAATATGGAATACCTTTCGGTTCAGATGCTCCAACGGTCCCTTTCAGCGCGATTCGACCCCTCAAGTGGGAGCGAGACAATGGAGTCGGCATTTGCGGTTTCAAATAAATCTGTGAAGAACCATTTGAGGAGGCAATGCGTGGACATTGATTTTTTAAACAAATTCAAGTCAGCCGTTGAGGACGAAAACCGTTTGGAGGATGTGATGATGAGAATATTTGACCCTATACTTACACCAGTTCAAATGTATCTAAAATATAGGATATCATCAGCATCCTATTACACAAAGCGTTTTTATGGAGATGTGAGAGATAATTGCTCTAT
The DNA here is from genome assembly GCA_013387185.1 of Caligus rogercresseyi. Classification (NCBI taxonomy): domain Eukaryota; kingdom Metazoa; phylum Arthropoda; class Copepoda; order Siphonostomatoida; family Caligidae; genus Caligus; species Caligus rogercresseyi. The sequence goes on from CP045899.1 coordinate 18,143,822, forward strand.
CTGTGGGAATCGGAATACAGTTGCACATGACTTCAGGGACTGCTCCATTCTTAAGGAAACAATCTCCAAGGTTAAGGACGGGATAAGCCGTCATATAGAAAGGGATCCAACCAGACACGAGCTCCTGTACGGTTCACAGAGTGGGATGCTCCACACAGAACATCATCAAAGGTCATTGTAAAACTGCAGTCCATTATTGCTCGCCTCAGATTCGATGGAAGCAATATAACACCGGGCATTGCTCTTCTGGCGCTTAACGAATTCTAAACTCCTCAACTCTTCGACTCCTAACCATAAGCACCACGCAGTATATACTAAGGCTTCAGCCTTCTATCATTTGTTTGTGTTTTTATTATCTTAGTACTCTCTTTTGTTTTATACCTCACGTGTCTTTTTTATTATTATTCTTATTTGTTCATCAACTCCCCCTTTTTATTATTGTGCATACTCCTATTTAAACTTCCCCGAAGTGACATCATATCAGAAGCATCCCAAGACGACACAAGTTTTAAGTTTGTACAATTCTCTACTCTATTAAGTATAGTATATTACGTCATCACATGATTTTTGTCACAAGATATAATATGTAAAATATTTATTACATTTTGTCCTAGAATATATATATATATATATATATATATATATATAGAGGATAATTGGATAATCACTCAGACAATAAGACTTAGAAATATTTGAGTTACCAACTCAAGCATTGTTATGATCTTAGTTATATTCTTGAACAGAGGTATAAGCTCCGGGAAAGGCATACAAAAAGTAACTAATATTAATATGGGAATTTGAATATTTGTAAATATATATATATTTTTTTTATAAATAATAATATTTATTTCATTCTTCTAGGGTATCTTACATTCCGTACGTTGCAAACGTACATTATATCAATTTTGTACTCTCAAACACATAATAAAAGCAATAAAGGAATACTATAAGACAAGAAATTAAGAGTAATAATAAAAATAAAAAGGAATTTAAAAGATATGGTTGATAAAATAGTGGCAGCTTGATCTTCTCAGTCCACACGAAGGAAAATAGAATATTTGTAAATATTCAATTAGGACTTCATACAATATAATGATTCTAAGTTTATTCTTTATTGATGATTTGTTAATAAATGTTTTGGGCATTTAATCCGTTATATCAAAAAATTATAAGAAATATTTTTGGTTTCTGATTCATAAATCGACTTATAAACAGGGATTTTTTTAAACTCAAGATTTAATTATCCTGACGTATTTTTAGACCACAATGCCAATCGCTCTTTTTATTGACATTTTTATTTGCAACAAATATAATTCCCGAACAGGAAAATTATTTTTTAATAAAAATACGGCAAGCAATAATAATGGTGAAGGATACTCTATGTATGCCTGTCATAATTTAGTTACCTCACAATTTGTTACAAGTTTCTTTAGTAATTTGAAAACTATATAGGATCCCAGTAACTCTCCAATATATCAATTATTGAGAAAATGTAAAGAATTCATGCAAATATTTTTTCGTTCGTAACGAATCACAACAGCATTCAGCGCAACCTCGTCGGAAATACCTATATATCCTGGGCCATTTCTTCTGACACCGAACAAACAATCATGAAACGACGGGACCCGGCCCGGACTTTAATATATTCGTTCGTCATTCTGAAAGTTTTTTTTATATTTAAAAAATTATTTCTTTAAAAAAAAACGTCGTCACTTCAGAAGGACGAAGGAACCCATATATTAACCTCGCGGCCCGGCTTGAAAAACTTAAGTCCCGACCCAGGTCCCGGCGAATAAAAAGTGTCCCGGTCGTTTCCTGTAAACAATATAGTATATGACAGACAAATACAACGAGTATTTAGGACTTGATGTAGTTTTCACAACAGACGATTCCCTTCTGAATTATGTGTGCAATGAATGTTTCAATTGAACAACTAAGAAACTTTTCTTTCATCTTTTACGATTGAATAAGACTTCACCGTCTTGGTATTTACGTTTGAACTTGAAGAGAAATTCATGTGGATGGGCAATTGAAAATGTGATTTCCCTTTTCATCCAATCCCTCATTTAATACTACACCATAATTGTGGCTCATTTTTGGTTGTTGTAGAGTGAGTCAGCGAAAGTTGTATCTATGTTGAGACGAAAAAAAAAAGGTACCACTAAAAGGGCGTTTTCAAACAGTATTTGTTCACTCAGTAGTGATTTTGCCTTACAGGGAATCGTAGTAGGACGCAGCTTCAATATATTGCTAACACAAGGCACAAAAATAAAACGAGTAAATTATTTTTAAGCCAGGAAATAATCACTTATATCAATAAATAAACTTTAATTTGAGAGGTATTAGAAAACAGAGAGCAGAGCAAAAGATACTGAAGCGATAGGATAACTTCAAGTACTTCTCTATTGAGAAGAGACAAAAAAAACTGATAACATAAAAGAAGTAGTAATAAGAACAAAGAGACAAAAAAGACATTCGATGGACTAAAACCTGCTTTATGTATCTAGATAGTAGATTATAGCCGCCACATCATAGATATATAAATACATTCATAGAGGGCTTATTGGATTCTTCAGAGGAAAACGTTTTTGTGACCAATATAATCTCTATGATCAGCTACGTAGTACAAATTACTTTGTTTACATTGGACACAAAAATACAGCTGAACGACGATGTTTCTCTGCTATGAAGGGAACAGGCTTTCTATATCTTTATGGCTACAATAAATATAAATACCTGGATGTATTGATACTATCCAGAAACAAGAATGATTATTCATTGACTCATACACGGTTTACTGTAATTTCATCGCGCGTAAACTAGAGAGGCACCGGATGTAACCTTTTCCTCAAATGACTGGACAGTATAGTGTGTCTTAGATTTTTTTTTTGCTCCAATCCAAAATCCGATCCTATCATGAGTTGTGGTTTTATAAGGACAAGAATTGGCTGCAATATTTTTTTCATCCATCAAAAATCCGTATGGCTACTTCCGGTCAACACTTCAGGTTACTTTTAAAACTCCTCCATAAATGAGTTTTCATGCATGAGAAAAAAAATCGTCATATAATATGGGTATAAAAATACTTTTTTATTATATTAAAAAATCGATATGTTTTATAAAAATGGTGTTTGCAACATGGTTGTTGACCGTAGTAAAGAAATTCGTACATATAGCGTAAAGCAGGGGTCTGCAATTACGTTTGGAAATGGGCCAATATTTTTTCAGACAATTACATCGCGGGCCATAGTTGTTGTCACAGAGAGGTCTGGTGGCCCGATTGAAGAGAAAGCACCACAAATGCACGCATTACATTGCCTAATTCACCAGAGTTCCTGTGCGCCAGACTCAGTGGCGTGCTGACAAGTATCATGGATAAATTGATGAGAGACATAGTCCGGGGTGCATCAAGCACACAGCACTGTCTTTTTAGTCAACTTGTTGTTGAGTCAGAGGCCTGCTACGAAGATCAGCTACTTCACAATGACGTGCGCCGGTTAAGTAAAGAAAGGCACTGGATACTTCAAGTACAGCAGATAATACCCATCCTCGAGCCACAAAGATATTATCGTCGATAATTTCTTCTTTTCGCTTTAAGGATGTGGCCTGTGAAGCCAACGATCTACAACATACATTTTCTCCATTGACAAAAATCATCGACCAGTTTCTTCCCGAATTGATTTTTCTCATCAAGAGATTCCTACAGGAGGCTATCAAGAAGTATAATGTCATTGATTCAAAGCTATCAGATCACAAAGCTATTCACATGGATTTAGACCCCCTCGAAAAAGTAGTTCGAAACAAAAAACAATGGATCCTAAATTGAAGGCTATTGGAAGAGCCTGAAACGAACAAGAACATTGTAAGCATCATCCAGGAAGCATAACACAACCTGCGAGCGGAACAGGACATTTTTTTTACTCGTCGAGTATATGCTTGCAAGAATTAAAACCTTTTGCAGGGGTGAAGGAGCAAAAATAGCCTTTAACAGAAAAAAGCAAATAAATAAAATCGAATCAATATCTAGAAGTTCACTTACACATGACGAAAAAAAAGCGAAGCTGGATAACCATTACAGAGAAAGTGATCTGAGATACAGATTTCAGGCGAAATCGAGCGAAATAAACGACCTCTCGCATTCAAAACTACAACTTGAACGTTAAGGAAACGTCAAAGAAACATATCTTATAACAGACTACATACCATCTCAACAGGGGTGGCCTGTCTATAATATGTGAGTCTAGAATGTGGAAAGTCCAAAACTTTTATTGGATAAGGAAAATATGGTTGTCACGGGAACCCTGGGTCCTAATTTTGGAGAAATTTTTTAAAAGAAAAGGATTTTTTAGTATTTAGTAGTATTTTAGTAGCAGGCACGTGCACAGATAAAAGCTAGGTGGTGCTAGAGCACCTGCCCTTTTGCCCTCTGGAGAAATGTGCCCTTTTTTGACTGATGTGTTTTTTTTATTGTTTGTTTTGTGGCACATGGACATCATGACATAGCTCAATTGTGCGCGGACGAACTATTGCGGGCGTGCTTCGCGCCCGATTAAAATGTCATTTTTAAAATCTGAGCACCACTAACTCTGAATGGCTGTGCACGCCCCTGTTTAGTAGTATCAAAGCGATTAAAAACACATATCTTTCTGCGTCAGAAAAATGGCTAAATTACCGGGAACTCTGGAGGTGAGAGACAAGTTCTTTCAAGGGCAGAGGAGTATGTGTCGCTTTTGCAACGAATACCCTGAAACAACAGAGCACATCTTTTGGAGTTGCGCTTCTCTTCGAGGAATCTTTAACTCTGTCTCAGAAACTCTCAAGGAGAAATTTGGAGCGGAGATTGGAAGGGAGGATTTTTTAGCCTTCTATCGCGGAGAAGAGGAGTCAAAAGTCAATGCTATCATCACAAAATTACAACAAATTATATACGCGAAGAGATCGTCGGAGGACCCCGATGTAGCAACGATTTTACCTATTTTTAAGTTACGTACCAAAGTTTTACGATTGTTTTAATTATTTTTACTAGTACTCTACAATGTATTTTTTTATTGGTGTAGTTGTATATTTTATTGTTTTTTCCTATAAAATTTTTGTTCACTCTGAAATATAGTTACGTCTGTTGGCCAAGAAAATAAAATGTTAATTATTTTGTCCTGAGTTATTTTCTCCCCTAGATAACTGCGAATACTCGATAAAATTAGCTCCATAGCTCGTGTTTTCGCTGGTGTCTTTAGGGGATTCGAACATAGTCTGAATAGAATTATGACCGTGACCATTCTTTTTTTAACTGCTTTAACGTTGACTTTGACCAATTCTCTTATGAAGAGGAGGACAGGACAGTTGACAAAAGCATGAACAACTGAATTTAACAAATTCCAAAGGCCTATTAATTATTTTTTTCCCTTCCTATGTGCTTCGACAGAATTGCAGTATCCGACGGGATATAAATAAGTCTTATAGCATTAAAATTAGTCACTCGAACCTAGAATTTTATCATATATGAGGTAGACCAAAATGACCCTCGCCCCCAACATTCAGAGTTAAAATCGCCTTAACGCACCACTATCGTATACTCCCTCTGTATAGTTCTAATCTTTCACATTAATATATTTATTACCTCCGCCGAAGGAGGTATTGTTTTCACTGGCGTTGGTTTGTTGGTTGGTTGGTTTGTTTGTCAGCAGGATAACTCAAAAATTGCAGAACGGATTCGGATGAAACTTTGAGGATTTGTTGGAAATGCCAAAAGGAACAAGTGATTAAATTTTGGCATCTCTGAGTGCTTCTTTAAGATGCAAAATGAGCTAAATATTACTAAAAATTTCAAGTTAGCCTACTCTGCCAATAGATGTCGCTGTGCTGTGCTCTCCTCTTTGATGACGTCAGTTTCTTTTTCTTTCCATGTACCTCTAGAGTGTAAACAATAAAGGAGCAGTATGTAGAGTTAAAGGGACAGTGCGTAGAGGGTTGGAAATGACAAAAGACCAAGTGATTCATTTGGTGGGGATCGGCGGAGGTTTGCACTCTCTGAGTGCTTCTAGTTGTTTGTAATATATTCATTAGCGAAAACACTTGTCTGCATCAAGGCATATTGAAATACATGGTATGCCGTATTGCCAAGAGTGATGACGTCATTAAAAACGTTGGTAGGCAGGAAAAATGATGTTATATATTATTTTGTTGATGACGTATAAAATAATATTAAGGTTTATGAGATTTCACCTTACTACATAAAACCTGAAATAACTATATCTTTTAATGTATATATCTTGTATATATACCTATATGACAAGGTTATATATTTTAATAAGACTTAAAAAGAGGTCACAGGTTTGACTCTCGAGAGGGGTAGCTCAATATTGGGCCATTTAATTGAAAAGACTTTATGTTCAAGGAGTAGCTTTAATGTTACAATGCAACATCATATCCATATTAATTATAATTGATGATCACACAGAATCCAAAATCAATTTGTATAAAAAGATCATTTGTGAAGACATTATTTTATAATAAACTAGAGGCATATATACACTCAGAGAGTGCAAACCTCCGCCGTCATGAGCCTTCCGAGGCGGATTTTTCACGACTGGGGAGGCGTAGAGAGACGGGGGAGGGTTCCCCTAGACGGAAATTCCGAGAGAAACACGCTCCCGGCACCCAATTTCACAGCACAGCGACATCTATTGGCAGAGTAGGCTAACTTGGAAAATTTAGTAGTATTTAGCTCATTTGGCGCCTTAATTATGCACTCAGAGATGCCAAAATTTAATCACTTCTTTCTTTTAGCACTTCCAACAACTCCACAAAATTTCATCCAAATCCGTTCAGTACTTTTTGAGTTATCCTGCTGACAAACCAACAAACTAACAAACCAACAAACCAACAAACGCCAGTGAAAACAATACCTCCTTCGGCGGAGGTAATTAGTTAAACAAAGCATTGTTGGTAAAGGATATAAATATTTAAAACCATTAGCCTAAGAAAACCTTTTCCGGCGTATTGTTATTCTGGTTTAACTAGTAGCTCAGCTAAAGTTTATGACTCCATAATTGGGGATTAATTCATCTCACCTCTTATTCAATAATATTATTTTACAAACACCTAATATTATTTGAGTTATATTTTCTATGAAGGACTAAAATATTAAAATATAGAATGAAATGCGAGGGCATGGAAAAGTTTGTAATAGAAACTAAAGTGTTGTGAGTCTGGTGCACTCATTATAACTCAAAATCATGACCTTCATGTAAATGTTTCTTTTTGTGTTCCCTTTTCTTAAATGTATGAAAATAATAAGTATAATATGGCAAAAGTGCTAAAATTTAAATTTACTAACTTCCACTCCTTCATGCAAACTGCGTGGACATCTAGGGCTCAATTGGGTAAATATTTTGCCAGCAGCTTTGCTGGTTGAAATATTAAATATAATTATTTACAACTTATTACAAGTTTACCTGGCTGTTCTTGCATTTAAACTATCATCACCGGTTTATTGTTCCATTAATCCGGTTAGCATATATATATATATATATATATATATATATATATATATATATATATATATATATATATATATATAGTTAAAACATGTTATTTTAATTTGTGGATCCAAAATAAACGTCGACACCAGGAAACGACCGAGACACTTTTTCCCCCGGGCCAGTATATTTCGTTCCTTCGTCATTCTGAAAGTGACGACATTTTTATGAAAAGAATTTCCTAAAAAAGTCCTGGCCCGGTGATTTTTGGACACTGGGCTGGGACACTCAAAAACAGCCGGGACCCAGGCCAGGTACCCGATCGTTTCCTGGTCTACACGCTTACTGTACTTGAACTAACATCACCTTTTTCGACTACTATGACCTCCTAATGATAAAAGGAGCTTATATTCGTTTATTTGATAACATATATATTTGCAAGCCCTTAAATGTCATAACAAATCTTCAAAAAATTGAACATGTAACTATTGTCAAGTATTGTTCCTTATATATTTGCCGATAATAGGTTAAAAAATGTACCATCGGCGACGATATATCGACAAAGCAATGTATTGGTCGACCCCGATATAAATGATATTATAGTGTTTTGACCCATTTATCCGTTCTACCTAAGATAAGTACTTCCTTTAGTTCCCCTTAAATCTTATCATAAAATAGACGGATATTTTTAAATAAACAAACTACAGAATGTAATTCGTTTCTTGTAAAATGAATGTATTTTCCACAAATAAACCTTTGAATACGAGGTAAAAGGAGCAATTCAATTACCAAAGAGTAAAAGGATTCAATGAGCATAAAAAGTAATTTATTTTTCGTTATAAAATAATAATATATTTACTTATGTCATTATGTACACTTCAACTTATGCTTTTTTATATATTTGAATTATAAAAGAATATAGTCAATATATGCTTGACTGCTATGATTGATTATATAATTTCAATGTACTGTCCATGACATCCATGACTACCCTTTTCAATGCTTGTGCCTTTATTATTTAGCTGTAGAAATATAACATAGTGTAAACTCAGGCCACGGAGCAAAAAAAAAGTTATATATTTCATTGATTAAAACCACTAACCAACAATGGTTTATATTATATATTTTAAAAGTAAGGGAGATCATAGTTTTTTCAGTATGATGGGTTTAGTAGAATCCTTCTCATCAGTATTCAATAATGAATCCATGAGTTAAAAACATGCATGATTGACAGCCTATTCAAACAAATTAAACAAAAAAATGCACTAATCGCTTTCACTACCTATAACGGTGATCTTGATAAGGAATTCCTTGGATTACAACGAATGTAGTGGAGGATGACTTTTATGTCTTCATGGGTATTAAGCATCTCAGACATAAATACGAATAACAAGCAAAGTCTTGTTGGCTAGATATTCCCTTCTACATATTTCTAACTATGCATGTAAATTATGAAAGAGGAGTAAAAAACCACAGCCTTCGTTAAAAAAAAACGAGTTTCCCTGTCACTCATTTCATAAATAATTATATCAATAACAATAAGATTTAATTTAAAACAATGATGAAAACAATAGAATATATATATTCTTCTAGAGGGGGTTCTATAAAATAGAAAACGTAGAGCTGGTTTTTTTGTTATTGTGAGGAATTTTCTTTTTAATGAAGTTTCTCACAAAATGTTTATGTCTTACTTGATATACTCAAGGCCTGTATCCAAACGTCGTTACTCATGGCATGAATATTGATCACATAGCCACCTGAATTTTTATTCATTTAGTTTTAAATAAAATATAGGTCAACTTTAAAGTTATAAATTTACTCATTTTAATTAAATAAATTAAAATATAAGTCTGAAAAGAACGCCATGAGAATACTACATTCACATTTAAATTTAAATATATTTCTAAGAATTTAATTTATATTCTTTGTTTTGTCCTTAAGTAATGCAAAGCTTTTATTCGTCAAACTGCTGGTTTATATATATATATATATATTAGGGTTGTTCTTATTTTTCAAATGTTTGAAATGTTAGCAACATTGTGGATTTTCTGTTTCTTGGGGATAAAAGAAGACGACTTTCAAAGTTTGAACAAAATCGGTCAACATTACGAGGTCGCGCAACGAGGTCAAAGTTTTAAAAATTTAGTAAAAATATAGTTTTCCGCAAATTTCTTCAAAATGGTGGACGTTACAGACTTCAATAATATTATTATTAATTTAAAGGAAATCTAATTTACTACCAGACGTATGTTTGATGTTTTTTAATAAAACAAAGTTTTCAGTAAAAACAAAGAAAAAATGGAGTGTGTATTGTTAGCATATTTCATAGCTTTTTTGTATCAATTAACTTCACTCGCCTGTAGAAGATGACTTGTTCGCTTCAAAGTAAAATAGTACTTTTAAGCTTAGTAAACCTTTGGATGATAAATCCAAAAATGACCTTGGTTGCATTCTATCAATTCAGAATTCAGTACAATCTGAGTTTACATCATATGATTCAGAGCCTGTATTGACCTATAAAAATCGATTATGAAAAAAATAAATAATAATGTGTTTCTTAGATTTGCGTCAAGGGATCCTCTCAAAATTTTACTTTGTCTCTGACGCATTTATAATCCATTATATGCGTCATTTTGTACGCGAGATAGGCTTTTTTTAATGTACATATAACTCTCTACTTATTAAATTGACATGATTTAGTATACCAAAATATTAAAGCTGGTTAACCAAGATTTCATTTGATAGGTTTGGTGTTCTAAAAATCGCTATACTTTAAGAGATATAAGCAAATACATTTTTGCACGTACTCTCCCCCCAAAATTGATCTTTTCATATGAGAATATACGATTACCATTTGGTAACTGCTGTTAGTGTTACCTGGATAGAAAGAAAAAAAGAAGGGAGAGAAGTGAGGCAAAATACTCTCTCCCTTCTCTTTCTTTAATTAATTTTTAATTTTTTTATTAGATTAATATTATTGGGACACAAATTATATATATTTTCAATTTTTTTTTTTGTCGGAAACAGGTACTGAATGTAATTATTTTTATAGTCCTTTATATTATTCATTGAGTATTCCTTGGGTCGTACAATTGCTTCAGTAAATATCTATCGAACCATATAGGAACAAAAAAAAAGTTAATATTTTATTTATAAGGTTTAGATGGGACGAATTTGATATTCGGCAGATCGGTAGTTATACAAACGGGCCTTTTTTATAACCTATATAGATAATTTATTTAAGCTACTGAACCAGTATGTAAATTAATTTTCATTTAGAATATTTATAAATCAAATAAAAATCAACCTTTTGAACACAGATTTCTAAAACGTGCTCAGTTTGGTGGTAATTTTAAGTATTTTGAGTATCAAGTTAGATATACTTACCTGCTTTGTAAAGAGGCTAGTATAAGTAAAAAAAAAATTATGTTATGCAAAGGGATGGAACAAAAGGTCATAAGAATGCCCTTAAAACCAATAAAACTCATAGATTTTTCGTGAAGAATTTGTGAAAACATTATGCAGAGCTAAAAATGTTTTTTACCCTCAAAAGAGTGCATTTTTAATAATTTTCTAGATATTTAAGATCAGACACAAGATACGTAATAAATTGTGCATTTTGTACCACATATATTTACATGATTCGTAGATGCAAATCCCATACAGTTATGCAGATGATATTTTGATCTAATCTTTGGTCATAAAGTTTATATATTTTATGCAATCCAAAAAAAGCCGCATACTAAAGAAGTGAAAAAATATATCAAGAAAATGACGCGTCTTCTTCAGGCACAAAGACAATAAGATAGTGTTGGAATAGAAAAATACTTCATCTTTTTTTTAGGTAACTTACTATTATATATTTTTATATAATCCCTGATATCTTATATAATTTATTGTTAAACAAGTCTTTTTGTTCTATCTGAAATAATTTTGAATCCCATTTTTATATACAAGTTCCTGTAAAATATGTCTCGTTCCTGCCAAACCAAAAAAACCTTTTAGTTGTTATGCACAAATAAATTTTCATATATTTATTTTATGTTTTCAAAATGAAACCCTTTATAACTGTTAGAGTTTGTATTGATTTCATACAATGAAAATATAATTTACACTGTGATTTCTTATGTCGATCGAGGTTCATGATAGTCATTAGTTCACTCCGCTAAAAGTATAAATGAAATAGCGATATAACATGAGGTGCCAACTGTTTATATATTCGTATTATTCCAGTTCCTTTCCTTTAAACTAATCACGTTTAAAAAAGTAATTATCCATGATTATGAACTAAAAAAAAATGATATTCAATTTTTATGTCACTATAATGCTTCGACATATTTTTAATTAATTTAAGAAATGGGTAAATAACAATTAATCGATATTACTAACCATATGAAGCATTTGCTTTTTAACATAACCTTTTGATGGGCTCATGACTTTAGATCTCATAATCCCTTCTATCATCGATTGAGAGTGGAGTTGGGCAGCAATTAGATTTGTTATTTCAACATTCATTCTCATAAACACATCTTTCTAAACATTCATTTTATTATTATTATTATATATATATATATATATCAGGAAACGACAAGGACACCTTTTTTCGCCGGGACCCGAGCCGGGACTTAAATTTTCAAGCCGGGCCGGGACATAATATATATTTTCGTTCCTTCGCCATGCTGAAGGGACGACATTTTTTTTTTTTATAGAATCTCCCAAAAAAAATTTTTTTTTTAGAAAAGAATCTACAAAAAGTGACAACGTTTTTTAGAAAAAAATCTCCAAAAAAAGTAACGACTGTTTTTTTTTAAATAATCTCGACGTTTTTTTTAGAAAAGAATCTCCAAAAAAAGTGATGATGCTTTTTTAGAAAATAATCTCAATTTTTTAAAGTGATAACGTTTTTTAGAAAAGAATATTTCGAAAATTCCTTTCTGAAAAAAAAGTACTCACTTTTTTTGGAAATTATTTTCTAAATAAAATTTATGAATGACAAACGAAAGAAAATATTGAAGTCCCGGCCCGGTGTCTAAAAAACCGGGACACCGGGCCGGGACCCTAAAAAACAGCCGGGACCCGGGCTTGAATAGCGCACTGCCTTGAGATTATATACACTTTATAAATAAAACTGGCCAACAGCCAAATTTAGGTCGGAGTAATTTTTACTAATTCTTATAGAGTTTTATCACTGATTCCGAATATGGTATTCATTTTTAAAAGTTAGTGATAAATTCAGAGCTAAATGGATTTCAAATTTTTCAGCACTTTTTCGATTCAGAGCCATTATTGACATACAAGGACTGAAGTATAGAAAAAATAAATAGTAATGATTTGATAGAACTTAGATCAAAGTACTCATTTCAATTTTTACTTCGTCTCTGGCACATTTAAACTTTAAAATATATGTCATTTTGTACGAAAAATGAAGGGTTTTCTTAGAGACTCACTGTTCCTCACTCAAAGGTCTTACATGATTAAAAATTAATATGAATATGAAGAAAAAATATCAAGCTTTAATTTGATATGCTTAATGTTCCATAAAATGCCTTATTTTAATCAAAATTAGCAAATGAATATTTTTTAAATCCTCTCCATTTTGCCCTTTTTTAGAGAAATTCATAAGTCACCCAGTGAGATAGAAACAGAGAGAGAAACTGACGTCACAACGTATGTAAACAATAAAGAGTAATTTTCCTTCTTTCATTGGAATTTGAGTGTTTTTTCCCGGAAATCTTCCGAGGATCCAGGATTCCTAATGAGTGGCCTGCCGGCTGTGCCGTCGTACACAACATTTGTGAGACGAATTCATCGTGACACAGCCTCGCATCAAGCATGGAGCAAGGAGTGGAAGCTTAGGAGGACATGACTCCCCAGAGGGTGCTTAGCCTATTCTCTTTGCATCAAAGAGGATGATGAGTCGGAGACAGACCCTCAAGGACATTACCCCCCCCCCCCCCCTCCTCTCTCTTCCTTAAGGCTGGTTGGCTGGCTTATTCCGTCTGCTCAAAGAAGATGACGTGTTGGTAGAGCGCTCTCAGAGCGTTAACACCTGTGCACCTGGAGGATCAAAAAGAGAGGGTCTGGAGCAACACAACAGGAGAAGAAATTCCTGTGTAAAACAACTTCAGAGCTTAGTGGAACACATCTGCTTCAGTAGAGCTACCTACTCTAACTGACCAATTCTCCACTATGTGTTTTTCCCGGAGCAGCAGGCATGCTTTTTGAGCTGCCCAACGCCCACATCAACAACTCCTCATCTCCAAGGCACTGCACCACCCTTCTCCCTGTTACTACTACTGCAGGAGTGTACATTTGGGAGAATACAACAATACGCAAAGGTGTCTCCCCTCCTTCCCCATCCCTCTTCTTCCATCTACTTAAGTACATTTGGTGAAGAGAATATAGAGCGCAGAGGTGTCTCCCCCCCTGCTTCAGTGGTTTCTGGGCCTGTAAGCATAAACCTATTTAACTACAGGCTTAGGGCCTTCGAAATTAAAGCCATATACAAAAGTGGTTTTTGGTTTTGAAATTAATGGTTTTGGCCATAACTCGGCAACCAACCATCACAGAGAGGTGAAACCGGCACCATTGGATTCGCCGTCAAAAGCCGCGCCACCTCAACTACCCAAAGTCCACGACCTCGAGAGGCCGTCACCGACCTCCGACCTCCATAGCAAGCGATAGCTCTACGGACTCCCCGGAGACAGACGAACCCCCCGCCGAGACCCCCGTTGGAATCCGCCGTCGTGCCGCCGAGATATCGACCCCCGAAGTTGGGATATTCCTGAAATTCAGTGCTATTCCCACCGGATGAGGTCGAGAACTCCGGCCCCAAGCGCCCTAGGAAAGCGAGAGACAGTTCATTAGAACCGGGCAAAACCAAAGAAACTTCTACACAACGACCCGACCTCGCAGCCTCCGGAGGCCGTCACCGACCTCCGCCGACCTCAACGAGCGATACATCAATTTTCTCGCCGTATTACCCCCGTTCCAACGAAACCACCCCCAGACCCGCAGGTCACCGGATACCGGAGATATAGACCACACCCGGGTATATAATTCTTGGAATTGGAAGATCTATTAAGGGTTTTCACATTTAAGAGCAGCCATGGCAAATTTTACATTAAATTGTCCGGCCCAAATAATGAAAGACCCGTTCTATAACATTAGGAGCTATGACGCTCAATCATTTCTCGATTCCCTATCAATAATTGGTACAGGAATAGCAAGCGCAATGAAATTCTCGCAGAGAGCACAGGACATCTCAGACTATACGCCTGAGCTAGAGACCTGGGCCCTGCAAATTAACTGCCTCATCAATAGGATGCCCATACCTAATGGCATACCTGATACACTGCCATTCGTCCCTTACAGCCCACATAGGGCAGATCATAAGATGGTCAGGGACAATGACATATGTAGCGTTAAACCCCGGGAAAAAGTGCCCACAACGTGGCCAAAATTGCCCATAAACAAGCTAGGCGTTCCCCTTCCCCAACCCCTAGCCTTAACTCTCAGAAATCCCAGAAATTAATGGTATTTAATAACTCGTCAATTGTGGGGATCAACTATCAATCTTCTCCGAAGAAACATAGGAAGAATAGGTACAATGTTCGAGAGGTCTGCAATAATAAGTCATCCTCGGATGTTTCCTGGAGAAATTCAACCAGGAATAGTGTGAAAAACCCGCAACCTGTGGCTACATTCACAGCAGGCCCGCTACTCTGCTCTCCGTCTGAAAATAGGATGAGAGTGGAGTCAATTGGACTCCAAGTGAGTCCCAAACCCGTTGGACACCCAAAGAGTCCCGATATTCAAAAGACAAACGGTGAAAAAAAAACCCTAGACACTATTGGTCAGGCTCCATATGCAGCTGACCCGCCACTAGGCTCCCCTTCTGAAAATGAGGTAGGAGTAGGAACAGGGCATTCGATTGGACTCCAAGTGAGTCCCAAACCCGTTGGACCCCTCGAGAGTCCCGATATCTTAATGGTCACTAGTCCAAAAAACCCTTTGGACAATCTCGACCAAGCCCCATGTACAAAAACTTCCCCTAGTAATAATGAGATGGAAGATAAGAAGGTAGAATTAAGGCCTCCCACACCGGATGGTCATGGCGACCAAACGGAACTCCCATCACCAGATGATGTCTACGACATGTCTGGCATGGACTCAGAGGTTGTCGAAGATGACTTAATCTCGAGGTCAAAGGATTGTGAGGAAGGAGTGACTTATGATCAAGATCAAAGATTCAGAACTCAAATGGCCCCAAATACTATAATAAGAAGCCCAGACAGTGATTCATGCGAATCCACAGAGGCAGAAAAGGCTGAAATCAAGCGTTTAAGTGACAAAATCAAAAACAACCTAAAGACTCCTAATAGCCCCAATGGCAAAGTAGTCAAGAGCCCCAAAAACCTTTCGGACTCTAATCATGTCCCACATACTAGTGGCGCATTTCCCGAAACTCCCTCTACTAGTAAGAGGAAGAAAAAGAAAAAGGTGAGGATCGAGATCCCTAGTCCCCCAAGTGATCTGGACAAGATACTTTATGGCTGGGACGGTCCATGACCAGGATAGTCCTGTAAAAGAAGAATAACAAAATCCCAACCACTAACTTTTAAGTGGATTGACTCATAGAGGCAAAAACCTCGATTTTACTCTGTCTCTCTGCGGGAAATAACCCCTCTTCAAGAGACCCCCAACTACTATTGGTATATTCCAAGTAGACTCCCACCCATATTACATCCCACCCCCTTGGCACCTTACTGTCAGGAAATCAATGTGAATGGCTGCTCCTACCTTAAAAACGTCATTATTAGTGAATTATTTATTTATTCGTCTTATAATGTTTTTATGATATTTTATCCCTTTTATTAACTTTTAATGTTTTTAAATGACTGGCTAAGCTTGAGCCGCCCAAAATGCGGGCATCCAGCAAAGAGGAGTTACTTCCTATATCAACTGATAGCTTCATTCATATCTGTATGTATATAGTGTGTGGGTAAGGCGACTGGTTAGTTGCCGCCATAAGCCTGCACACTTTAATAAATTATGCTCCTGTTGGACAAGGAGCGCCCAGACTTGTGTAAAGCGAGGGCAAAGTATTTTTGTAAACCACGTGCCAATTTGAAATAAAGAGGGAGGAATGGACTCCCGTGAGAGAGAGAGAGTCATTGCCTTTGTCCTGTCTACCTACTAGCCTATTCTATCGGGGAGTCTCCTTTTCAAGTGAATCCATAGTTTTTTCAGCAGAAAAATGAATTACTTACGTTTTCGTTTGCAAAATTCACCTTTTATTAACTATGCAAAAGATACAGCGGGACGACCTCCCTTCCAGTCACCCACCCACGTCCTTCAAACTCATAGCCGCCGCCCAGAGGAGCCCAAGAGTGTACTTGATATATTGATAGAAATGATATTTCTTTAATAAATTAATTTAAAAAATGCAAACGAAGACATAAGTAGTCATTGTTCTGCTACAAAAAACGATGGATTAAAAAGGAGACTGCCTGATAGAATAGGCTTACTCCGAATAAACTTCCTTTTTGATGTAGGTGGACAATAAAAAAAACAATGACTCTCCGTGTTCGAGGGCAGATTGTAAATGGAATGCTTATTTGGTAGGGTTAGATTGACAATTTGTGACTCGGCCTTTGCGATGTCCCTGTCCACTTTGAAATCATCTGGAGGAGGTCGTCCTTGGTGGAGCGGATGCCATAGCGCTCCGTAGAGGACTCGGGCCCCATGGGGAAGATGGCTTCCACCTGAGAGTGTTGGAAAGTCTTTGCTTAGTTCCCAAGAATGGATTTAGAGTGACGTGAAGAGTGAGGCGAATGCAGGCGAGGGCGTGGTGGTGTTTGGTCCGCCTTCTGAGTGTGTGGGGGATCGGAGTCTCTCCCCAGGTCCATGCAGGGTCGCTTGTGTGGTATCTTCATGGCATGCCCGGCGGCTACTGTTGAAATGGTGCTCTGTTTCAGTATGAGTGGATGTAGGGCAGGTGGACCCCCCCCCCCCCCGGAATAAAGGACGGCGACGGATCGGTGGGCAGACAACTGCGTGTTTCATAAATGAATTATGTGTATCATTATGATTTGTGGCTGTTGAAAGGATTGTGTTGTTGGATGTCTTGTTTTATTTGGAAGTGTAAGGAGTTTGTTTAGATATTATTAAGATATACTAAGGAAGGTTTCGTGAGTTTGTTTTGGTGTGTGTCTCTTTTCTTTCTTTCTTTCTTTCTCTGTTTTCCCTTCTAGAAGTTTCTGTTGTTATGATGCTCACTTAAATACATGTGAAATATAGATCAGTATTATTTTAGCCTCCTAACGCGTCTCCACGGTTCCCTTATTTATTACATCCTCCCATGGCGCAGTCGGTTTACGGGTGCAACCTTCGACCCGTTTAAGAACCATCCCGAGAGACAGGAGTGCACGATTCACGGATCGAGCGGACCTAAAGCCTTCCCAACGCGACGAAGCTCCATCGTGGAAGCACCCGCTGAAAAGCCTTCGACGTCCAAGCTATCGTCGAAGCACCTTCCTGCGGCCGTCAAGAGGATCAACGCCTTCCACGACGCCGTAGATTTAAGTCCTACGAATCGCTCGACATGGATCCTCCAACACCAGCCGGACTCAACGCCTTGAAAGCTTCAAGGAGAGCACTAAAGGTAAAGTCACTAGACTGGCTGGAAACTTCATTACCATCAAGAAGGACCTGATAGATGAAGAAGACCCTTCAGTTCTTGAAATGGCACTCGAAGATTACACCACGGCATTTGCAAAATATGACGCAGCAGCCGATGCAGTTGAAGCACATCCATTAGTTGAACCAGTAGATTTGGACAACGATGTTATTCGAATTTTAAACACTCTTCGGCTAGATCAATTGTTAACCAGAGGACTCCGCAAAGACTATGATGCTCAGCAGGCTCAAGCAGCTGCCCCAGCACAAGCCAACTCGCCCCAGGCACAAGCTCTTCCAGCCAATGGCAACGTCAATGACCATGCACCTCGCTTCAACGCCAAACGCCCTCCAACGCTAGAGCAAGACATCGATGTTAGGAAATTCGCAGGATGGACACCACACTGGGACAACTATTACTACCTTGCAAAGCTGAACTCTCAACCTCAACGGACGCAGGTTGCAGCCTTCTGGGAATGTTGCTCTCCAGGTTTTCTAAAAAGGAATCGATTCAGCGAAATTAAGCCACTAAACTCTGTACTAGTACTCCATATGGGCAGTTCCAACTCATCACGTCATCACCTTAATGTCAATGTCGTGCCAAAGAAAGAAATGGCACTACAGTTTCAACTACAATTAAATCTCGACCAGATTCAGGTGCTGATATATCTGTCATAGGCCTCAGGAATTTCAACGAGGCCAACTTTGGTAACCTCACCATGGACCTTCCACTACGTGACAAGATCGCTGCCGTAGATGGAAGCAGGATACATCAGGTCGGAACGTTCAAGGCCGACATTACAGTAGATGGCCGGCACACCAACACAACCGTTGTCATCTGCAGTGGAATCTCAGGCTTTTTAATTGGCCTTGAGGATTGCAAAGCTTTAGATATCTCAGCAAGCACTTCCCTCACCCTCCGCCCAAGACACGCACACTCTTCAACGTTCAAACCAAGAAGCAAGAGTCCTATACGAAAATTTGGCCTGATCGCTCATCATGGCTTGAGACTCTTCCTGACCAGGATCCTTCACCTGACCTTATTAATGAAGTTAGCCAGCAGCTACTCCAACACTACGCTACTGTGTTTGATGATTCAACGGAACTTCGTCCGATGAAAGGCGCTCAGGTCGGCAAACCTATGAAGATAACGCTGAAGAAGAATTACACTTTGTTTGCCATCCACGTCACAAGAAAGATCCCTCTCGTCTTTGAGAAGCAGGTAAAGGAAGAGCTCGACTACATGCTGGAACGCAAGATCATCGCAAAGGTTGGAGACGTACCGACTGAATGGTGCCATCCCATTGTCGTGGTAGCAAAGCCAAATAACAAGATTCACCTCACCACTGACCTTTCAAGACTCAACTCCCAAGTACTTCGAACAACTCATCCATCGAAGATACCAGCCAACGCAGTCAGCTCCTTCAGTCCCAAGGACACATACTTTGCCAAACTGGATTTAGTCAAGGGCTACTGGCAAATGCCCCTTGCTGAAGAGAGCCAAGACTTAACAACATTCATTACTCCATTTGGACGCTTCAAATACCTCCGATCTCCGATGGGCTTCATATCAACGGGTGACAGTTACTCCTACCGTGGTGACATAGCTATTGACGGCCTGCAAGTCCAGAAAGTCGTGGATGATATGGCACTTGATCAATCCACCTACCGTGCCTGCATTGCACTTCTTTGTGACACGCTTGAACGCTGCGCAAAACATGGCCTGACTGTCAACAAGGACAAATCCGTACTAGGTGCTACTCAGATCGACTTCGTGGGATACAAGATTGGTCATAACTCAATAGTTGCCGATGCGAAGAAACTCGACGCCATCGCCGATTTCCCAACTCCATCCAACATCACAGACCTCCGTTCATTCATGGGCTTAGTCAATCAACTTGGTCAATTCTCATCCGATGTATCTGGCGCCGCTACACCACTTCGAGACCTCTTGAAGACGAAAAACACGTTTGCATGGCTCCCTGCACATGAGGAGGCCTTCAAGAACGTTAAGAAAGCGCTAGTCCAGCCACCAGTCTTAGGAATGTTTGACCCTACAGCAGAGACTTGTCTCCAAACCGATGCATCTAGGAAGCATGGTCTCGGTTTTGCCCTCCTCCAGAAGGACAAGGACGACAAGTGGCGCCTCATCCAATGTGGAAGCCGATTCCTCAAGGACGTTGAAACGCGCTACGCAATGGTAGAACTGGAAGCACTAGCCATCTACTGGGCCATCAAGAAGACGGAAACCTACTTAGCCGGTCTCCCATTCTTCACGGTTGTGACAGACCACAGTCCATTGATATCTCTCTTCAATAAATTCACGATCGATTGCATCGACAACCCAAGGGTTCAAAATTACCGCACCAAACTAATGCATTTCAATTTTCACACTGTTTGGGAAAAAGGCAAAGATCACTGCATCCCAGACGCCTTATCCCGGGCTCCAATCCGTCAAGCTGACGAGGACGAAGAAGAAGTCTCCAGCACTTCAGCCAATGCCATCATTCTCTCATCGATCGAACAAGAAGCAGAAGACATTCTCATCAACAATCTTCGGGAACAAGCGCTCAATGACCCCGACTACCAACAACTCGTCATCGCAATCACCAATGGCTTCCAACAACCCACCAACCGTTTACAGCTCACTTCCGGAAGCTGCAACCTGAACTCTGGGTCGACAATGGACTAATAGTAAAAGGCACCCAAATCGTCATCCCTCCCTCAGCAGTCAAAGACATATTAAAACACCTTCATTCAAGCCATCAGGGCATTGAGAAAACCAAGCGACGCGCAAGGCAAACTGTTTATTGGCCAGGATACACCAACGATATAAAGACAACAGTTGAAGCCTGCTCATCCTGCCAATACTACAGATCTTCACTTCCCCAGGAGCCCTTGGTTCAGGAGAAGATTCCACTCCGACCATTCGAAATGGCAACGTCGGATCTATTTTACTACGGCGGCAACCAGTATTTGGTCTACGCCGACCGTACATCAGGATTCCCGCTCATCGCGAAATACAACGGTGATCCATCTGCCTCAGACGTCATCAAAGACCTCAGGCGCTTCTTCTCCTTGATGGGTGTGCCAAATATTTTGCGATCAGACAACGGTCCACAATACGCTTCAGAAGAAATGAAAAAATTCTCAAGAAGTGGGGCGTAATCCACTGCCTTTCCTCACCGCACAACCCACAGTCAAATGGCCATGCAGAAGCCACGGTTAAAACTATCAAACACCTCCTTGCCAAAGTTGACGGGGACATCAAAGACGAAGCCTTCAGCGCTAGCATTCTTGAGCTTCGCAATACTCCGAGAGCTGATGGTGTTCACCAGCACAAACACTCTTTGGACGCCCTCTTCGTTCACAAGTCCCATGCCATTGGCGCTCTTTCACACCCAAGTGGCAACCAAAAGCCGAAGACGCCATCAAGAAACGCTTAGAGAACGCTGCAAAAGCCAAGATGTACTATGATAGGTCAACTCGTGTGCGAAAACATCTATCTGCAGGCGATAAAGTGCTCGTACAAGATACCTCAACAAAGCGGTGGGACAAAGTTGCAACCATCGTGGCAAGTGGCTTCCGTCGATACAGGATCACATTTCCATCTGGTCGAACCCTCTGGCGAAATCTGAAATTTCTCAGAAAACTTCCCACAACCTTCGAAACTGAAGATGATGACCGTCCTGTCAAAACCAACTCGAATCCAACGACCACCTTGAATGTCCTTGAGGGTCTGTCTGTCTCCGACTCATCATCCTCTTTGATGCAAAGAGAATAGGCTAAGCACCCTCTGGAGAGTCATGTCCTCCTAAGCTTCCACTCCTTGCTCCATGCTTGATGCGAGGCTGTGTCACGATGAATTCTTCTCACAAATGTTGTGTACGACGGCACAGCCGGCAGGCCACTCATTAGGAATCCTGGATCCTCGGAAGATTTCCGAGAAAAAAACACTCAAATTCCAAATGAAAGAAGGAAAATTACTCTTTATTGTTTACATACGTTGTGACGTCAGTTTCTCTCTCTGTTTCTATCTCACTGGGTGACTTATGAATTTCTCTAAAAAAGGGCAAAATGGAGAGGATTTAAAAAATATTCATTTGCTAATTTTGATTAAAATAAGGCATTTTATGGAACATTAAGCATATCAAATTAAAGCTTGATATTTTTTCTTCATATTCATATTAATTTTTAATCATGTAAGACCTTTGAGTGAGGAACAGTGAGTCTCTAAGAAAAACCCTTCATTTTTCGTACAAAATGACATATATTTTAAAGTTTAAATGTGCCAGAGACGAAGTAAAAATTGAAATGAGTACTTTGATCTAAGTTCTATCAAATCATTACTATTTATTTTTTCTATACTTCAGTCCTTGTATGTCAATAATGGCTCTGAATCGAAAAAGTTCTGAAAAATTTGAAATCCATTTAGCTCTGAATTTATCACTAACTTTTAAAAATGAATACCATATTCGGAATCAGTGGATAAAACTCTATAAGAATTAGTGAAAATTACTCCGACCTAAATTTTTTTGTTGATTTTTGTTGGCCTGTGTAATCTAACATGAGAGAGATATAATAAATGAATTTAGCTTTTTTAGCTGAAAAACTAAATATTTCATTTTTAATTAGTCTGCCGATGTATCAAAAAAGTAATGGGTGCTAGGAAAATTATCCCAGAGACAATTGCCTGCAGGAAAACTGCCCGCAATTTACTATGTTAAAATTTATTAGTATTTATGCTTATAATTATTCTGGGCTATACATCTAATGGCTTCTGCACCATGTTGTTATTTGTTGCTTGAGAACTGGATATTCTATGGCCTCAAGTTTGTCCAATTCATGTATTTTTACATTTACAAAAATGCATGCCGGACTCAAGGGCCTTATGTATTGTGTTGTTTACACGTATATTTTGTGACTCCGCCGATAACTTCAGTTTTTCGCAATTACTTCGCCGTTTTGTGGATTAATTTGGAGTTCTACGGATTCCTTGGGCTCGTGGCTATCGGTGAGAATCGTTAAATAGTCTCTAACTCTAATTTTCATTGAGAATTTTGAGTTTTCATCCGCTTTTTGGGGTATAAAAAGAAGTTATTTTTCTTTATTTTTCTTCTTTTATTCTCCCTTTTTATTATTGCTGCATCTTTCTCTTCTGCACGCACGCTGAGCTTCTGTTGTTCTTCTCTTCTTTACCCTTGATCCTTCACTCTTGAAGCAGGTTTAAGACTTAGTGAAGACATGGACGCTAATAATGTCCCTCCGGATAAGCCCCCAGATGAGGGAAGTTTAAGTAATAAAAGAAGTCGCTACGCGGACATTTTAAAAAAGAATAAAAGTCATGAAGAAAAGGGGGATTTTTCTCTCAACATAAACAAAAACTTTATGTGGGAGACATTCGTGGTCATATTAGATGACGCCGATGGAAACCCTTTTAAAAATGACAATGTTAAGCATCTGGAGATTTATGACCTGGCTATCCTTTTTGGATTTAAGGAGTTTGAGATCGCCGGGGCCAATCCTAGGTACGGCTTGGGAACTGCTTGTATTTATACAAAGTTTCCCATTGACATCAGAGCGAGACTAGAAGATTTGAAAAAGCAACCTCGCATAAAAGCTTTGAACAAAGATGGTATTCTTGAAGACATGACCTGCAGATTAAAAGGTCTTGACAAGATATCAATAGATAGAAAGAAAAAGTTAAAAATCACGTTGGTTAACACCTTCAAAAGAGTTGACGAATCTCGTCTGGTGAATTGGCTGGGCCAATTTGGTGAAATAATAAACCACTACCCGAAGAAAAACCCTGCAGATAGAAAAGCAGAGGAAAAATATGGCAATTACCGTGATATTTGGAGAGACGGTGATTACATTGTCGAAATTGTTGCAGATCCGACATGTATCCCTCAAATAGTCCCCTTTCAGGGTTTTTTGATAAAACTCAAATTCTCCGGTGTTATGCTACAATGCCAGAGGTGTTTTAACTTTGGGCATATGAAGCACCATTGTACCCAAAAACGGGTCAAAATTTTCGAATATGACAGAGCTTTAAAAAAAGGGATGGATGAGAGATTGCAAAGAGAAAAAAATGAAATTGAAGCATCAAATGCGTCTGCACCTGCGGTGAACGTGAGAACACAAGAAATTGTGGAATTACATTCTCCTACCCAACCTATTTCAAGTTCGGAATCTCCGATAAAGGACTTGATGGAAAGGCCTGCTCCAGAAAGTAGTACTGAAGATGTTGAAGTCAATGAAACGGGTTCAAATAATGTTAACGATGACAATGTTATCCAAGTCGAAGCTGAAAAGAATAGGGATGTTGCCACATCTCAAAGTTATGAAATCGTCCAAGATAATAACATTCCTTTATCAGTGGTGCCTCTTATGGAGCATCTGAATTCAAATGACGTGGCTCTTGACTCCAGGGGTCGGGAGAAACCCAAAAAACATCAATCCTCTCATTTAAATCCTGAGGATATTATAAAAGAGAGGACTCGATCTCAATCATCAAAAAGAGGTAGAGAAGTCAGGGGCAAATCTCCCACAAACGAAATAAATCCGCAAAAAATTCAAAAAAAGTGACATATTTTACGTTAAACTATCATTCTCATGAACTCTCGTGGATCATCTCAGACAAAAATTACGGAATATTTTGAACATGACATCTCAAGTGAAATGAAAACAAATATGGGGTTGAAGAGAATCCTTTCAATTAACACAAGGGGAGGTATGGAAAGACTACGACGGCATGCCTTAATGAAATCCTTATTTTTATCTAATCCCGATATTGTATGTCTCCAAGACATAAGATCGGTAGTTTCTTCGTCTTGTAGTTTGGATTGTAAAATGTGCCAACCGGGACTTTTCCACACCTTTTTCACAGGATCTCGGTCTAGAAGAGGCGTTCTTACATTCGTTTCTAAAAAGATAAACGTGGCCGAATGTGTAGATGAATATTCACACGAAAGCGATTGGCATAAAATTTATTTATCCTCAAATGGAATTAGCTTTTGTCTGATAAACGCTTATGGCCCTAATGCACGGTCTCCCGAATACTTCAAAGCTCTGTACGACTCCAATACGTTTAGTTATCTTCCTTCCATTCTAATAGGCGATCTTAATGTCGATTTAGATCAATTGCCGAAGTATCCTAACTGGACCTTTTTGAATGCAATAATATCTGGATGGAGTTTGGTTGATTGTATCAAAAAGTTCAGTCCAAATCAACTAGTGTCATGGAGAAAGGGGAACCAGTCTTCTAGAATCGACCTAGCACTTATCTCTCCATCTTTGATGAGTCATGTGAAAAAGGCTTTTTACAGGCCAGAAACGTTCTCTGACCATTATATTATAAATATAGAGATGCATTTCTCTCCTAAATCAAAGTGTTTCAAAATTCCACAATGGGTGCTAAAGAATGATAAATACATCTCAAAATTAAAAAGAAATTTACTAGAAAGTTTCCACGGCTTAGCATTTGCACAACAGGCGGCTCGGACCTTTACAAGAGTGGTTCGCATTACAACTGCGCAGTTTATTCATAATCAAATGAAAAGTGCGAAAGACGATCAGCTCAAGATAGAAAAACTAATGACTGAACATTCTCTATTTGCGAGAGCATTCTCTTCAGAATTAGATAAAGCGTATAGGCTTGCCGAAGTGGCAGAGTCTGAAATGTCACAAAAAGTTCAAAAGGAAAATCAGAGCAATGTAAGACTAAAAACTTTACTTATCAAAGATAAATACTCTGCAAAGACTATTCAGTGTATTTTGCATAGAGGTAAAAAAATAACCAATCTTAATGAAATACTGGACTATTTCCATACCCGCTTCCAGGAACTAGTACAATCAGAACGACTGAACTTTCCCAGGAAAAAAGGTTGTTCTAGATGTAAGATCTTTACACTAGAACGGATCACAACCTACATTAAGAAAAAGTTTAAAGACAAAAAAGCCTCTGGGATCGATGGAATTGATGGAAAAGTATTTAAACGCCTTCCAGAAGAAATAGCTCCCTTCCTCCTTCAGATAGGAGAGTCCATGGAATTGAAAGGCAGGCTTCCCAAATCCCTCACAAGAGGGAGAATTGTCCTGATTCCAAAAAAAGGAAATGGCACAGACTTCAATCATTGGAGACCGATTACTGTGCTTAACAACTCTTACAGGATTCTTTCTGGTATTTTGGCGCAAGAGATGGAGCCGGAGATGAATAAAAGGATTAATGTCTCTCAAAAGGGTTTTTTAAAATTCCGAAAAATTTCGGATGTTTCGCGAAATGTACAGGCAGTTATCGAGTCTGTCGACCGGCGGAATAAATTCGGAGCAATCATAGGTATCGACTTCAAAAAAGCCTTTGACTCGATTTCTCATCTCCACATTCTTCGAGGTGTAAAACGTTTTTTGCCCAAACAATTCTTCAATCCAGTCCGAGCACTCCTACTTAATGGGTCATCTGTGATATCTATTGGAGGTCTACAGGGAAAATCAATTGAACTGAAGAAAAGCTGCAGGCAGGGATGTCCATCTGCCCCTCTTCTATTTGTTTTAGCAATGGAAGAGTTAGTTCTTCTTCTAAAAAATAAATATACTGGTTTTGGAGTTAAGTTGGCAGACTACACACATCTCATCGATTTATATGCTGACGACATAACTCTCTCGGTTGAAGCCAATACGGAGACTCAACTAATCAAAAGAGTTGAAATACTCTTGAGCTTTTTTGAGAAATTCCAAAAGAAGTCAGGATTGGAGTTAAATAGATCAAAGACTTTTGTTCTTCCTATTGGCGCATGGGACGCAAAAGAAGGGCAAAATATATGGGGTTGCCCGGTAAGAAGAAAAGTCTCTATTTTAGGAGTTGACTGGGGACCGGAGGGGATCCATGCTGATAACTGGAGAGTGATGTTTTCTTCAATTCCAAATCGAATTACTGCATGGAAGAATTTTAATTTACAAAAGAGGATTGATTTATACAATACTCAGGTTGTCCCTGGTGTGTTGTATAAAGCAACAGCTTCTCCATTGATAGCAGAAAAGGTAATTGAGGAGGAACAAGTATGGCTCTCAACTCTTTTTCATAAGAGATATCTCCCTGCATTAAAGAGACCAAAGTCTATGATAGGTGGAGGATTAACTCTTTTATCCATTATTATTCCAAAAATTTATTTGAAAGTTTTTATCGATTTAACCAAAAATCCAGAAGCGGAATGGAGAAGACCTATCACAAAAAATAATCTTTATTTAAGGCTTTTATTTGGAACTATTTTAACGAATAAGACAACAGAAGTTTTATCAAAAATATGGGCAGCGGCCCAACGTATAATATGGAAGTTTAGTCCAGTGTATAGTGGGGAAAGTATAGTGGATGTGATTCATCAAAACGCATGCAAGCCATTCTTCTTCAGAAATTTGGGCACCCCACCTTTACTCGAGGAGTTAGCATTGGATCATGGCTCTTTTGATTTGAATTCCACAACAAACTTCGAATTTAGTAAAGATGGAAGATTCAAGTACCCTCTTCAAAGAGCTGCTAAAATGCATAGGATGCCATGTCCCTGGCATCTCAAGATGATGCCTCCTAATCTCAAAGAAGATGTCAACAACATACTAAACTTCTACATGGAATTGCTGGAACTTCCCGATGATTGGAGGAAAATAATTCGGTGTTCCACGTCAGGGATTCACGATGGGAAAAAATTTACGGCCCAGTTACAGATTTCCTCCAATTGCATCATTTTTAAAAATCATTGCAAGGACTGTGGCAAATTATATGTCAACACGTTACATGCCTTTGCAGATTGTCCTGCGATATCAATTTTGAAAACCTTTCTAGCTCTTAATGTTAAGGGTTGAACAACTCCCCCAATAACATTTTGAAAGGTATTTTATTGTTTGGTTTTCCAAAAAAGCAAAAAAATCGATCAGATGCTTCAAAAGCGATTACTTATACGATCATAAATGCTAAGGCTCTTATTGCAAAGAGGTTGACCACCAACGAATACATCCGATCCGAGGAACTCAGAGCCATAATGCTCTCAGCGGCGGCGAGATATGGAGCACTTTCGCTACGGATACCGTCAGTTGCGGAAGACTCTTGGAGTGTCGCCGCGAAAGAAATAAAATATTTCCCATCAAAGTCGAAGAGTCTTTTGAAAATAATAAAAAACTATTGAAATTTTATTAATGTTTTTTATAGATATTTCTTTTATTGTGTTCCATTCTATGTTAAGATATTTCTTTTATTGTTATGCATTCTATGTTAAGTTATTAATTTGATTTTATGTTTGTTAATCTTTTTTTGAAGTTTTAAGTTTAGACTAAAATGTCTATTTATGTATTTTAATACACAATAACTTCATTGAAATAAAGATTTGTAAAAAAAAAAAAAAAAAAAAAGGGCCCTCTATTCTTTATCCTAGTAAATGTCGCGCATTAGTGCAATTTAATATTTATTATGAGTAATGCAATGGTATTCAACATCTCTCCATACCTCTTCACACTATGGTCGTGGGTGTTATTTTATTAAAAAACAATTATTCATAGAGTACTCCTCGGAATCCTTCATACAAATATGTAATATAAATCCTTTCAAGTGTTGGAAATGAAGAAAATTTCTAATTTTATTGGCAGTCTCTCCATTGTGTAGAGCTTTATTTCTTCATAGACAGGCGATATGATGTGCCTGACACAAATATTATTTGTAAACAGTGGTCTCTATAAAAGTATGATAAATAATAGTAGTATCTTTGGTACGTACATATAAATTATATATTTTTATGATTGTTGCCAAGAAGTAGTTGAAACTTTTTGTATCAATAATAAACTAGCCTTTTTTCTTAGTCTTAGTTCGATGTATTAATAGAAAGTTTAAAAATATGATTTCCTGTTTCTTTCATATGATCCAAGTCTATATTTAGAATTGCATGTACTAAATTTTGCAACGCTTGATATATATATATATATATATATATATATATATATATATATATATCATAGGAAAAACGACCGGTTACCTGGCCCGGTGTCCCGGTTTTTTGATACACCGGACCGGGACATCATATTTTTTTTCAATAATTAGTTTGTCATTCAAATGTTTTTTAGAAAGTAATTTTTCGAAATATTCTTTTCTAAAAAAAATGTCATCACAATCTTTATGAAATTTTATTTTTTTTGGAGATTCTTATGGAGTAAAAATATACATTATAGATTACAACAAATATCTAAACAAGAGGTAAATCAATGGGATGGTTTTGTCGTATATTTGTTGTCGTTGACCTTGAAAAACAAGATAAAAGCAGACAATAAACAAATGCTTGCTTGACGTCGTTGTAGAGTCTAAAGCTTAAGATCACATAGTTATTGATGAGAAGGACAATGTTCCAAATGTTTCGAGAATACTTTTCAGATTCCCAGTGAACTCCTAACATCGAAATCTTCTTTTACACAGAGCTGTTATGGACCATCTTACCCTCCATAGGATCCCATAAATCTATGGGAGGGCGCAAGTTCAGGATCGGTTCAATTCCAAGCCAGACCTTACTTTCAAATTGTAAAATAGTTTTAAAATATTTTCAATCTTTTTTCATTGCACCTCAGAGTTGGCATCTAAGGTTAGAGTTAAATCGTCCGTGTAAAAGGTCAACCGGGTGTTTGGATTCATGAAATTGGACACCAAACCGCTATATTTTTAACTCATATACAAGTTTTTCAATAGCGACTATGAAGAGTAGAGAGGTAAAGACGGGCATGCCTGTCTACAGCTTGTTCTGAGAAAAACTATTTACCTTCAAGGCTCCTAAGGTTTTAGTAAAAGAGCTCGTCCAGGGTTTGTTTCTTTTAGATGATGGGGATCGAGCAGGAACGGAGTGGGAAGAATTTATCCACAGGACAATTATGCCCTCGCAGGCCTAAGAGGGCCCAATATACCATTGGGAGGCTGTCAACGGCCGTTTATGTTTCTTGAGGCCAGCGGCCCACCGGGAATAGTCCCGGTACTCCCGCTGGCCAATCCGTCCCTGGGATCGAGGTACTATCATCAAGAATGGCTTCGGAATTCAAATATGCAGATTGGAGTCTTTGGGTTTCCTCGCGACCTCTTGAATCAAGTTTCCTCACTTCCCGGACTGATCCTCTTTAAGAGGTGACCTGAAATTGGAATATTATTATTATTCGCAACGATAACGTAGTTTAGAGAGGCAGATACAACAACGCTTTCTTACTCAACTTCTACTTATAAAGTTTTCATCTCCAACATTTTTGGTTTAAATTCAGTGGAAGTCGAGAAATTGACTCTTATATTTCTTCCTCTCTATCGCTGGTCCTCCATTACAGATAGAATATGATTACTTCTTTTCTAAATAGTTCTAGTACAATTTGGAGATAACTTGACTGCACGCTACGCAAGAAGTGTCCATCCAGCCAATCCAACTTGTGGGAGAGGCATTTAGAAGTGTGTGAGGAAATTTATCCAGATTTCTCCATATATTACATCATGGCTCTATTTCATTTTGAGAAAAATTATGGCGTTACGTATATATATATATATATTATATATATATATATAATATAATATATATATATATATATATATATATATATATATATATATATAGTATATCTATATATATATATATAGTATATATATGACCTCCCAAAAAACCCACTTTTTGAGTCTTTACAATACCCAGCGATTCTGGTTCATTTTTTATGCTGAAAACGAATATCTAACTTATAAATTTCTAGTATTGTTAGAAATTGGATGTCACGTGGGTTCAAAGGTTTCGTTATGAAGCAAAACCTTTTTGTTATTACTTATTTTGAAAAAAAAATAGTTTTACCAAATAGCTAGATCAATTATAATTTGACTTTGGACTTTCTTGCAAATTTTTCGTCAAAAATATTTAGTGCCAATAAATGAACATAAGTGCTGACGCACAACCATTTTTTAAATAGCAGCTCCTACTAGAGTTCTTATAGTTTCAAGAAAGAAAAAGAAAAGAGGGTATTCATGTTGAGTTTTTTTTAAGTTATCTTTATATATATATATATAACATAGATTATATAAAATATGTATATTTATACATTAGAATAAAGGCTCTGTGGACGAGTATTATCTCACATAATATCTTTTTTATTTATTTTCAAAAAAATTTATTCAAATATATCATAGTATAAAATAATCAAATTCTATAAAAAATATTAAAAAATTTAAAAAGACGGGAGTGATTCAGGTGAGGAAACCTATAACTTAAATATATTTCATGATTAAATGTATTCTTATCATTTCCCTTTATAAGTGAAAGAAAAGTGTGGTTTTTGCAAGGTGAAAGATGAAACCAGCGAGCATTTTATTTTCGGATTTGAGAAACTTGCCCCGTTGTATACTGCTACCGGCGAGATTTAAGAGAGAATTTTGGCTTCTACCATTTGAAGAGAGACGATTTTATTGCCTTTACCATGGAAAAGAACAACATATCATCAACGCGGTGATCACAAAGACACATCACTTGCTCTACGCGAAAAGATCTGCTTTAGACAGTGATATCAGTGGCGTTTTACCTACTGTCAAACTTCATTTAAAGACTTTAAAATTTTTAAATAATACTTCATTACATCATGTTTAAAAAAAAACAATTTTATAGCAGTAACGTTGTGTTTAATTTTTCCTGCATTGTTTCTTTTTATTTCTTATTGATTTGTTGTCTTTTATGTGTCTGCTTGTTACTTTACCATATATATTTGTTTTTAGTCTTTTTGTAGGTATTGTGCTACCTTACGTATATTTTTTAGGGTTAGTTTTTTTTTGTTGATATACATGTCAATAATTACATATTTACTTTTTGTTGAATAAAGGATCGCCAGTTGGCCAAAAAAAAAAATATATTCCCTTTATAAAGCGATTAACTTTAAATTAAAAGCATGAGATGGACCCCTGTCTGGTGAACATAAAAATTATATAAAGATCAGTAGATAAAAAGTATTTAATGCAAAAAAAGTAAAGCGTATATTCGAGGGTTTAATTGCTTATATCAAAATGAATTTAAAAACTATGGAATATTATTTTTGTACTTTGGATTTTCTACATATATTATTCAAAAAACTATCGAGATGAAAGTATTTTTATAACGTTATTGATTTATTGTGGGGGCATATACTAATACATTATACTTTTTAGTAAATACAAAAAAATCATTTCACATTGATATCAGCGAAGTGGATTAGCTGCACAGGCCTTAGTCAAATTATCCAACTGGAAGGAATGGTGCTAAAGGGACGTTGTAATTGTTTGATTATTTTTTTAGCTGGACTTTTTTTATCTCAACTGCAAACGGAGCCATGCAAATAAATTGTTCATCGTAATTCATACATATTCATTCATTTCACACCGTCACGTACTTTTGCAAAATAGTGTAAATTATTTTAAGTTAAACACCCGAAAAATGTATAACCGTCTGTGCAATGTCAATTGGTAGATAAAGTATTGAATAGGACAGATAATATCTCTCCCCACTGAGTTATGTGCTAATATGTTGCTAAAGCGTTCAGATTTCATAGGTGCAAAGCCATTATTATTCTCTGCATTTAATTTATTACTTGAATGGGCTTTGTTGAATGCTTTGTGTATTGTTGTGTTATTAATAAAACAAAACATTTATCAAGTGAAAAAGGGGTTCAAAATGAAGTGTGGCAAAAAGATATAAATTGAATTGGTCATTTAAATGGATCAGTTATGACGAGGTTTGTTTGAGAGTTTGGATCCCAGTATAGTATTACAATAAATAGAGGAGGTTGGGTCTTTCTTCCAAGGCAGAATCGAATACATGACCTGGTCATCATCCCCTTTAAAGGAGTGAGTCTTAGAAAATTAATTTGGAAAGGTCAAGAATGCTCTGCAAAATATTTTTCTTTCGGTTAGACTTTTTATTTATCATCATCAACCAACAGTGTAGATAAAATACACATAAACAATACGATAATAAATAAAACATAAAACTAGGCAGTTGCGTAAAAACAATACATAAATGAACATTATAGTTCATATTTACTGCCTAGAAATAAAAATAACCTTTTATAAAGGGACAATAATACGATGTTCAAAGCTAAAATAATCAAAATAAGGCCGTTCTTGACATTAAATATTTTTTATTATGAACAGTTATACATACATAAAGTTATATATAAATGTACAGGGTAAGGCAGAATTAGTGAAACATCGGATTGTAAGTGCAATATCTCTCTAAATATGAGTTTGAGAGGTTTTGTTATCATATAAAATTATGTTTCGCGTACAATTGTATACAATCTGCTGTGTTGTTTTCACAACTTTTTGTTGAAAAACAACGACAAATGGACCTTGAAAGCAAGGGAACGACCATCGTCAAGTTGTTGGACTCTGACCAGTCCCACAAGGCTATCATGATCATGCTTGGGGTAAGCTGAAACTTCATCTGGCGTGCCAAAAAAGTTATCAAAGAGACAGGCTAAACCACAACGAAGCCTGAACAAGGAAAGAAGCGATCAGTGAGTACACCAAGGCTGACCAAGGCCGTCAACGGCAAGATACTTCGTAACCCGCCCGCTCAATGAATAAGATGGCTCAAGAGTACAACGTATCTGCGAGGATCATCGGGAGGGTGGTCAAAGCAGACTTGGGCATGAAGCCGTTCAAGTACAGGAAGATAAATCTACTAAACGAGGCCACCATGGTCAAGAGGAAGGCTATATCAAAGTTGGTTCTCAAATGGCACACAGACAACCCTAGTGTCGTTGTGATCTTCTCTGATGAGAAACTTTTCGAGACCACAAAGAAGTTCAATCCTCAAAATGATCGTATATTGTGCAGGGTTGCTTCCAAGATCCTAGAGAATACCAGAAACGTCTACCAGATGCAGAAGCCAGCATCTGTGATTGTCTGGGGGCCGTGGCCTCCAATGGTAACAAATCACCCTTGCTCCGGATTCCAGACGGTGTTAAAATCAACAAGATCGTGTACTTGGACTTCCTAAAGACCAAAGTATTCCCGTGGATCCAGGAAGAGTTTGGTGGAGTCCCTATTTGCTTCCAGCAAGACGGAGCTCAGACCCATACTTCAAAGATTGTGCAAGACTGGTGTGCAGCCAATTTTTACCACTTTTGGAGCAAGGAGCTTTGGCCTTTCTCATCTCCTGATTGCTACCCCCTTGACCTTGCCATGTAGGGGATGGTGTAGAGGAAGGCCAATGCTAACCAAGGGTCAATAAGGACCAGCTGATGGCCACAGCTGAGGCTGCCTAAAACAATATTCCAGAGGAGATTGTGCGTAATAGATGCACTGGCGGTCAAGAGACTTAGGGCTGTGGTTCGTGCAAATGGTGGATACGTGGAATAACTTTGTAATAAATGTTTTGAAGCAGTTTGTTGTCAACAAAAATTCGAAGTAATATATTTTCTAAATTAAGTATATTGGGAGCTATTGCGTCATTTCCATGTTTCACTAATTCTGCCTAACCCTGTATATAAAAATTGATACTAATGCAATGTAAAAATATATACTAGGGTTGTTCTTATTTTTCAAATGCTTGAAATGTTAGCAACATTGTGGATTTTCTGTTTCTTGGTGATAAAAAAGACGACATACAAAGTTTGAACAAAATCAGTCAACATTACGAGGTCGCGCAACGAGGTCAAAGTTTTAAAAATTTAGTAAAAATATAGTTTTCCGCAAATTTCTTGAAAATGGTGGACGTTACAGACTTCAATAATAATTATTTATTTAAAGGAAATCTAATTTACTACCAGACGTTTGTTTGATGTTTTTAATAAAACAAAGTTTTCAGTAAAAACAAAGCAAGAAAGGGAGTGTGTAATGTTAGCATATTTCATAGCTTTTTTGTATCAATTAACTTCACTCGCCTGTAGAAGATGATTTGTTCGCTTCAGAGTAAAATAGTACTTTTAAGCTTAGTAAACCTTTAGATGATAAATCCAAAAATGACCTTGGTTGCATTCTATCAATTCAGAATTCAGTACAATCTGAGTTTACATCATATGATTCAGAGCCTGTATTGACCTATAAGAAATCGATTATGAAAAAAATAAATAATAATTTGTTTCTTAGATTTGCGTCAAGGTATCCTCTCAAAATTTTACTTTGTCTCTGACGCATACATAATCCATTATATGCGTCATTTTGTACGCGAGATAGGCTTTTTTAATGTGCATATAACTCTCTACTTATTAAATTGACATGATTTAGTATACCAAAATATTAAAGCTGGTTAACCAAGCTTTCATTTGATATGTTTGGTGTTCTAAAAATCGCTATACTTTAAGAGATATAAGCAAATACGTACTCTCCCCCAAAAATTGATCTTTTGATATGAGAATATACGATTACCATTTGGTAACGCTGTTAGTGTTACCTGGATAGAAAGAGAAGGGAGAGAGTATTTTGCCTCACTTCTCTCCCTTCTTTTTTTCTTTCTATCCAGGTAACACTAACAATTACCAAATGGTAATCGTATATTCTCATATCAAAAGATCAATTTTGGGGGAGGGTACGTGCAAAAATGTATTTGCTTATATCTCTTAAAGTATAGCGATTTTTAGAACACCAAACATATCAAATGAAAGCTTGGTTAACCAGCTTTAATATTTTGGTATACTAAATCATGTCAATTTAATAAGTAGAGAGTTATATGTACATTAAAAAAAGCCTATCTCGCGTACAAAATGACGCATATAATGGATTATAAATGCGTCAGAGACAAAGTAAAATTTTGAGAGGATACCTTGACGCAAATCTAAGAAACACATTATTTTTTATTTTTTTCATAATCGATTTCTTATAGGTCAATACAGGCTCTGAATCATATGATGTAAACTCAGATTGTACTGAATTCTGAATTGATAGAATGCAACCAAGGTCATTTTTGGATTTATCATCTAAAGGTTTACTAAACTTAAAAGTACTATTTTACTCTGAAGCGAACAAGTCATCTTCTACAGGCGAGTGAAGTTAATTGATACAAAAAAGCTATGAAATAAGCTAACAATACACACTCCTTTTTTTCTTTGTTTTTACTGAAAACTTTGTTTTATTAAAAAACATCAAATATACGTCTGGTAGTAAATTAGATTTCCTTTAAATTAATAATTATTATTGAAGTCTGTAACGTCCACCATTTTGAAGAAATTTGCGGAAAACTATATTTTTACTAAATTTTTAAAACTTTGACCTCGTTGCGCGACCTCGTAATGTTGACCGATTTTGTTCAAACTTTGTATGTCGTCTTCTTTTATCACCAAGAAACAGAAAATCCACAATGTTGCTAACATTTCAAACATTTGAAAAATAAGAACAACCCTACTATATACATTAGTATTTTAGCTTCAATACTCAACATTAATATATATTTAAAACTGTTAAATATTCAAGTATCTGTATAGAAGCAAAAATGGTGAAGGGCGTTTCTAATTTTTTTAAATAAAAATCTGTAGACTACTTTAAAAGAATGTAAGATTCCGGGATAGTATTTATAACAGTACTTGCCGCTGAGGTCTACGAAGTATCACAATCAAAGGAAATTTTGAGGTCTACAACTGCGTACCGAGCTGTGGCAGATAACAAAATTGGCTTTATATCAAATTTATAAATCGGACTACATAGCTACCTTTATGTGTAGTTAAACCTTTAACCCCGAACAGGGTATAATTTATACTTTTCGCTCTTGGCGGAGAGATACTGTTTTCCTAGATCAAAGAGTACTGTTGCTTTGCAGTATTTAGAAACTTTGACGCCCTCGATGTTTTTCGTTGATCATATTAAAAATACCTACATATAGCGTGGAGTAGATTCAAGCGCATTAAATTTTTATATCAAAATCTTTCTCCCGATATAATTCTCAGGTACAAATTGCTTTGATTGTCGGCAGGAATCTATAGCCTACCATTGGGCCTTCCATATCGTCAAGTACGTATTCTTTAGGGAATTCTTTGTATGGTTGACGTATATCGGTACAACCTATTGTAATCCTTATGGTGCGCCTTTTTGGTAGGAAATCGGCATATTGTTGTGGCCCCTTACCCATCCCACTGTGATATTATATCTGAACGATTCATGGGCTTTCCTGCAGCCATTTGCTCTAATTGTATTTCCTGGCATAGCGTCCAGGCTATTTATTGTTGAAAGTATATCGGATAGGATAAGTACATAGCTTCTTACCCTTCAGTTTGTCCATTTTTAAGTTGCTTACATGACTCATCATAGCCTCAACCTCTGCCTGAAACACAGTTTAAGGGCCGTCTAGCACCAAATCATCCCGTGTGATGACCCAGCCTGCACCTGTGTGACAACCTATTTTTGTACCATTAGTGTAACCAATAACATCAAAATCCTCAATACACCATTTTCTTGAGGCATTGTATCCTTTTTTTCATTGGCCGCTCTGTTGAACAAGGATTAGGAGTTAGTATATTATATTTGTCTAGGAACTCATCTATATACTAGAGATGACCTCTGCTTGAAGGGCCCCAACCAAGAGAGTTCACACTCCTTGTTTGAAATCTCGCAAAACAAGCATTATATATAGATGCAGCGGAACCATACCACATAGCACCTCCATGATAGCAATTGGGGTCGATCTAATGGATCGAGTAACTGATATAAGGCCAATCCTCTGTAGTTTTTTGAGGCAATTTTTAATAGAGACGTTTGTTTGAACTTGAGCTGCAAAAGTTATTGCTCCGTAGCTCACAACTGACCTTACATAGGTTTCATAAATTTATTTAGACTTCGGGGGGCTAAGACCCCAATCAAGCCCAACAAAAGTTTTGAGGACAAAGAGGATTCGTTTTGCTTCGAAAATAATATAATTTATGTGCTCCTTCCAATTAAGTTTCTCGTCTATAATTAGACCGAGGTATTTAAACGTTTTACTCGTTCGATCACGATCCCGTGCAGAAAAAGCGAAACGTCAGAGTTATTTTTGCGTTTTGAGAATAGCATACTTTATGTCTTGGGATTGCTAAAAGTTGCATTTCTACGTTTAACCCATTGAAGGATCATTTTGCATATGATAGTGGGGCGGTCAATACCTCAAACACAAAGAACCAGATCATCCGCATATGCAACTTTTAAAAATGGGTCTCTCTATTAAGTTTACTGCTTCTTCAAAGGCAAAGTTCCAGGTCAATGGAGAAAGGATCCCTCCCTGTGGGCAGCCTCTCGTTGGTTTCACAGATACATGTTCCCCGCTCCGAACTAGCATATACGGTTCTACAGTTAAATTGATAATTGCGCCAGTTTACAATTCTTTTTTTTTTTTTTAAGAGAGAAAAAAATAATTTATTTTAATTGTTTTGCCTTGAAAATGGTTTGACATGCATGAAGAAAAGAAAAAACCTTTACTTGAGTAGCAGTACAGATGAGGGGTTTTCCTTGGATTTGTTTATATTTCAGTTATTGTTTCTTTTACGTCCCATGCCCTACTTTTTTTTGGTGACATAATAATTTTTTTTTGTATGCATTTCATTAGAATTAACATTGCAAAATAGTATGCAATAAAAATTATGTAATCGTATGGATTAAAACAGGAAAACAGGTTTACAATTCTTAGATCTATATTGTGGCTTTTCATGGACTCTATAATGTTTTCAAACTCCACACGATCAAAAGCTCCTTCTATATCTAGGACAACCATAAGGGTTTCTTCCTTCCTATGGTAACTGCCTTCACAGAAGTGTAGAAGTTCACTGACAGCTTCGATGAAGTCATTTTGATTTTCTAGAGGCAAGTCACATTTTTCGTTTATTTTCCAATAGATCATTCTTTCAAAAAAATTCAGGGCCACATTTGTGATTAGCTGGAGGCTCTAGGATCACTGTAATCCTTTTTACCCGGCTTTGGTGTACAGATTACTTTTGATTAACCTGTGTGAATAACTCCATTATTATCAAAAATATAATGCATAAAACTCATTCTGAAAGATTTGTATCACAAACCAGAAATAGCCCTACGAATTTTTATCAAAGGGGGAAAATGTAGAGCATTCTTGCCCCCCCCCCCCCCTATCAAACCTCAACTCATGATGGGAAAAGCTTTTGGATTGCGGCTAATTAATTCTTTAAGACATACTCAACCCTTTAACCCTTGTATGGTCTAAGGATTTGGTCACACTATTCGTCTTACGGGTCAAAATCGACCCACCTTTAAAATATAGCAGCTTCTTTGGGTTTTTTACCCAAAATATTTTGAATTAAAAAACAACTTGTTAACCATCACAGATAACAAAAATGACTGCGTTTTCCCTTTTTCACAGTGAAGAAGATTAGTCCCCTTTTAGGGGTGGTCAAAATTTCCCTCAGACGACCAGTGTAACTATTTTGTACAGTGACATTTGATATCAAAGTCATTTTTACTCCTTATATTGATGGGGAAAAGTCACTGAATTTCAAGGCGAAAAAATGGCATTGAATGGTTTTTTCTGCTTTTAAAAGTGCAAACAGTC
This sequence comes from Caligus rogercresseyi, assembly GCA_013387185.1. Taxonomy (NCBI): domain Eukaryota; kingdom Metazoa; phylum Arthropoda; class Copepoda; order Siphonostomatoida; family Caligidae; genus Caligus; species Caligus rogercresseyi. Next base: position 18,183,468 of record CP045899.1, read on the forward strand.
AAATTTGACCCACGTAAGGGTGAACATACAACCCCATTAATCATGATGTGTATATATATATATAAACATCATGTTTACTCTTTGTAACAAGGGAAGCCTGCTTTTTGTAAGAATGGCTAGTAATTTTCCTTAGTTCTGGAACATTTTGATTATATCAATGTTGAACTATATAGTCCTTATAAAATAAAATAAGTTACAATGGGCCAAATAGTGATGAGCCCACTACTGACAGAATCGAGACTCTCGAATGAGATACTTTTTTAACTATTCGATTCTATGGAATGCCTAAAAATTAATCGATCGAACCGAGGATGTTTTGATTGAGATTTTACTTTCTGCTCTCGGAAATCAAAACTGCGCTTTAAATTCGGCAATGAAAAATATGAGACAATAAAATTTATTATAACGTCAAACAAAATAAAGAAATAAAAAAGTCTGATTATGTTGAATATACTTGACCGTCTCATTAATTATATTTATGTAATATAATAATGGTTTTCTGATCTGCAAACTCCGATAAAGTTGTAATATGTTTATACTCTTCAACATCTACAAAGTCTCCTATACACATTTGATTCTGGAAAATATTTTCTTTTTCTAATTAAAATGAGACATTACAACTTATACACATATTTAATCATTTATGAAAGACAACTTTTTCACTTGAGATAGTGTTGATAAGGATCAAAAGTTAGTTTGACTTCACTCAAAGAATGTTTTTAGTTTTCTATCTCCTATTATGGAGAATATTCTTTCTCATTAAGGGAGTTAACATGGCTCTAATAATTGTGATAGAAGTCAGGATTTTGGAAATATTAATTGGACTCTTATCTTTGGTCTTCTGTTATATTTTCTCAGGCAGCACATATGTATATTGTATTGCTATAATGTGTCAATAACATATTACTAAAAGAAAATAATAATAATAATAATAATGTGCAATAACTATGGGGCTTGCTCAATAAACAAATTAAACTCTTACTATAGGCAATTCATTTTGAATATTGATAAAAGTTACTTTACCTAGATTTTTTTTGAAAATTTATGTTTAAAGAAAATTATGAAATTAAAAAAGTCACAGGAAAAACACAGATAATTGGATTCATGGGATTTTATTTATGAAGAATATATGTCATTTGCTGTATCAAGGGACTTACCCAAAATTTGTTGACCAATGTTGATCGACATCAGTCAAAATGTAACGACTTTGTGTCGACTACATGTGATATTGACAGAGCTGCGACTACCGAATGTAAATCGGTATTCGATACTACCGACGGTAGATTTCAAATATCGAACAGATTAAACGATATTCGGTAGAAACTACCGAATACCGTACCGATTTACAATCGGTACGGTATATTTGAAAGTATGACTTTTGTAGCATTCAAATAGAGACAAATAAGGTCGGCTGATAAGTCCCGAGACATAGATGGCGCCAGTGGATTTGTTTTCATATGACTATCTGCTAGTACCAACTTTCAAAACATACATACATAAATATAACAGCTGTCTGACAACTAGTTTGTGAGATATTGCGTTTTAAGGAAGCTACTTTTGTTATTGTGAAAAAATGGACAAAGACGAATTTCGTGTGTTAATAAAACATTCTTTTTTCATGGGAAAAAATACTGTCGAAACTAAAACTTGGCTTAAGAATCCGGGTTCTGCTCCATCGAAAGCAACCATATGTCGAAGAAGTTTGCTGAATTCAAACGTGGTCGTGTGAGCACGAATGATGATAAACGTAGTGGACGCCAAAAGAGGTGGTTACACCAGAAAACATAAAATAATCCACAAAATGATTTAAATGACCGTAAAGTGAAGTTGATCCAGATAGCTGAACTCTGAAGATATCGAAAGAGCGCGTTGGACATATCGTGCATGAATATTTGGACATGCGAAAGCTCAGTGCAAAGTGGGTGCCGCGAGAGCTCACAATCGACCAAAACAACAACGAATTGATGATTCTGAGCAGTGTTTGAAGCTGTTCAATCGTAACCAATCCGATTTTTTGCGTCGATTTGGGACAATGGATGAAACATGGCTCCATCACTTCACTCCCGAGTCCAATCGATAGTCAGCTGAGTGGACTGCATATGATGAACCGAATCCAAAGCGAGGAAAAACGCAACAGTCAGCTGGGAAGGTTATGGCGTCTGTATTTTGGGATGCACACGGTATAATATTCATTGACTATCTTGAAAGGGGAAAACAATCAACAGCGATTATTATATAGCCTGTTGGAGCGTTTGAATGACGAAATTGTTGAAAAACGGCCCCATTTGAAGAAGAAAAAAGTGTTGTTTCACCAAGACAATGCACCGTGTCACAAGTCAATGAAAACAATGGCTAAATTAAATAAATTGGGCTACGAATTGCTTCCCCATCCACCGTACTCTCCAGATCTGGCCCCCAGCGACTATTTCCTGTTTGCAGACCTGAAGAGAATGCTCGCTGGCAACAAATTTAAGGACAATGATGGAGTAATCGCCGAGACAGAAGACTATTTTCGGATAAACGAAGATTACTTAAAAGTGGAATCGAAAAATTGAAAGATCGCTATAATCGCTGTATCGCCCTCGAAGGCAACTATGTTGAATAATAAAATCGAATTTTGTCAAGAAAATGTTTTCTTCTTAGTTAGTCTCGGACTTATCAGCCGACCTGTTAAAGATATAGAGAGCTTATTCCTTCAATAGCAGAGAAACATCGTTCAACTGTCGTTTTGCCCAAGCGCTCCCTTGTGTGAAGAACTTGAACTTCGAAAATAAATAACAACTATAACTTATAATATTATAGAGTAGATACATAAATAGACATTCAATATAAGCTTATGCTATGCATTGATACTAGAGTACCTGAAGTGCATATAATATCGGACAATAAGAAATAGTAAATAAAAGAAATTATAACTTTCCATTTCGAAAAAATCCAAGAACATATATAGTTTAAATAAGTTTAGTATGTATTGATTTCAAATAATCTCTAATAAATTATAACAAATGATGTAGTTAATTGTCCTTTGTTATAAACTGTCCGATATGAAATGCATATGAAGAATACATAATAAATTTCTCTCTCTTTTAAATCTACCCTACCGAATATCGTCGATACTGTAGATATATAATAAAATCTACCGATACCGATCGAACCGGTGATAGATTTTTCTACCGAATCCCAGTTCTGGATATTGATGATATACTCCACAATGAGTCCTCATCAGGTACTCCGTGTTGATGTTTATATATATATACAGGTGATTCACTTAAATGAGAATTTAGGTTATACTATATATAGCATAATTTGCATTTATTAGTCATAAAGCGAATAAATGTCAAATATATATAATATTGGGGTTAAGAAAATGAAGAAAGAAGAGAAGACCAATCATAGTTCCAGCATATAATTTAAAAGCTGCTTGTTTTGGCGCAAGACACGTTTCTTATTCCTACTGAGCTTTATACTTATGTCAAGGTATTGAACCTCCAAAAGATTTTCTTTCGTGGATGTAAGTAATGTAATCATGAAAAAACAATAATTATTATCTCGCCTCATGGACCTGAACATGGACATTTACAAAATTGTTGGAATAGACTCGATAAATATAGAACGGAATAAGTATCAATTTTATTATATGAGTTACTTTTCAAACTAATGAAATAATAAATATATTATTTTGTTTTTATTATATAAGGCATAAAATGGATCATTACCATGACCATAAGATTTTGAAAAAGAGAGGAAAATGTGATATAAGCTTTAAAAAAATGATATCCATTATTAAGTTTACTTAAAATACCTTCAAATCAGACTTAATTATGTTCCTCGAAAAGACCAGAGGGTTCTTGGTGTCGTTGGCACTGCTGACTGTCGAACCACGGGATCATTTAGGGAAGGTAAACAAGCCTTACTGAACGGAGATAATATGTTTCGACATGTTCTATTCAATCAATTTAAATTGTACTCTTGGTAAGTCAATAATGGGTACTTGGGTGGAGTCTCTCAGTTTAGGGACTCGCTTTTTGTGTCACCCTGTCATGTGTCCTTCTTAGTTTTCCTTTCAATTATGCAGTGATAAATGATGTTTTTGTCTCGGCAACTTGTATTTTCCTCAATTCAAACCCATGCATATTCTATAAAAAAGGATCACCATTCGTAATGCCTCAGTCATGTGTCTAATATTTGAGGGGAAAGAGGGAAATCTTTTTTAATTAATTCAAACAAATGACTGGGAAAATCCAAATAGAGAACCGTTCATTTTGAACTTTTGGCATCGTGTCAGGCGTACTCGACGGGCACGCCTTTGCATTTTCCGCATTTGCAGTTAGCGTTCCTGCATTGAACTCTTTTGCATGAGGGTATTCTTGTCGGGGCGTTTTCGCCTGGGATTGTACTTAGGAAGGATTTTCTACCATGGAAAGTTAATTTTTATTTACTCTATCTTAGCCATAAAAGTTCGAGTCGGGTTAACTTGACTTTACGATATTTTTTTCTTAAAATTCCCTCATTTCATAGTATTTATATCTATTACTTGAATGAATTTGTTGACTTTAAATAAAAAAATATTAGGTCAAATGAAATATTTACGTCTTTGGTAAGAGAGTATTTCTATTCAATACCATAACAAGTTATTCCATCTCAAGTGTCAGTCTTCAATGTCTTAAAATTTAACTCGTAACAGGACTACCACCCCCCGAAATAGCACCCCCTGGGCTTTTACCCCCTGTTATTAATATTTTTTATCGCTTAAAGTCCACTTATGAAGCAAACTATATTTTATATCTATGAACAAAAGTGACGTCACTGGTTAGCACGTAATCCCAGTTCAAAAAATTAAAATATACATAAATTAAACGTGTATAACTTTGCAAATTTCGTGTCTTAGACCTTATATCTGGGCCAACTATGTAAGACCAGGACAAACATACAGTTTGTAACATATCAATTCAAATTCTCTTATTTATCGCATATAGGTTCTAAGCTATTTTCTAAGATTTCATTAAGGAACCGCTTTGTCAAGAGAAGCAATAATTGGCGACTAACATCGGTTAGATCATCAGCTGCCTGACAGGAAGAAAATGTGCAGTTTTCAGGACCTTATAGAGATTTGGAGGTTCTCGAAGACGCATATAATTAATACAAATTCCAATTCTAATTGACTGTGACTGCGTGCTAATCAGTGACGTCACTTTTGTTAGTAACTAGAATCAAGAGCTCCTTTATTATATCCTAGGACCTTGCAGTTACAAACGATCATAAAAAACATAGTTGACTTTAGAAAAAGACTTCAATGGATAGATTTGCAAAGTAATATTGTAAGGAAACGAAAAAAATGAAATTTCTGAAATAGTATGAATCATTTATAATTTTTCTTCCTTGGTAGAAAATCCTTCCTAGGTACAATCCCAGGCGAAACCACCGCAGACAAGAACATCCTGATGCAAAAGAGTTCAATGCAGCAGCGCTAACTGCAAATACGGAAAATGCAAAGGCGTGCCCGTCGAGTACGCCTAGAACCTTTGTCATTATTGCGTTGAATTTCAATTCATCCTTACCTTCATAGTAAGTCAGGAATTCTGCTTTGATGATCGACTTTCTACCTATATTTAAGAGGAAGGATATTAAGTCTCTACACACTTCTCCCAACACATTGCAGTTCCAAAGAAGGTTGTTTTGTTCGCTTCCTTGCAATAATAGCAGATTTAAAATCTCTATAGATGCTACTTTCGATCTATAAACATATCTAAATTGCGTGTTTGCGTTCATCTCAAAGAAATGCGTAATTATATGCATGTTCTTTGTTTTTTATTGAATAAATACTATTTCAACATTTTATGGAAAATTAAAGGACTAACAAAACACAATCTCAAGGACCGACGGTCCTGGGAACCGATCCCATGGACCGATTGGACCGGTCCTAAGACTAGATCAGACCGAATAAATTGGGACCGACACAACACTAGTTCCCAACCAGGGGCAAATTACTCCCGTAGGGGGAACGAAGAGGTAAATAGCATATATAATTATAATAATTTAAAGGGATTTTTAGGCTGTACTGTAGGGGGAACGAAAGCCGGCACTAGGTAAAAAGATAAACCGATAAATTACGATTGGACGACAAAAAATAATAATATTAATATATTCCATATACCTCTAGTTAATATCCTGTTTGTCGATGCTCCCATTGAGATCCCACTTTAATACAATTAGAAGCTTTAAAGTTGCCCTTCCGCGTGATTTCACTGAAATTTTAAATTGTCAAGAAACTATCCCTTTGAGACTTGTGCTGAGATTTTAATGTAATTACGGATAAATAAAGTTGTATTTCATACAACAACAAAAAAAACAATATACCTCTAGTCAAAACCCTATTTGTTGATTATTACATTGAGATTACAATTTATTTCTATTTTGCTTCGGAAAATATGGACGCCATTTTAAAGTGTGCGCCCAAGCACCAATTTTTTTGTTGGAGGTTGTACGTGATTATACTCAAATGAAAGCTCTGTATCGCCTGAATATTTTAGAGCAAAAAAATAACTCCAATCATTTTGAGGGATTTATCATCTTTTTGACTTTTTTCAGAACTTGGAGCCCCCCTAAAATGGTCCCTGGGAGTCCCAACTTGCTGAAATTGTGGAAAAGGAGACATCTTATACCCTTTAATAAGTGTACCAAAAATGATCAAAATCAGTGAAGGTAATGCCGTGAGGTGAATCCAGTTGACAATGGGTCCTTAGATTTTTTATAATTTCTTTACCTATGTGATTCAATAGAATTTCCGATTCCCTGTAGATATTATAAGCCTTAAAAATAGTCAATCGAACTTAGAACACTTTTTCCAATGAGGTTGACCAAAACTGACCCTTTCCTCTCGGGAGTTGAACCCGCGTCTTCATCATAAGAGTCGAGCATGAGAGTTTTAAACTGTCTGGTGATGTAATAACCTCCGCCGAAGGAGGTATTGTTACCTCCGCCGAAGGAGGTATTGTTTTCAGTGGCGATTGTTGGTTTGTTTATTTGTTGTCAGCAGGATAACTCAAAAAGTACTGAACGGATTCGAATGAAACTTTGTGAGTTGTTGGAAATGTCAAAAGGAACAAGTGATTAAATTTTGGCATCTCTAAGTGCTTTTTTAATATGCAAAATGAGCAAAATACTACTAATAATAATAATGAAAGGGGTCTCTGTTCAGGGAGTAGGAGAGAACAAACGCTAAAAAATATTCATTGACGTATTATTGTTCATATATCAGCTCAGGACTATGTTAACCCAGTGACGTAGCTTAAACTTCTTCCGTCTTCCCATCTCTGAGTGCTTTTTTAATATGCAAAATGAGCTAACAGAGAGGAAACAATGATTAGAGATAGAAAATCGGCGTGTGAAAGGGAAATGTTTGAATAGGAATGTTGTGGGGATCGGCGGAGCTACACACTCTCTGAGTGTATATAGGCCTCTAGTTTTCACTGGCGTTGGTTTGTTGGTTGGTTGGTTTGTCAGCAGGATAACTCAAAAAGCGCGGAACGGATTCGAAGGAAACTTTGTGGAGTTGTTGGAAATGTCAAAAGAAACAAGTGATTAAATTTTGGCATCTCTGAGTGCTTTTTTAAGATGCAAAATGAGCTAAATTCTAATAAATATTTCAAGTTAGCCTACTCTGCCAATAGATGTCGCTGTGCTGTGCTCTCAAAGAGGAGAGCACAGCACAGCGACATCTATTGGCAAATGACAAAAAGACCAAGTGATTCATTTGGTGGGGATCGGCGGAGGTTTGCACTCTCTGAGTCCTCTAGTTTGGATCTTATTTCTATTAAAGTGACCATATATACCCTGTATTTGAACGATGTGTATTGCCGAGGTCTAACTTTTTGTCTTTTTTTGTTAGTTCGTTTTCATTATATACCCAAAGCTCAGTGCATAAAGGAGTGTTCAGCTCTCTATGTTGAGAGCGCAGGTTCGATTCCTCCCAAGAGGGGAGGGTCAATTTTGGTCAATCTCATTGAAAAAGTAGCCTTGGTTAGATATAATTATTTTAACGCCATAATGCTTATTTATATACAAACAATTATATCTAACCAAATAGACAAAAACACTTTAGGAGAGATAATGCAATGAATATTGCATGTACATCAAGTAAGTCTCAAATAAGGCTGAAAAATGTACGTATGCATGATAGCCATATAAATTGCATGTCAACCTTATGAGCAACAAAAAGCCCATGAATAATAAATGAACTTGGGTAGATTATTATTTTCATTATCAATGACAGTACCACTGAATTCCACTTTCTCTTTGATATATATGACTTACAATAACGGACAACTTTAGAATTCTTTAAATGGAACAATCAAGTTATGTTGTATAACATTCAAGATAAGTATTAACACCCATAATTTAAGAATACCACACTGAGTTTTTTTCTGTTGTATATATTAAGTTAAAAAAAAAACAGATATAAAACACAGATGTCATATTGAAATAAAACATCGCTTCACTTGTGTCTATTGAGATGTGAGCATCTACAAAGAGCTAAGGATATCATCCTTAAAAACACAAAGAGTTCTTTCTCTTGGGCCTCGATCATTTATGAATCCTCTGAATATGTTATTCATAGATAATATATTAATTAAAACTGAATAAAGTAACTCCTCACACTCCAATGCTTGTTTTATCCGCCATAAATGGATCCACTCTCTGACGAAAAAACATAATGAATAATACAAACAATAACCAAAAAGTGCATTGTTATTTTTTCTTCATCAAAATGTTGGTTAAATACTGCATTATTTGCAAGACCACTTGCAGGTTATTGACAAACTGAGCTAAGCATTCAGAGGAACCATTAAACTTGTGCTAATGTTATTTACATTTCCTTCATGGAAATAAAATCGAGACTTTTTAAATCATTTTGCTTTATTATATTGGCATCTTATACAACTTAAAATTCAAGTTGTATAGCCTACAAATGATACTTTCTTCGTCTTTTCAACCTTTGACGTTTTCTAGAAAAGAAAGACTCAACCCTTAGCTTTGATAGAAGAAACCAAAAGGTCTTTAAAAAACCAAGGTATGCTCATTTCATGTGTATATATGAATATAAAAAACGTCATAAAACTAGTTATTATTTTCCACATCATCAAAAATTTATGAAACAATACATTTTTATGATGAGGGCAGAAAGAATAATATTTCTAATGTTAGTCTTCCTGCTTGCCGGTGTAACGTCATAAAACCCCAAAAAAGTCATCTCTTTTTTGCAATATTACTTGGTTTTAATCTTGTAGGTATTCCACTATACCTTGAATGCGTTAAAAAAAAACTTGCAGGAATCGAATTAACTTATGACTTCTTCAAAAATGCTATATTCAAAGGAGTTATTTGGTTAAGATGGACTCTTTCGCATTACTGTGTATTGTAAAAATAAATCCGTTTATCTTTGTTTCTTTTTTTTTGCATCAATTACTTTCTATAGAAGTTATGAATATTCAAAGAATTATTTTACTTAGGAACCGTCCATGTTTTTATTGCTTTGCATAGCTAACTCAAGAAAAGATTGGCGCCAGCTCTTTTGTAACTTATTAATTTTCATAGTCTCTGAGATTTCTCTTGGTGCAAAATATTTCATTGCTGATAAAGTAGAAAGTTACACATCCATCAAAAAGAATTGCTCTTTATTACACAAACAGTGTTGTACTATAGAGTTCTTTATGAGTTTCTAAATAAACCTTTTCATATAATATGTAAATCTTAAAGTAAGATAAAAGCACGCTAATGTAAATTAGCTTTTTCCTTTAGGACAGAATAGATCTAATAAAATATCATTTAAGCACAAATGTAAAAATACCACTTTAAACCCATATTACAATCAACAAATGAACTACGGAATAGTTAGAAATTCCAAACATAAATATGAAAAATATTAAGATTTTGCAGCTAGTAGTAATATAACTACACTGGAATTTATAACTATGCACATATTGTTGTTAAAATTATACACTAAAAAGTTCTAATTTCAAATTATCTTTTTTTGTATCATAAACGTACAATCCCTTTCGTCTTATCTTGTTAGTTATTTTAATTTTCTCTAGAGATTTTAGGAACACAAATTGAGTTACACCACTCGGAAATGACTGTCGTGCGATGCTCAAGTACAGAGTTGGGATTTTTTTAGAAGTTTTTTATGGCTGATATCGGTAGTCGTAAGTAAACTCTGTCCAATCAGTATTGGATTGAAGGTGGTATTCTCAAATTTCAAGATTCTAGAAAAACATATATCTATATGGGGATTAATTTTCAAATCAAGATTTCACACTCCCATTCCAATCTTCTCTTACAGATCGTCACCAATCAATAAATGATGCAATCGATAGCAGTATGCAGTAGCTTTATTCTTATTAAAAATGATCGGTAACAAAAATCTACCACCAATAGTATCGATTTACAAAAATACCAAAATACAATCGGTAGTCCCGGTTTTGCTCAAGTGAAACAGCTAGGAGTTACTTCTTCCTCAAAAAACTTTCCTTGGATATGGTTCGTCATTTTCGAAGACCCGCACGGTCGATTGTTGTTTATAGCGTGCTAATGCGTATTGATTCATCTCCTGTGATGGTTTTATCAACCTCTTTTGAAAACCAAATTGATCCCACGAGAACAAAATGTTCATGCAGTAAGGAATCTATGTTCGAAGAAAGAAGCATCTATTTCACAGTGTCTTTTGACGATTTTGCATAATCACTTCATGCACGGCATCAATGTTTTCAGGTACAGTGACCGTTGTTTTTGGACAACCTTAACGCATGGGTGAAAGTAGATAAAAGCGATACTCTGCATTTTAATGTTCTTAATTTGTCTAGGGTACTTTTTAATCTAGGTTTGATGCTCCGTTCCCACTCACTTCAAATCCTGCCTTAACGGAAGTCGTCTTTGAGCGAACGTTGACGACGATTGAGCCAGTTTTTTCCACTGTTATGAGATACTCATAGTTAGCTATACAAACATTCAAGTTTATAAATGCACTCTTGTCATTATAACCCATAGATTACGCCATCAAATTATGGTCGTACATCGGAACAGTACGAGTACAATTTCAAATTAAAAATGCAACACATATTATATAGAAATGTCGCACCTAGTCACATTTAATGTATCCTAGACAAGAAATATATATAGCATTCTGTATTTAGTAACCCTATATATTAACCCGTTATATTCCTATGAGTTCAATAAAGAATCTAACAAAAAAATGTTATAAATATTCAAACGATGCTCTTTTAAATCCTTTTCAAAATATGTTTAAATATATAGCTAGCAACAAATTGTGATTTCAAGGTAGTTAAGTAAAAAAGTTGGACCTAGAAAAAATATGCACGTACTTGATTTTCATAATAATAGATATATTTTACCTCAAGCAAGGAATATATAATTTGCTGGCGTGTAATATCTGTAAGCTCCCGTATATGATGCATTCAAAGAATGTATATAACAAAGTATACTATGAAAATAAATTTAATTATTACTCAATATTAAAATAGATCTATAATTTATTAATATTAACATAATATATATAAACTCAATAATGTATATTTGTTTTTATGGATCAATGAAACGGATTTACTGTTATAATACATGCATCCATGACGTCACAGATGAAGAAAACAATCATTGTCGTTTGTCCAAGACCAATTCTAAGGGTCAGCAAATCATTCAATCTCAAGCCGGTTTATTAGGCCAGAACTGCTTTTAGTCTGCTGGTATAAATGGCACGAACCAGATGGTCATAATAATATATTTTTTAATAATGCACCATCATAGCAACACCAGGAAGGATATTTGGGTTTGAACCAGTTAATTGAATAGCTGCATTGAGTTATCAATTAAGATTTAAAAAAATAAAATAACTGTCATTTCCCCTTACAATCAATAAGAACATTGGTAAGCAGTCCGTTTTTGGCAGTAACAACGTTTGTTTATTTTATTTAGAGAATAAAGATCCAGTGCTTTTGATTACGAAGTTTCCCGCTCTGCAAAGTATAGTAATTTGTCTGTGGTAGTCATTTTTGTCGAAAAGAAAAGACGATGAATACACTGAATAATATTCGTAGACGTTTTTCACTCTCTTTACTCCCAACTTACATTTAAAAGCAAATAAAGTTTTTTTGTAAGCTTTAGCTATAAACTTATTAATTTAAGCTGTTTTGTATTACTTTGGATATTTTTTGAAAAAAAATTAAAAAGTTTCAAGACTCAGCTTGAGATAGCCGTTAAACAGGCACTTTCTGTGTGACTTTGAATGATAGTGCACTGACGTCATCTGCCATATTTACAAACATTAATTTCTATAGTAAGAGTATGATGCCGTCAGTGTCTCATCTTCCTAAGTCTCACTCAGTGCTTAGAGTAAGAGAGTCTGGATAATCAACAGCAGGAATTATTCAAATGTGTATTATTATGTAAGTGTGAACTCAGTATTAGTAAAGAGACTCCAATCAATGAATACTAAAACAACAAGGAAAAAAGGCTCGCGAGGAAAATACGATGAGGGATCTAAAAAGGAAAAGGAGAATACGCGTACATTGTCCCCTTTCCTTATTTATTTCATAACAAATAATGATTTTGAGAACGAAATATATATTATTACTATTTACAAATTCTATGGACATATATTAAATAAACATAATACATTTAAGACATTCTGCAAATTATAATAACATACATACATTTTGTTTATTCTCCTTTAAGTTTTTCAATCTCTTAGAATTATTTGTCATATTTTGACTGCTTGTTTTTCTTTGTTTTTGTGAATTTGATCATTGATTTCCGAAACATCATTTTTGGACATACAATTATAATTTTTAGCAGCGATTTGTGGAATAAATTTTTCAAAGGAATGGTCTTCTTCGCATTCTGCTAAAATAATTTCCAAAGCGTAGTATCATTTTCCAAAAGTTTAATAAACGAAAGAATAAAAATATTTTTTGAAGAAGGGGAAGAATCAACTCTTTGAAGATACTTTTTGAATTTTGAATTTCTGAAAAAATGCATAAACAAAGGAACACGTTAAAAAAGAACATCAGAAGGACGAGTTAGCCCACCTCTATTAATTTGATCTAAAGTTTACTTTCATCATCAATATTTTCTAAGGATAATAATTTTACATCGAATTTTTATTTAAAGCTGTCAATAAATTGTGGCAAGAATGACAGGCTATAGTTTTACATAAGGAATGCGCGTTATAACCAGAAAAAAGTAAACTATAGATACGTCATTAATATATTTAAATGAATCTTTAAAATGAAATGTTTTAAATTGGAAAATATATTTAAAGAAGAAGACTTAATCTTTTCATTTGTTGAATTTATATCCTCAGAAAAATGATATTCCAGATCTTTCAGTGAAATTTTGCCTAACTTTCTGAATCCAAATATTTGTACAATATGTTTCGTCAAAATTATACTAATTTTTATCCCTATTTTGACTTAGAGCCTTGAAGCGAGCCTTTAGGTAAGTTATTGTAGAGTCAGCCATCCAGTTTCTAAATTCAAAGAGAGAAAGTTCCGTAAGGCGACGTATTGTAGGTAATGTGAGAACTTCTTTACGTAGATCTCTATAAAGACTCGTTGAGAACCTTTCCAGGACATAGATATTGCGTACAAGGCAGGACTGTATCTCCGTTTTTGTGGACATTTAAACAACAAGGATATTGTTCAATCAAAAAGTGTAATTTCTTCTCTTTTGCTTCGTCCAAAGGGCAAGATATTTGTCAAATGATTAAAGCTGTGTTTAATTCATTTTCCAAGCTAAATAGTTGATTGGTGGAAAGAGTTTGATGTCAATGAATTTAAGAAGGCCAAAATATTAAGAGGGTGTCACATTTTGTAATATGATTGTCCTTGGTGATATGTTCGAGATGATTAAAGATAGATGTCTATCTTTCACCCTGAAAAATACAACATAGCAGAAATAAAGTCATCGTAGTTGTATGAATCAGTATTAATAAGAAAATACTGAGGCTAGTCAAGTTTTGATATGTGAAAAACAATATATAAATAAAGAAGGTTAAGGAAAGAAGTTTGGCTTACCATATATGGATTGTCATTTCTTCATTAATCTTTAGACTGAAGTCTATTGACGGTCCTCCATGACTAAAGTTCATCTTGAAGAACACCAGCTCTTTATCTTTTTCATCATAATGTTCTTGAACGCCGCTCGGAAGGCAAGTCCTATCCATTTTAATTTGAAGCTCTTCGAGTTTCACAAGCGTTGGCCTCTTGAAAAGCCTAATCTTTTTAATTAGCTTCGTATTTCATTTAAGGAGTCGTGAGGA
>CP045899.1:18197896-18218957 GCA_013387185.1 Caligus rogercresseyi
TTTTTCCTTTTTTAAAACCCCTCTTTCCATTACTTTATCGTTTTTTCACCCTCTTTCAAAGTTTTGGAAGAAAGGAAATCGAAATCATGGTTTGTTTCATCATTTATTCATTATTGTATTTCCTCCTTTATAACTTCCTGTTAGAAAAATATAAAATAACAAGTAAGCAGCCGTAAACGGAAGATGAGTTGAGGGGTTTCAAGAATACCTTATTCAATCGTTTGATTGAATAAAAGTTTTACAGCCTATTGGATCTTTGAAAAGACTCTATAATCATGTGCAGGGACCTCACTGTACATTTGTGTCAAATATATAAAATACCTCAATTGGCTCAGAAGAGATACTATTCATAGATATTATATGACTTGAATTTTGCCGCCATTATGACGTCATCACTCGTAACTTATGAATGCGTATCCCTTATCCTTGAAATCCGTATCTCTGAATACATCCAAAATGCGCAAAGGTTTTTGAAGGAGTTCTTCAGAGAGTCCGGGGTGATTGATGGCGCCACAGTAGACGGTGCAATGGTTGGACTAGATTGATTGTAGACTTCATCAAAGTGAGAGGCTTGGCATTCACTGAAATACAAGAATAAGAAAAATTATATTAAATCTTCTAAATATTAAAAAACTTCCTTCCACTCTTTAATAAATCAGTGTGAGGCAGTGTTTTCTACAATTGACTATTGGAAATGAGCATTTCAATATATCCAAAGTCGTTTTATCAATTACTTCTTTAGCTGTAAATGTAAAGAAATGATTAAGAGGGTTTACCTATTTTAAACAGTATTTAATAATTTGATTTCTTAATACTAATTATTGCATCCGCAGGACCCGTAAATGGTTGTCAAAAATTAATTGCAGCATTACAATAATTGAGATTAATTGAACCCTTTGTAGATGAGATTCCTAAATATGAATCGCAGCCTGTAACGACTTTTTCTCTCTCTATCGAATACCTGCGCAGCCTTCATATGTTAAATAGTCAAAAAATATATACCTATCCCTAAGTGTAATAACTTCCAAAGTCTACAATACCGGGGATAGATTGGCTCTTCCAAACCTTTTGAATACAAAACAGTTTTAATATAATGAGTATAGTTGTATCCTTTATTACCTCCGCCGAAGGAGGTATTGTTTCACGGCGGTTGTTGGTTTGTTAGTTGTTGGTTGTTGTTTTGTCAGCAGGATAACTCAAAAAGTACTGAACGGATTTGGATGAAATTGGGAGTTGTTGAAGTGCGAAAAGGGAAGAAGTGATTAAATTTTGGCATCTCTGAGTGCAGAAGTAAGGCGCCAAATGAGCTAAATACTACTAAATTTGCCAAGTTAGCCTACTCTGCCAATACATGTCGTTTTGCTGTGAAATTGGGTGGCCGGGAGCGTCTTCCTCTCGGAATTTCCGTCTAGGGGAACCCTCCCCCGTCTCTCTACGCCTCCCCAGTCGTGAAAAATCCGCCTCGGAAGGCTCATGACGGCGGGAGGTTTGCACTCTCTGAGTGTATATATGCCTCTAGTTCTCTTTTGTTGTTAAAATTTGTATACCTAAGTTAAAGGCTATTCTTAAAGACATTAATTTCTATATTTGTATCTGGATACTTAATATAGTATGTTCACTTTTGAGGTAAGCTTTTCAACCCAAATGTTATTTAATGCATATATTTTTACATAGGCTATGCCTCAATTTCAAATGCATGTAATTTGTTGGGTTGTGTGTAATTGTAATTTGGGGATAAGATATATGGTATGAGGAAGCCCCATTATAATGCAATGTTGGAGTGCAAAAAGAGGTTGATTGGAGTTCCAATACAACAGTGTGCCTGATAGGGGTTTTAAAGTAGTCCAAAGCATCCTAATACAAACTCATTCACTCACTTATATAATATATATATATAATATATATATTATATATATATATATATATATATATATATATATATATATATATATATAATATATATTATATAATGAACGTCAAACAATTTTCCACTGGTACAGGCGCACACCACACACACATATGTATAAAATATATCGAATTTACCTTCATTTTTACTTTTTCCCTAATGAGCAATAAAAGTAGATGAAGGTGCCCAATTGGATAGAATGATATAAATCTAAAATAGTATACATATATAAAACTTATATATTTTATACCAACATAATCCAAGTTTCTCCCCCCCCCCTTCCTTTCTAGATTTTTGTGTGATGATGAAGACGCCATAGGTAGATATAAAAACCCTTGATGAGAGAGGATTAACTCCTAATAAAGCCTAACGATAGAAAATACCGTTCAATTGAATAAATCAAATTCAACAGGAGGGATCACTAATTGGCTTCTCAAATAAATAATAAATATCAATATATCTTGGAATAAATACCAGTGTATGGTTGGTTGGATATATGTATTAAACAACAACAAAAATAGGGTATCTTTTTATGGATCTAGTTAAGGTGACGTCAGATTACGACAAATATAGTTATTCTGTCGTTCTCTTAGGTGTGAAAGAAGATGCGACTTTGATAAAACACCAATCCTTATCCTACTGGAATATAAAGAAGAGTCATATCTACTATAGATACATATAAAAAATGATCGAATGTCAAATTTCAATTATACATTTAATTCAAACTAAAAATGATTATGAATATCGTTTGACGTTTATCTAATATAAACAGAGCTGGAATTCGGTAGTGCATATTCGGTATTCGGTAGATTTATTATATATCTACCGAATAGATGCGGAGATAAAAGAAAGAGACATGTATTTATGTAACTGCTTTGGACTTTTTCATATACATTTAGTATCGGACAACTTATAACAGAAGACAATTAAGTACACAATTTGTTATTATTAAAAAATTGAAATTTACTACTTGTTATTTTATACAAATCATATATGCCCTCGGTTCTTTAAGGAAATGGAAGGCAATAGCAAAAAATTATTTCTTTAACTGTCTTTTGTTATATGTTGTCCGATATTAAATGCGCTTTCAGCTCCGGAGTTGTTTATTATTTTGCAAAGCTCAACTTCTTCACAACAGGTAACGACGCTTCCAGTTCTAAAATACCGATTTGTAGTTGGTAGTTGCAGCTCTGAATATAGTTTTCCCCCATAATATTAATAAAGGGCCAAATTGATGTTATTTCTAGGCTGTAGCCTAGAGGCTCACAGTATGAAGGGATTTGTTCGACATTCTTTTTATAAAATAAATAACCTAAAATGTGCAATTAGAATGCACTTTTATGGTCCAATGAGGAGGACGATGAACAAGTAATAAACACTGTTGGGTAAAATTTGGGTTCATACAACATACATAACACTAAAGCAACAACACTATATGCAACAAAGTTATATTGGTCTTACTTGCATGCCCATCAAATAATTAATGATAACTTAAATATTGTATAATATTTAGATCAATCCTGCTGCAGTAACACATGTTTGATCGTGTCATTGCTTTATTAAGTGTGTATTGCTTTGTATGTATGACTCTTTGTTTATTCCGTAACACATATATGTAGATGTCAAACAGCAATATATCTTTCAAAAAACAAAAAAATACTCTGATTGATCATTATTATAAGCTTAGGGACGAGCAGATAGAGTTAAAACTAATGAAAGACGGATATTCATATGTTTCAATAAGTAATGTAATGACATCACCGGACAATAGTACAAATAGGAGTCGATGATAGGTAGATATATATATATATATATATACATATATAGGAGCTCAGAGAAGAAGTAATATCCCAGGAGCAAAGATTATCTTAATCTATTCCTGGTAATATAAAAACAGGCAAAATGATGCATGGGCGCCATCTGGTAGAGACATAAAACAATTTAAAACAGCTATACAAACAAGGGAGTTGACGAAGTAAAAGACCATATTAAAGTAGAACACTTTAACATGTTGTTACTAAGTATTTTTGAACCATGATACAGGTCACTAAAACATATCTTTTGCATTTTGAATATTAATATATATATAAATACAAGATATCCTCTCGTCTCTAGGGGAATTATCTATATCCAAGGAGCCCTCTGATAAAACTCTCAAAAGTCTCTTTCTCTAAAACTAGACGAATTGCACCTTCCTTTTAAATATCCATAATTTTATACATATATTTTTGTTGTAGACAATAAAATTAGCATTTGTATGCATAGTCTTAAGGCCTCAGTCCACTAGAAAGCTTATATCCGTAGTTTGGGTTAGTCCATATATAAAAAAGTCAATAATGTGCTTGAAATACGTAAGGAATATTGCCAAAATAAGTCAGCCTTTTTCATTGGAGGGTGGGATTACAAAACCTGTATTTATTCAAGAGGGAATAGATTAACGATCTGTGTCCTTCTCACACTATAATGCAAAATTACTGTTATTCTTAATTCGATTGCAGAAAGCAAGGAAGGGTATTTTGCAGCTCCTTGGAATTGCTGTGTTAAATGTTGGGTATATGTAGCATTCAGACAGTCGCCGGATCTCGGGACAAGTAAAAAAATATTTAAAGATGTGGATAGGGAAACGTTGAATATACAAGATATTTAATGTATAAAACATCGAAAGTAGTTAAATTCATAGAGACACTCAACTATCAATCTTTTCATAAAATTATTCTATGCTGTGGATTTGTCTACTAATAGCTGATAGGATTATTCAAATAAAATATGTATTTAGTAGGAGTGTACAACTCAGTTGTCAGCCTTTCATATGGTAGGATACAAAACAACATACATTTTTTAGTTATTTACCAGCCAATACATAATAACGTCAGGGGGCTTTCTCAACGACACTCTGAGTTTTCATTAATAGCGATAACATTTTATAATAAAATATACCAATTAGGGTTTGTGTTAATTACGATTTCTTTATTCAAAATACATTCAAGTTAATTTAGAATGTATTTTGAATGACCAACACCTGCACGTTTTACAAATTCCAACTTTGAACTCAATAGTTGACTACTGTTATGCATAAATGGCTGAAACTGTAGCAATTTTGCGTTGAATATTTGATTGGAGCTCTTCTAAACTTCATGGGTTATTGGTGTCGACAGATGTGTAGACCAGGGCGTAAAAAGTAGTCTAAAGGCGTTAAATCCCCCGATATGTGTCCAATGCTTGTTAATAAGCCAATGAGCTAAAAATGTGCTCATCCCTGAAAATGATTTACGGTCAAAATCATTTTTTTCTCATCACAAGGTCTTTTAAAACAAATTATATATACAATAGAACAAAAAGTACACTATATGTAATATATAAAAGGAAAAATATAAAAGGAAACATTGTTTAAAAAAAGGAAAAATTGTGTATTTTCCATTTTTCAAATTTTACGTCAGTCATTTTCCGAATTCTCAAGTTAAAATGGTCAAGCATCTTCAGTTTCTTTGTTAACCGGATCTTATATGGGTCAATTTTTTTGTTGCAAATTTGCAATAAAAACCCACTTTTTGCATTTCTTTGTCTCACTAGCACAGTAACCTTATGTAGCTGTATGGGAGAACTTTTTCTCGTTGAATTATGATTTTGCAAGTCGATTACGTTGACCATAAATTGGCGTACCGCTCTGCCTTCATGATGCAAATAGAGGACTTAGAGAGTGCAAACCTCCGCCGTCCCCACCAAATGAATCACTTAGTCCTTTTGTCATTGCAAATAGATGTCGCTGTGCTGTGCTCTCCTCTTTGAGAGCACAGCACAGCGACATCTATTGGCAGAGTAGGCAAATTGAAATATTTTTAGTACTTAGCTCATTTTGCATCTTAAAGAAGACTCAGAAGATGCCAACATTTAAATCACTTGTTCCTTTGGCCTTTACTACCACTCATAAGTTCATCCGAATCCGTTCGCACTTTTGAGTTATCCTGCTGACAACGACACCAAACCAAAAAACAACACAACCAACAACACTAACGCCAGTGAAAACATACATCCTTCGGCGAGTTAAATATAAATATTTTGAGTACAGATGCTGTCATAGAAACACTATCCAATATGACGTTGTTCTTTAAACTTATCAATAAAAGTGAGCATCCCTCACATTTTTCCCTAATTTATTATCATATAGTATGAAGCTCCATTCCATTTCATTTTCATAAAAAAAGACCAGGGCAAAACTTCCAAATCGATTACTAAGGGACGATCACTGTAATCCCTAAGAAGGGTGCAGCAACGGATTAAATAATTGTCGTCCTATAACGTATTGAACGAAAGTTATAGAATTTTAGCTGGAGTGCTAGCACCCAAATGGAACCTATTTTAAAACGCAAAACTGGGAGTGGAACAGAAAGGATTTATGAAGGGGAGAAAAATTTATGATATTTTCTCGAAATATTGAAACCGCTATGGAGTTGCTCAATAAGAAAAAGACTTACGGAGCTATCATAGCTGTAGATTTCAAAAAAGCTTTGATACCATTAAGCACGGTCATATTTTTAGAAGCATTAAAAAGTTTTACCTAAAGAATATTTAATCCAATAAGAGCTCTTCTTTATACGGCTCATCAACTATATCTAGGGAGTTCCTAGAAAGTAACCTATTATTTTAAAAAGGAGTTGCCGTAAAGGATGCCCTATGTCACCTCTTTTATTTGTTGGGAGCACTATTGATCTTAGCAACAATATATCTAAGAAGTATAGAGGTTTTGGAGTAGATTTTGGACCCAAAAAAACATATTATAGATTTGTACGCCGACGACGTTACACTTATGTAGAGGCAAAATCAGAAAAACAGCTGGTCAAGCGGATTGAAGTTATACTCAACTTCATTAGGGAATATGAAAAGAGGTCTGGTCTGAGAATAAAACAACAAAAAAAACGTGATTCTACCCATGGTGTCTGGAATCCAGGACAAAATAAAGTAATTGCAGGATGCTCAGTAGAGGAAAAGTGGGAAATTCTAGGAATTTCTTGACTTCGCAGGGAGCTCGGAATGCAATTGGTTGAATATGCAAAAAACATGGTAACAACATTCAAACGTGGAGAAAATTCAGTCTCCAAAAAGAATTGACTTATAAAACTATTCCATTGTTCCTTATGTCCTGTACAAAGCATCATCTCTTCCGTGGCTTGCAGAAAAAGCAATCTCTCAAGAAAGCTCATGGCTAAATGAGCTGTTTCATAAGAGTTATCTGCCCTCTTTGAAGAGACCGAGGTCTCATATCGGAGGAGGGCTATCATGCTTTATAAATAATTCCTAAAATCTTTCAGAAAGTGGTTGGGATTTATCCGTTAATCGAACCAGGAATGGCGAGCTGTGTTTTCTTAAGTTCAGCATATTTTACTCATGTTTGGGACGGATGCTACGAACGAAAAATTAATGAATTTTTCCTCTATAATAGCATCCATTCAAAGAATAATTTGGAAAGGCACGCCGCTTTTCTCATCCTCATTTACCATTGACATAGTTCGACAAAACTTAACAAGCCGTTTATTTAAAAACTCCCAGGGCCAAAAGAACTAGAATGGAAGGCTTTATCAGAAGAAATTTTGTCTGTTCACGATTTAGACAGGGAGCCTCTATTTAAGTGTGGAAAATTTCTTTCCATTAAATAGAGCAGCAAGGAATCATCTTCCACCGATACCTTGGCACTTAAGGATGTCCTTTTCACAAAACACAAAGAGGAAGCCGAAAATTGTGCGATATATATATAAGAGAGCTAGGCCTCCAAGCGTCGTGGAAGAAACGAATTATGAGTTCTATCTCCAAAACGAAGATGAGAAAAAGATTTACCTCCCAACTTCAAATTTCTACTAAATGTTATTTTTTAATAAGCCATGTAAAGACTGTGGACAACTTTAATTCAGTGGTCCATGCGTTTGCCAACTGTCCTGCACTCTCTTCATAAGGAATTGTCAGGGTCAACGTTAAAGGAGTGGAAAAAAGAATTGTCACGGCCATAATCTATTCGGACTAAGTTCGAATCCCATAAAGGCTCCTGCGAAAACACGAGCTATGGAGCTTATTTTATCGAGTATTCGCAGCTATTTGGCGGAGAAATTAAATCTTGACAGAGTAATTGTTATTGAAGACATTCGGGCCATCATGATCTCGACGGCAGCGCGATACCTGGCCTTTAGTGTGAGATCCCTACAGTCAATACCATTCCGTGGAAATATGTGGGGGATCTTGTAAGATATTATCCGTCTTGCTCCGCTGGACATCTCCAATTTCTGCAACGGATTATGAGGCAATACAGAAAATTTGTTAAAAGACAAACAAAATAATATATTCAATTTAGCATTTTATTATTATTTGCACCTTGTTTATTATATTTTTATGTTTGAATACATTGTTTCCTAAATGTTTTTAATGATAAATTTTGTATATAGTGCAGCTAGATTTTAGATTAGAGATTTAATTTTAAACTAAAATGTTTATTATATATAATTTATATGTAATATCTCTAAATCAATAAAGTCTTTATAAAAAAAAAAAAGTTACTTTATTGACAGAGGAGTTTGAATTAGTAGAAGTTAATAGACGCTGAATTTTTTGGCATCAGTAAATCCCTTGTGTATCACGCTTTAAGGCTGTTTTGTCAAAAAGAATAAAGTTCTGTATATGTTATTTTGCAACAAAGCTATATGAATAAAACAAATATTGTCCTTCAAATTTTATTATTAACAGTTGTATTGGGTTGTTTTCAAAAAGGAGGATATTTTCTTATTCTTTGTTTTGACGGGAATTGATATGTACATTCAAATTTCATTTAGCATTGAACACTTATGGAGTATTCAACATTCGGTTCTTTTTCTAAGAATGTTATAAATGTTTAACCATTTCTTGAATTCTAGAGAGAACAATGGATATCCGAAGTTCGTTAATATAATCGTACCCCTTATATAAATACGGGATTCAAAATATTCTTTTTGACATAAAATAATTACATTTGTAGGACAAGGAATTATAAATTTTGGGACCATCTGTCTTTGACAAGTCTTTTTATGGATGGCCATGTACTCAGATATTTTTTTAAAGCTATTTAAAATTTAAGTGCATATTCACGTTTTTCGTCCTTGTACTTTATTTGTTAAATGTTCACTTGTTAGTTTTTACTCAATTATGAAAGAGGAGGGCTTGAAAATTTGTTTGGCTTTGCTGTTGTGTGATCCCAGTATTCTATTTCTATCATCGTTCACTTCCTTATTGACATGTAGAAAGCAGGAACTTATCTTTGCTTTGCCCTTAATCAAAAATAACAACATTGGTCTTTTTCATTAATACCTAGTAGGATCCCTCATTCAATTTCCTTGCTCTTTTACGTGATAGTATTTTCATTTCCAACTCCCACGAGCATACAAGCAAGGAGGAAAGGAATAGTTGATAGAATTGCCTTGCTCCTTAACCCTTATATTGTGTTAGAAAGCTGTTTACACCTGTGGTGTTCGCGGGTCAATTTTGACCCGTGATTTGAAAATGCTTTAAAATGCTTAAAATCACCAGTTTTCTTCCAATATTGTTTTTTCAAGTCATTGTTGGCTTAGTATACATTCATATAATGGAACCAGTGTGGGAAATTTCTTTAGTTGGCTCCACAGACACAGTGTTTTAAAATGTACCACTCGTGTAAAATGTGTGTGTGTGCCTGAATGCGCTTTCTATATGTGTCTGTCTGTGCATGTGAAAGAAGCCTGTGTGTGGGGGGGGGGGGGTGGGTGTGTGTGGCCATAACTGGGCATATTGGGCCACAATTGATCCTCAGAGCAACCATAGCTTTTAGGTGATGCATAAAACAGCCAGTATTCTCTGCCGGGTCATTTTTGACCCGTAACACCACAGATGTAACTTTTTTTTTGGAGACCTTTATAATTTACTAAAATGGTGAAAAATGATATTTCTGCATTCAATCGGGTGTGTCTGAGGATTAGATGAAGCCTCATTCCAGAGCAAAAAAGCAAATGGTAATTTTTACACATTCAAACTAGAAAATGGGTCAATTTTGACCCTAACACAATAGAAGGGTTAAATGCTTTCATTTAAAAGAGAGGAACCATTCCAGATATTTCCCTTGCTACTAGTTTAAATTTAAGCATTAATAAATTGATAATGCCTTTCAGATTTTAAATAAAGTTGTTTGCTATTATTCATATCATTAAAAGCCGGCTTAGATAAATCATTTGGCTTTTTAGAGAAGTTTGATTCCATAAATTTCTCTGATTGTCTTTTCCTTTTCATAATGTACTCAAATCTAGGTCGTAAAAAATAGTATATACATAAATTGTACTTCCCTTAATAGTTGGGCTCACAATGGATCCATGAATTTTTTTCTTAAAACCATGGACATATTCCTTGAAAAATATTGATCCTTTTCAAATTAAATATACATATATACATATATATAAATATATATGGTTTGATCCCTCCTTAAAAACTTCGCTCTTTAATACTGTAATGGCCGATGTGTCGTTTATGATACCGAGACTATTTGATCTACCCGGTGTCGTTATATGCAATCTTACCTACATTGTATACCAATTATTTTTAAAATAACATTTATATGTAAGAGATAAGAAGCGATCAAATGGCGAAAAATACTACATAAGTTCATAACTACATAACTTTTGGGTCTGTTGAGGAGACACTTAACGTTATTCGATTATGTTCAAACTTTAAAAAGATTATCTATATGCATGAAGGTAAAATCAAAGGGGGAGCCCGACTTTCAAATCCGAAAAAACGTGAAATAGGTATCAATATATATATATATACCTATATATATAGTGTGTGTGTTGCATCAAAAATGTATTTTTTAAAATTGCGAATTAGAAGTACTTAAAATTACCTCATACATATATCATTTTAAAGCAAAAAAAAAGTATTTTATGATTATTAAAGATTTATTGTCTTATATTGCAAGAGGCACATCTTCTGAAGCTTTACAAAAGTTGCTGAAAATGACCCCTCCAGCCGGAAGACAGAACGATGCACGCTTCAGGACATTCCTGCAAACATTTTTGATCGTCTCCTGGTATATATATTTCAGCAAACCATTGAAGAAAACTCAATGGAATCTGTTTTTTTCATATAAATTCAAGTTTGTGCTGAAGTCCAGAAGTGAAGTTCAAAGGGTTGAAATCTGAACTGTGAGCTGGCCCAAGAATTTCCGTCCTTCTACTGATGATTCAGCCTCGAAACTTTTTATTTAGAATGCTGAAATAGCATATATGCAATGTGATAGAGAGCCGTCTTGCATTCACCAAAGTGATGAACGAGTTGCAGAAGTGCGCCAAATTATGTCCAGCAGCAATCTGAGATATAAAAACAATTAACCAACGACAAATGGCCATCATCGTCAAGGAATGCATGAACGATTGGAACTATTCCATAATAATGGCAACGAAGTTAAAACAATTCTGTCATTTGTTTCGCAGATATTTCAAGGATTTGCACTTGTTAACACTCCGTCTTTTTTTTCGATGTGGTTTTGAATGAAGTCAAGAACTTCTCGTTAGTCCAAATGATTATATCGACAATGTGGGTAATTGCTCTGTTTTGCTGAGAAGCTTTACTTATTGAGCAACTGAGGGTTTCTTCAAAGAAATTCTTCACCTCCTGAATAAATATTCTGTTCATTTGTTTTTTCTTGTGGATGACACCAGTCTCATTTAAATGATCAAGAACCCTTGAGAACTGGATCAGTTGGTAAATTTTTGCCGCCCTTCCACTGATCTTGAAGTGAAGGTTAAACTCGGCGAACTGTAGAAGGAGAAGGGGTTTTCCAAACATTTTTGAGGTTGCAGATGTTGATAATAATAATCAATAAAATTTTATCTATGATAAAAATCCCCTCTTTATAAACTAATACGATTTGAATATTTTAAGGGCTTCACATTCACACTTTAAAAATGACATTTCTGGAAACCCATACTGTATATATATATATATATATATATATATATATCAGGAAACGACCGGGACACCATTTTTGCCGAGACCCGGGCCGGGACATAATATTTATTTTCGTTCCTTCGACAGTCAAGAATCTCCAAAAAAAAGTGACGACGTTTCTGATATATATATATATATATATATAATGTTTTCCTAATATGTTTACACTATATAAGTTATGTACATACATGCATACATATCTCCTACAAAGCGTAGTAAATTTAAATAATGGCACTGAGTAGTTTTCATTATACTCATTGGATGACGAAGAGGATGAAATGTGTATGAAATAACATACTTGTCGAGGAGGGAAATTCTTTTATTGTACATGGTACAGTCTACTACTTTAACTACTGCCTCAGAATAACTGCTTTCAAAAGAGAAAGAGGGAGTCACATAAATTATTACGAAGCCTGGTGGCTCATATACAATTCGGCAGTTCTTGCAGAGGAACAATGGAAATAGCACAACATCTTGATAATGTGAGAAGAAGTGATGGGGTGAGTGGAGGGGGAAATAGGTTCTTATTTTGTAGGATGAGCCTAAATTTATTGGCAAAATATGTTGCTAAGGCTTGAGAGTTTAATAAATTATGAGAAAACATGCTGCTGTATAAAGAAAGTTTGATATATTTTGATATTTTCTTAACAAATATAGTAAATAGTTTAGAAAAACACGACAAAATAAATAACAAAGATTTTTATTGCTCATTACATTATTTTATAGATGTGTTGAGTCAGACTGGCTGCTCTGTGGAAAGAGACAGTTAAAAAGTGACAACCAAATCAGAATCATATTTCTGAAGATAGAAGGAAGGTCAATTTCGATCAACTAAATGAACGACATACCGTCTTTTTAAGCGTTAAGGAAATGAATATAAATATATACCTAGTCAATGGGGTTGTTTCTGTAATCATAACGTTATCTGACAGTTTCGAGCCGAGAGTTATTTTCTAAGAATAACAAATATCTTTGTTTTAAGAAATTTAAAATGGCGTCTGATTTTGATTTTTCCCTCTCTTTTTAAAAATGAAATATACATATCGATGTACACCTACAAAAGTAGTATTAAAAACAGAGGTGTGAATGCCTTCTTTGCACGTCAAGTGACTCAATAAAAAAACATACGGTACATAATGTTCGGGAATGAGGAAAAAATAAAAAGCCTCAGAGTCTTATAAATAATTTATGAAGTCATGACGGAATAAGGAGGCGAAAGTGCCTTTTTAAGAGCAAAAAATGTGTGGGAGGGGAACAAATCCATTTACTCTCACACTCATTTTTTACTTCAATTTGAGTAAAAACATGTTTTTCTTATTTCTTCTGACGGTTTGCTTCAAGTGGACTAAGTAGATTAGGAAAGGTCACAATTATAGAAACACATAAATATGTGTTTCTATAATCAGGATTGGAACTAGGAGAGTTGCTCATTTGTTGAACTCGGGAAATCGATGGGAATACGAAAATATAAATTTTCTTCAGTCAGAGCCTCCACACTAACATTCAGCCGAGTTAAATGCAACAAATAAAGGATATTATATTATTAATCCCTCAAATAAAAATCTGGCCAACATCCCTCACAAATATCGTCTCAAAACACTAAACTATACAAACAAACTTTAGCATTTTATATCAAGAGCATCAATTATGAATGTAGCAAACATGTTATCGGTTGTTGACAGTTGTTAATTATTATTTATTTGTTGTAATGAAATGAGTTGCTCTATCCTTCAAACTAAAATCAGGGGTTCATTCGTCTGCTCTTCCTTTCTTGCTTTAGATGTGAATCCTCTCTGCCCTACATACAATAAAGACTCATAAAATATTAGGGAGAAAACTCATTGAAAATTCAGAGAACCCCTCTCTTTTTAGTGGCTGCCTTGCCCTCCAATTATTTATATAAATAAATGAGAGTCATTTGATCCCCTAAGTGCTACAGCAAAAACAACAATGCTTTTTGAGTCCTTTTGTTCGTGCTTCTTCTCTTCCCTGTGTCTCTTTTGGCTCTCATGAGATATCTATGGCAATAATAATAACAAAATAACAATACTCAGTACACAATGTACTTCCTATCTCTAGTAGCTATACATGCTCATAACCCGTTTCCCCTCCATTAGATGATCCCCTCACTGGAGTCATTTAAAGAAATGACATCATTTATTTATGTAATTAACCCCCCTCCCCTCTCTCCTCAGTATCATCTAGGGATGATACTCTGATGATGATCTAATTAATGAAGAGGCCTTCCTCTCCCTGGTGTCATATAAGTACTCATCTAAGCAAAAAAGGGAGAGTTTATCTCCATGAATGCTCCTTTTTTCTTTCTTTCTTCATCGTTACAACCAAGTTGGGGATTATATACAGGTTTCACTCATAGAGATATAAAGCTATAGAGAGCGTTTTCCATCAATAGCAGAGAAAAATCGTCGTTCAGTTGTATTTTTGTGCCCAATATAAACAAAGTAAAATTGAAAAATTAGAAAAACTCGCATATGTTCGCCCTTCGGATATGGGTAGGTTTTGGAGCTAGTTTGTGAGTGAAACAGACCTTAAAGAATATAAAGAGAGGAGGCAAAAGTTCAGTGTTTTGAAGCTTATCAAGGTCAATTCTTTGTAATTTTTTCATTTCTGGTTCCCATCACTTTGCAAATAGTTTATTAGGTCCATCTTGACCAAGGATTCCATAGGTACCTTCAAAGTTCAAATCTGACCATAAATGTGGGAGGAGATAGCGTGCGGACATACAGACGGACAGAGATTGGTGAATTATTATATAGATTGGGCACAATCACGTATTTCTCTGAAGAATCAAATAAGCTCTCATGCATATATTCTCTATGGTCTCACTATAACAAAAAAAAGAAATACTGAAGCTATAATATGATGACGTCACGTACAGGACGCAATCACTATTGAGTGACCTCATGGCAAGGAGACTATGAAGGCATCCCGGCGATTTTATCAATCATTAACTTGATAAATCTGTAATAGCCTTCCTCTGACAGTTTGAAATGTCTATCTTTTTAAATATATTAAACAATATATTGAGTTGAACACAACGTTAGAAAGGTGGTCACTCAAATGTAATCGCCGCACCCTGTAGAAAGATACAAACAAATCATAAATGGAATCCTACTTGAACGATATGCATAATTACGTTAATAGTAAGGAATTTAGTATGTTGAATGTTTATCGGGCGGGATGATCCTTTTGCACCTGGAATAACGTAAAAAAGTTTAAAACAAGTAATGCCTTCTTCTCTTCAATCCACATTCCAGGAGCTGAAGTACTCATTGTAGATAAGAACAACTTCTCCCAAAACGTGACGTCACCATAATATATCTTTAGTATTTATTCATTATGTACTTTTTCGTCGTTATAGTAACACCTGTATCTATTCGCCTCGGTCGTTTATAATTCGGGATATAATAAAGATAATATTATTGAAGCCAAACGGGAGCGTATCGCCTTCCGTAAGCACCTCAAGCGAGAGCGGTGGAACAAGGGAGAAAAGTTCAGAGGGGCACAAGGCGACAATTATGACTACTCCTCCAGGAAGGCCACTCCCAAGAGCCCACATCAAAAAACTCCTCAACCCACCGCCTCAAGGCATCAACAACAGACGAGGAGGCAACAACGAAAGGAAAATAAGAAAAAAAGGGTTAGGCCTCTCGGCCTCGATCCTCGATTTATTTTGTGTTCTTGAAGTTTTGTTTGTACTCGTTTGTATTTAGTTATATGTTGTGTTCATTATATTTTATTATTTACTTGGTGTGTTTTTTTAAGTTATGTTAGTACACTTTTTATGAATAGAGTTTGGTCTTTTATAGGTAATCTAATTTTAAACTATAATGTTTATTTATGTACCATGTACAAAATTTTACCTATCTTTTATTTATTAATGGTTATTTTATAGTACAGTTATAATAAAGACTTTTTAAAAAATATATATTGAAACTGATTGGTTAGAATAAAAATAGAGGGAATAATGAGTTGGGATAGGCATCACTTCACATCTTTAAAAATAATAATTGTATCCCCTCATGTGTCTCGAACCACGCCATTAAAAAAATAAAGCAACTGCTCAGTCTTAGATACATTGTATATTCTGTATTATTCATATTTCCCTATAAACGGATCATCATTATGACAGTTCAACATATATAAAAAGACAGAAGACTCTGTTACAAACTGAAAGAATTATGTTATTTGATGAGTTTGCGAGAACGATCACTTTCTCATTCCCTAATAATAATAATATCTTATAATACCCTTAAGTTCTTATTGTGACGTCAATAGACTGAATCAAGGTATAATCACCATTCTTATAACATTTATAAGAAAAGTATACAATAAAACAATGATGGCAGCCATTTTTCTTGAACCTACGATCAACATAGTTGAACCTCATTCCATTTTTTTAAAAACTAAATATATCGGAATAGTTATTATTCTGAGGGACGTAGAGCCGATCAATATAATATAACTCCCTTGATCGCTACTTTGCGACTCTGGTGGGCTTAGAGAGGCAATACTATAATCTGTAATAATTTCCCCTTTCTTTTTACGAAGAGAGTTAAACTTTGACGTAAAAAGGAGGGAGCTCCTATTCCAGGTACTATAGTATTCACTGACATAGAGCAGGAGTCCCTAACAGGCTACCTTGGTCCGAGTCCAGAGCCATAGGATGTCATATATTGAACCGGATCTATAACTATAGTCGTCCCTCGCAAAGTCGCGACGGCCCGGATCCACTAACCGACCACCGCGATATATATGAGGGTCGCGATGTTGATATATATTGAAATTTAGAGAGATTTGACATCACCCGGCGTTTAAACCTACTGCCATTTTGCATTGTTGTCGTACGTGCGTCTGAATACATGTATGCGGCCAGACCTTTTTTGGGCCGCCATCTTGCTTTTTCGAAGATTTACTAGTTTTTCAACCTCAAATACCACTCAAAAACCACTGAATATTTCTTAATTTTAGTACCCCCACATAAAACGGGAGCCAAGCCGTCGTCGCGTAGTAAAAGAACTGCGCGATTTCGAGGGGCGAAGTAGCGAGGGCCGACTGTATGTTGTAATCATATGGAGACTCTATGTTTTACAATGAGTCATATTTTAATATGATAATTTAATATTTAAAAATCTAAGCTTATATTTCTTACTTTTTTCATCTTATCGTAATAGTGACTATCATTTTGTTGCCATGATAAAAAATACAAAATTCCCCATTTATTTGATTGTGAAAAATACTTTAATTTGAATATTATAAAATATTTATAGAATTTGTAAATGCCATTGATCAAAGTTCATAAGAAAAGTGTTCTTACGAATAATATTCTAATCGTTGAGTTGACTTTCATTCCTCCACAGCCAAGAATGGCATGATGTACTAGGTATTTCATATTGGCTTTTAAGCCTATTAACGTTCCTTTCTTTCAATTAATCACGGTCTACATTTTTAAATATGCAACTTAGATATCATTAGACTTATGAAAATGCATTAGACTCAACTTTTTTAAACTGAAAGTTATTTATATTTTATTATTCTCTACGTAAAAACAAAAACTACATTTACTGGCATTAGAAAAAACTCTCATTTTTTCTTCTTTAAAACGTAGACTTTCGATACTACTGCTTGAAAACAGATTAAGTCTATATTGCTGATACGACACAATATATATAGAAGAAATTTTTTACACAAATTCAATTATAATTTAATGAATATTGATAACAACCAAAAAACCTTTAAATAATCCATTTGCTTATCATTTCAGAGTGCTTTCTCATACACATACAGGATGTAAAGTTGTTTTATGGCACCCTTCCATTCTTCATGGGGAGTCCCAGTATACATAGACCCATACATACATTCAAATGAATGCTTATATTGAATGAATGACTGGCAAGAGGGATTGTGGAAAGGCCTCATAAAATAGAGGAAGCATTAAAATATATTTAGTCTTGTATTTTAATTAAACAATATATAAATATAAGTGTTATGTGCAAAAACATAATATTCAAAATCAATAATCAATATATTGAATAAATTAAACACTTAAAAAAACACCACTTCAAACAATAATAAAAATACCTATTAAGTAAGCTTCATTAAGGGATATTAAGACTTTTTTTTAGCAAAGAAGAGAATTTGGTTTTTATAATAATCGGGATCTAAATAGGGAATTGCCAAATATAATGACGTAGAAGGCCTTTAGTAGGACTGCCATTTAAACTAACAGAATACAAAGAATGGAGATTGGATTTGACTCTATGTCTTAGCCATTAATTCATTAAGTCAATTAAAATTGTCATACCAACGACTAAAAAAATAGCCTCTGTAAGTCTTACAACTATTTCATATTTTATATCCAAAAAAAATATTTTTTGTAAATGTATATCACTTGGAAATATTATATATTTTGAAATGTATACTCGCTACAAGGTTTCATTAAACGGTTCATAAATACAAAAACACACTAAGACAAATAATGACATCAAAGGGAGACAAAAAAATAGGGCGCAAACTCAAAGGTTAAAAATATATAGATTTGTACTAAATACATTTAAAATTATGGCTTAAAGAAAACATACATCTAATAAATGAGTTAGCATAATTTAAACTTAATTAAATGAGGCTCCTTGGCTCTAAAAAAGGATACTTAGAGATACAATATCCGGGTTGACTATTATAGTGTGAATAGATCTATTTACAATGATTTCAGATATTAAGAAATTCATGGTTCTCGTTTTGAAAGGTTTATTTCGATTATGAAAATATATATTGAATTATTCCATGATGTGACTGAATGATTCTCTGTTTAGTAACTAGGGAGAAAATATATTGTCTTAATCTAAATAGATACATTCACAATAATAGTACATCCCTATACAAATCATTAAATATTCATAGGCCTTGAACAGGATACGAGATCATTTTTTATATAAATTTATACATTAGGTTCTACTACATATAAAACTTATCTGTTAATTCATACACTTTTTATACATTATTACATGTTTGTGAAGAACAAAATAGGAGCTGTACATCACGTTAAACAAAGGAAACTTTCCTCATTAAAAACAAACCATTATTTTAACTAGACTAACAATAACAAAAAGATTCTTCTATCTGGTTAATTATACATTTTTAGTAAATATTCCCACGAACGAATTCATTTGTACACCATAAATATACAACTTTCCGGGCAAAAGAATGATATCTTCTTTTTGAAGTGAAAGTTACAAAAAACAACTAACTTACAAAACGAAGATTGTGCTAATAGACAAGTTTTTGATTGACGAAAGAGTTTTTAACGGAATACTTAATTGGAAGTATTTTCTGTACAGTACAAACTTATTTTTTTGTCTCATATTTGGAACAAATATATTTAAGTATACACTACTATAAGTATTATAGTTCTTTTTATGTCTTCGTAATACAGCATGGGAAATGCCTTTTTGAGCCCTTCAACAAGGGATTTAAACTTCAGAGTCCTCATAAGAAATGGTGATGGAATCCGAGTCCTCGTCCGATGAAGGATATATATCCACAAGAGCCTTAAACTTGGGATTCTTAGCAAATCCACTTTTGTTCAGGGAGAAGGGTTCATCATCAATGGACTCTAGACTTGAAAGAGACTCTGCCCGACTCCCACTTCCCTCGTAGTCATATGCCTCCAACTCGTCAGGGCTGAGAAGAAGTAAAGATAATCGATTCGCCTCAACGTTTTCCCTTCTCTGAAACTCCAGCTCGGCGTAGTTTGGTTCCTTTAGAAGTCGCTCTTTGCTTCCCCTTCGCTCAAGATTGTTATCAAAGTTCACCATCATGGTGCCTGTGCTCTCTGTGGTCTGTCCTAGTGTTTGCGTGCTCATGACGCCAGACTCTGCTCTCTTAACGACTACAACTTCTTTCTCTTCTTACGTCTGAATATGAGCAGCAGAAGAAGAATGCAGCAGAGTAAAAGAGAGGATATCACGCCAATTACAATGGCGGCAATGATTCCACCGCCCATTACGAGGGAATCGTTGTTTGGAAGGGCCTTTATGGCGAGGAAGGACTCGTAGCGAGAGGTAACCTCTTTGCCCTCGTCATCCTTCTGAACAACTTCAAGAGAAAGACGCTTTCCTGCATGCTTGCTCTCGGCCACATACTGATACTCTGCCCTCAGGGAGCTGTCTGTCTCCCGAGAGCTGACCACCAGGGGCTCAAAGGGCTCAGAGTTGAGAGTCCATCGAAGGATTGGAAGGGGAAAGGCATTTGAAACATCCACTTGGATGTCCACGGCCTCCGTCTCGGAGAGCCTGATATTCTGAGGCATGTTGCTCACGGTCACCTCTGGAGGTTTTATGGTCTTGATTTCAAAGTACTGCTGGTCGTGGAAGTACTGATCGTTTTTCCCATAAGGCTTGGACTGCATTTCGCAGTTCCAAATCCCTTCATGCTCCTCTGTAACCAGACCAGATATCCCGCAGGAGTTTCGGTCTGAAGCCCTCGTGGAAACAATCCAGCTATTGTAGGTTGAGTTCAATTCATTGCTGCTTAGAAGAAATAATACTTTGTAAATAAACGCACCATTAATTCATATATAATTTTACCTCTCCCTGATGTTCCATGGCTTTCGACAGTCTCGGGGTTCGTCGGTATTGAATATTCCGCAAGGTTCTTTAGATATAGGGGACTTCCACTGGCAGACATGCCATGCTTCTGTAGAGGAACATGAGAACGTGCTCATTTTTCCCTTGGCAAGGATCACACTAATTGTTTTCCCTCGAAGTCCACTTGGGTATCTCGAACGGATTTCAAAGCTTGAGCTTCGGCTCTGAGCCATGCCTTTTTTCTATGGATATCACTCTTTGATCCGTAGTAAGTACTAGTTTCCTACCATGAGCGATTTGAAGGGATCGACAAGCGATTCGAGATCCATGGAGAGATTCCTCTCCAAGCAACTGCACTTGTGTGGAAATAATGGGGCTTTGATTTGAAGTTTCTTCCTTTATAACCCTTCATATCCTTCCTTGGAGATCAAGACCCATTGCAAAACCGCTGGCCTTGGCTCTCCACCACGAGCCATGCAAGTAAAGTCTCTTGATGCGTCGATAAACATATCGCCGGACCCGAATATGGATACATTACTATGGATGAGGCTCCTTAGTCTTA
>CP045899.1:18219057-18233795 GCA_013387185.1 Caligus rogercresseyi
TTTAGTATGAAGTCATGGCCTGAATTCCTTGGAATATGATAACGCTTATTCCTTGTCAATATAGATATTCATATGATATATTATATATATATTGTATATATATATATTTATATATATATATATAGATATATATATATAATATATATATATATATATATATATAATAATATATATATATATTATATATATATATACAGGGTCCCCCGATGAAATTGGCGCGAAAACTCTGTCTCACAAAAAATTATATAACTATGTATTAATGAATATATTATTTCAAATAAAGTGCATTTGAAAGGTGACGATGTCATCTATAGGATTATTCAAATAATCTCCCTCAGCGTCGTAACTTTCTGTATGCGGCCCTGAAAGCGGCGCAGACCCTCTTCAACATCTCATTGTCCATGGATGGATGGACCATGGATGGTGTCCATGGACACCATCTCCTTCTTGATGGAGGTGATGAGGGAGGCTTCTTGTTGTGAGCATGTGTATTAGTCCGTCCTTTAAGATAGCCCCAGACAAATAGTCCTTGGATTAAGGTCTGGGCTGCTGGGAGGCCACATTTCCTTCCTTCTTCTGGTTGCAGGTGTTAAGATCTGACCCATTTATATCTTATACGATCTGCAACGCAAATCTTCTTTACACACATTTTGAATTGTTGTTTCCCCAACCTCCAGCTCCTCAGCAATTGACAATAAAGAGCGGATGGGGTCTTCATCGATGAAGACATCACAAAGTCCATATCCCTGACCTTTCTTGTGGACAATTCCGTCTAGACACCCTACTAATCACTTTTTGGATCTTTGCAGTCCTCCAGGGATGTGCACAGTTTGGACGCTTCGTAGAGGCATAGAAGTCAACCATGACAGCTCAGAGTTGGATATAAGGCCCTTCATGCTAACCAAGATTGCCACCACGGCGCATCTCCGTTCCTCCTCGCTGAAACAATATCCTCCAGATTGCTGTATCGTCTCTCATATGCTTTGAATCAAGGGTGTATAGCTTAACCAGTAGCTTTCTACTGGTGAACTACCGTCTCTCCTATCTATCTAAATGACAAAGTTACACAAATTTAATTTGCGCCAATTTATCGGGGGACCCCTTATATATATATATATATGTATATATATATATAAGTCCTATATTATTTGAAGTCATAACATTTGCAATACCAAAAAATTATAAAGTCTTAGAAAATTATACACTTTACGTAATTAAATTGATTTTTATCAATTTGATTTCAAATAAAAAAAATGGATCACACATAAATGAGCCAAGATATTATTGGCCTAGCGAAACGCATATTTTAAATCTTTCTGCTTAATCCTCTTATACAATGTAGCTATGATAAGTATGTTTTTAAGAATCCACAAATTATGGACTTGTAAATCTCATCGTATATGAATCTTTCTTTGTTGACTCAGCTTAATCCCCCCACATGCCAGTTTTGAACAAATAATCTTTCATTTATATAATTGTAATTTCCCTATCTAATAAATAGCAGGTTCCATCATTTCTTCGAAAATGTTACAAAAAATTCCATCTAATAATAACAACACCTTGCACTATTGTTTTTAGTAACAACGATGAAAAAAGTAAAGATACAGCCTGAACTTGACTGACTTCCCAAATAAAATGAAACCCTTTCAATAGGCAAAAATTTTAAAACGCCCATGAAATATTAAGTCGATATTTTAATGAAATAAAAATCATTAAAAGTATTCTACTACTAGCCATTGATAAAACAAGATCTAGCTGATTTATATACTCGAACAGCTTAGATGCTACTTATCGTGCAATAAAGTAACTGTTTTTAGGTGAAGTTAGTTTTGTATAAATATAGTCAAGATTCTCTTGTCACTTCCTATGAGTCAGTTTTTTTTTCCCTTTTTGGAATTTCCACTAAGACTTTTTTAAAACTCACGCAGAAGGGTTTCTTTTTATTTAATCAAGGAAGTTTCTCTATGAGATGTGGTACATACACTACATATACATATGTAGTTGAGCTAGTATTTAGACAAAATATATGAAGCATATATATGTAGAAAAAGTTTTTAAAGACACCCTTTATTTGGGAAATACTCTTCAACTTATTATTAGTATGAATGTCAATAATACAATAAAACTTCCAACTTATAATTGACAAGAAGAAATGAATGTGTACAAACACGAAAAAACTAAATGGATAGAAAAAATAAGTATTCATCGTATAATTAATGAGTCTAAATAATCAATTCACTCAACGTGTTGCCGCTCGTAGTAACTTAAAAAACAATTACAAGAACCATACTTTCAATATGCTTGGAGGAAGTTGAAGAGTTTTTCGTTTCTCACTTTTAATACAAGAATAACAACTTTCTGTGGACATATTCCTCAAAAGGGACGATTGATAGGAAATAATATTTTTGGTCTTCTAAATTATGATCATCGATATATTTTTATTTTCTTTCCATATGTTTTGGAAAAAGTAGGTCCACATCACTTTTGTAACAGAGATGTTACATTAGTGAATCGTGATCGTAAACATTAGCTTTGTTATGTATTTTTCTTAAGGACACCAGATTCTTAAGGGTCAATAAAATAACGATAGTCTGTAGCTGATAGCCGGTTAATCAGCCGATACTCCAATCTACACCAACATTTAACATTGTTATGAAAGTAAAACTTTTTCGTTTATGAGCAACTGTTTTGTTCAGATATTTAATATCACACTGTAAATATACATCAAACATAAAGTATAAAGAATTTGGGAATGAGAACTTTAGTCGATCCGAATTAGTACATATAAGTATCCATACAAATTAACTTATTCTTGATAACTAAACACTAGCAGTGCGAGGAGAAGGCACAAAAGAAAAAACCCTGCAACCAATTTTAATTGAATCCAATAGAATGTAAAATATCCTTTCTTAGACTATGAATCGGTCGACCTCAAAATGTATTATTGTAATAAACGTTTTATTGTGAAATGAAGCTTTCTGTGTCATATAATCAATAAGAGACTTTTTCTACATATAATATAAAGTTATGCATCTGAGGATGAGTCGTCATTGCTCCTTCTCTATTATGATAAATAATGAATAATTACATGCTAGGAAATGCATTTTCGGGGGATGGACTTAAATATTATATATGCTATATGTGTATCACTGTGTGCGTTGTCATTTCATGGGCATAACGGCAAATAGTAAATATATCAGGCAACAAAACAATAGTGTCATCATGACGATGCTTGTTATTCTTGAGTTACTCTTGGATACATGACAATACTTGGTCGGAATTGTTTGGATGTGGGGTCCCCTTCAGAATCCTAATCTTATTGACGAAGAACTCTGAGTACGAACTGTATGTTATCATTTGCCACTTATTTGATTCGTGTAAAGACCAAAGGATAAGAGATCCTTTAAAAAATGGTTTAAATAACCCCCAAAATTAACGACTTCAAAAGGTTTTGATTAATTATATATATATATCTTTAACATGGAGTTTTTTTAGCCTTTTAATAATAATATAAAAAGAAAATAAGCCTTTTATATTTTAAATTGCTTAAAAACTAAGGCAATTAAACCTTACTTCCATTATATCCATACTTCAAATGATTCTTTTTTCCTACATTATCTCAAGCAAACTCAGAAGTATTCATTCTTTTTATTTCATGGCTTTTTATACTTAATAATAATGTCAAGTTGCTTCTTATGCTTAAAGGAGGATTTGTGTGTGTAGAATTTTCTTTTAAAATATTCTAAATGAATATCCTTGGCATTGAACTTTCTAACAAAAATACATTCATAAGAAATTGTTTCACTAATTTTACCTTCTGTTCGATTTGTGGGCGGTTTCCGAGTGGCCCAATTGGTTCGAATTGAGCGTGAGCCGAGCCACTGTCCATTCATGACCGTGATTGCACTCTCTGCCTCAACTTTTTAGTGAAGGATACGAAGCCATAGCCCTTGGATTTTAAGGTCTGTGGATCCCGAACAACACGACAATCCCTAAGTGATGGAAATAAAGATATCAATATAAAAAGTAAAACCAATATAACTTTAAATATCTAAATAAATTTTTAAGTAAAATTTGAGCATTAGACTTATTATAGATACGAATAATTTTGATCTACATCCCTTTCAATAATACATATATTTTATATTTGCATCAACACATAACATATTCTGTAATTGAGGCTATAGAACGTCGCTTTTGGACTGAGAGTCCACTATGTTGTAATGTGCTTTTTATATGTTTAATTGATTGGGTGTTATAATGACATCAATGGGCTATATTTATTGATGTTTATGTCATTTTGCTCTTCCTAGATATTTTTATAGACTGGACTTTGACTTAATTTAGAAATGGGACAATATGAACCACAATATATATACAACCCATGTAGAATAATGAAAAATATATTTCAATTATGAAACTATGTCAATATTGAACATGAAACATGAAACAAAAACTGTTTGCTATGCAAACAGGATGTAAATAACACCTCATAACATAAGGTATTTATTAATTGTACAAATTAGAGGTAAATCAAACAAAATATATGATATTGTGTATAAACATTTTTCCACCCAACGTTTTACAAGGTGATTTGTGAAAGGGAAGAACCGAACAAAATAAAAACAAGATCTCCTCTATCACCGATGGAAAGTGGAGTTGGGCTGGTGATGTAATTCGCTACTTCGTGTTCCCTGCCTTATGGAAAAATTATTGAAAAACTGTTACGCCAATTCAAGAATTTAAAATAGACCGTTTTTATCGTTAATTTATGTTTTGTTTTAGATTGTCAGGTTGTTTAATTATAATTGTATTTTAGTATTCGTTCATATTTGATGTTAAAATTTTAAACTAAAATGTTTAATTATGTTTTTACGCATTAACATCTTTTTATATACATTCTGTTTTTTATGCTTGTATATATTTTTATGAACTGTGGAATAAATAAAAAAAACTTAGTTGGTATTATGAAATACAACATCATCGGTGCTCTTGAAGCATGGACATCAATTCAGAACATGAAGTATCGTTGCTTATAGCCCTCAATCAACGGAATTTGGACATATCAATTCTCCGAACAGACTCTTTGTTAGAAAGACTTTCACACTTAAGACACAATAAAGGCTTTATCATCATGGACGAAAACATGTCCTCACTGATAAAACCTAATATAAGAAAAGAACTAGACTTGCCAACTAAAAGAATGATGTTTTCGATAAGTTTACTTCCATAAAATAATTGTTATTTGTACTTAAGTAGTTACCAAACTTAGCAAACTCATTTTATATTGCAGGTCTAATACGACTCCTGGGCAGTATTTTTGACACCCCTACACACCTACTGTATGATTAAGTCCATTACACAAAATCACAGATGTAGTCGTAGCTTTCCCTTACATATTTTTTCCTTTCTCATGTATGGCTCTATAATATACTTACGATATTTCACCAAAGGGAGCAAATGCCTCTCGAAGGGTCTGAGTTTCAATTTCCGGACTGAGATCACCCACGAAAATGTGATAATGCTCTGAAAAGATAGAAAAGAAATCATTCTCTGAGAGATGGATTTATGTATTTTATTATGGAACAATACGTTTGTTTGTGTAAATAAACACACACAATATGATATAAAGAAAAGGATATCACAGTTAATTACTCAATACATCTTCCACAAACAAGTCCATTGTCAAACAATGGAGAGCCTTTGTTGTTATTTCCTCCAGAATGACAAGAAATCTTGAAGAAAGGCTATTGAATCAAATATAGTGAGTTGTCTATTCCCTCACGCTTGGAATATTTCCCTTTGTTTTAAAAATAGTCGGGATACAGCTTATATATATCTCCTTGTAACGAGCGAAATTTTTTTGAAAGTACGTCTTCAAAAGCAAAAACCCTGTTTGTTCAAAAGGAGTGCAATAGCCGTGAGTGTTAAAGCGTGTTCAACTCTCAGATCTCAACCAGGTTCGAATCCGAGAGGGGATGGTCATTTTTGATCTGCTACCTCATTGATAAGATCCTAGGTTCCATAGACTAACTTTAATGCTAGTATGCTTATTTATATCCTGTCGGATGCAATTCTATTGAACCATATAGGCACAATAAAAAAGTTGTTTATCTAGTAGAATACTAAATATATGTGCTAATCCTACAAATCTGGTGAAATATATATGTCTGGTGGTTTATCAAAAACAGAAGAAAAGGATACCACTTGTACAGTGGAAGCGTGTTTGACTCTTTAAGTTGAGGGCGCATGGTTTGAGAGAGGAAGATTAATATTGATCAATTCAATTGAAAAAACCTTTGATTGGATAGATTAATTTTAATACTTTTATGAATAATTTCAAGGAAGCAGGATCTTTTTTTGGCTGTGCAAATGTGAACTCCTGGGCGCAACAACATATTCTTGACTCTACTATGAACAAATGCAATATAATTCACCAGGCTTTCACAAATTGAAAGAGCAATTA
Source organism: Caligus rogercresseyi (assembly GCA_013387185.1). Lineage (NCBI taxonomy): Eukaryota > Metazoa > Arthropoda > Copepoda > Siphonostomatoida > Caligidae > Caligus > Caligus rogercresseyi. The sequence goes on from CP045899.1 coordinate 18,225,524, forward strand.
CCTCATTAAATAAACCATAAATTCTGAAACTTATTCCAATACATACTATAAATCATACTGATATCAACTGTGTCAAATAAAATCAAGGTTTTTTTAAAATATATAAAAACATCATCTAACTGAATTTTGTGCTCTCTAATGAAATGTTTGTTGGAAATAAAAACAAAAGGAAGAGTACCTTGAACAAACAATTCTTCTGATTGATCTATATATACTTTGCATATACCAACATATTTATTGTTATGTGCGTTTCTTTTAAAAAAGAGAGATCAGTACAAATTGAACGACAGTCTTTTTATCTGCATCAAAGTAATTCTTTTTTCATTTATGGTTCTTTGTTTGCTTTCACAAAGTAGTATGTGTAGGCATCAAACTGTACACTAATTGATCAATGGAAAGGCTGCATTTTTTCACTTGAAGGATTGTAAATATACTGTTCAATTCCATCGTGCAATGTTTAACTTTTTATGGAATTAGTTGGGTTGCATATTTTGTTCTTGCAAAAAAGCACGCCCGCACGATTTTTTCCTTTTTTGTACATACCTGTATGGGAACATGATTGGTTGACGGGAGAACAAGATTCATACTAAAAAGACTTGGAATAAGGCATCATTTCCCTCATGACTGTTGAAATGCAAACATCAATTCAAAGATAAGAATGGCATCCGTAAACATTCTGTCTCATGGGCCTCAATCCATGTAATTTACCAATCCTTGAATGGACTTCTCCAATATCAACTACTAATATTAATTAAATGAAAACCCACTCTAACTCAGTGACATTATATGCGTTATTATATGTAAAATTAACATTGACGATAAAAATTTCTTCTATCGATAAGTTTGCAAGAATTACCATTAATTTTATGATAACATTAAAATGAGTACATTGATCACAGAGTGTTGTTTTTGATTATATACGTCACACAAAAACTATATTGTAAGGCGTGGCTGAAATTAAGTGGCGCAAACATCAACATTTTCTACTGAAGTCTTCGTATTTTTATTTCAATACCAACTTATTTGCCAACCTTTCAGATCTTTTTCTTCAAAACATTATTTGTTACAATATGAGTTTTTACGGATATACTCATAATCGATTACGTGAACATGACATATTTATTGCTTTATAAAGTATTATATAGACAGTTGGAATAGCCTTTTTTGTATGTAGAGACTTAGTCTGCCTACACCGTTTTCATTTATAGATTAGGAAATATGTTTTTCAATATAAAATATACACCCTATATATAAAGGGGTAACTTAATAAATAGTGACACACTTATTATAAACACAATCATCTTTGGATCCATAACATCAAATGAAATACTAAAATAATCCATGAAATAAATAAATTTCAAGTATAAATCATGCAACAACAGTTAACTTTTGGCTTTAGAGAACTGTATTTTTCTCATCATGGAGAGGGTATGTAGTACCGAGAGCAAAAAAATATTGGTACGAGACTCCTTTAAGTAACAAACTAATGGTCTAAGCATATTTACAGGACTTGTAAAGCATACAAAGATGTTCATAACTTGGGTACTTCTTTCCATCTCTCTGCACGTTCTGCCTGCCTGAAGGATGCGGTATGCTATGAATCATGAGTTAATTATATTATGACTTCATACACCAACTAGATTGTGGCCAAAAACAAGAGTTTATTTTTCCCTTGTATGAAAAAGTTTATACAAGTAATATTTATTATTTTCTTCACCCGCCCCCTGGAATCTATAAATCTTCATTTTAGATGTGTGTGTGTGGGGGGGGGGGGGGGGGGAGGAAGGGAGGAGAAAGATATCTCTATATTCTCATAACACAATTTGGACGCCTCCCAAAGTGAGAAGGGAGAAAATACATATTTATGAAGGTTTTTAAAACTTGTTTTTTTATTCCATAGATCATAACAATATACAAACACAAAAAATTCAAATAAAATAATTAAAAATTTCAGCTCATCATAGCTTGTTTTAGGTGGTAAAGTACCTCATTGCATCAATAACTATTGGTTTTAAATCACCATTTGAGGTGCGAGAGGCTTAAAATGACACTTCAAAGCTTAAAAAGAGTATGAAATTTCTCTGTAGACTCTGAGCTCTTTCATTTTTATAAAAGACTAAAAATATATTTCATAAGCTTTAACCGGTGGTATTTTATTTTGACATTAAATTATTTCATATTTTAGGTGGTAAAGCACCTCATTACATCAATAACTATTGGTTTTAAATCGCCCATTTGAGATAAGACAGTTTAAGAAGTCACTCCAAAGTTCAAAAAGAGTTCTAGGCACATGGCCGTGCACACTTTTGCTCTTTCTATCTTGAATGTGTCCGTTCTCGCTGTGAATGTGAGTGGCCGTATTCCTACTCTGCAGTAATTAGTTTCATTGTTTTAATAGGTGATGTCGTGTATAGCAAGATACATAGAGATAAGGTATATCAGACAGAAGGAGTTCAGCTGCTAGGACAGAATGGTGATTTGGACGTCACAGATATACTCTTATGTTATAAATTTGATAAGAATGACTAAATAAACTCATATTTTTACTTAGTATTTATTTTGAAAAACACTAATATAAAACATAGATCGTAGAAAATTAATAGGACCTATTTAATGCAAACATATTTTATCTTAAGAATACTTATTAGATGCAGGAATTGACATAAATTCAACGCAACCTCGTTAAATCATATAAATCATGAAGAAAATTATGAATAAGGTCCTATTAATTTTCTCTACGTTTATATTAGTGTTTTTCAAAATAAATCAAGTAAAATATGAGTTTATTTAGTAATTCTTATCAAAATTATAACATAAGAGTATATCTGTGACGTCAAAATCACCATTCTGTCCTAGCAGGCTGACTCCTTCTGTCTGATATACCTTATCTCATGTATCTTGGTGTATAGCATATACAGTACAGGCCACAAAAAGGAAGAATCAAGGGGGAAAGCTTGCGCTCAGTATCCGATAATTGATGCTGATCAAAATAAATATAGGGTGAGATAATGTTTAGTGTTGATAGATATGATCTCCCTTATATCGAGATGTTATAAAATAAGTTACAGAGCCTTGCAAGTAGACAGCCATCAATCCTTTAAGCCACGTAATAAGTTTTGACTCCGATCAGTCCATCTTCCCCATCCGTCCCCAAAACCTCTCCATCCATGATCCTAGGTTCCATAGACTAACAATGCTTATTTGTATCAAGTCGGATGTAAATCTAGCGAATCATATAGGCAAAAATCTCTCCATCCATGAAAAAATCCGGGACCCCCGCCTCCATACTACAAAGGAGGCTAACAACATCAGACATGAGGATCTTGCCAAACATAGAACACTACGGACAGCCAATTCCTCAACGTCTAGAAAATGAAGGAGTTTTGTGGATAATGGCAAGAAAACCATACATTTACTAAATTTATTAAATACATAATTAATTTGTTTAATGTAGTTTTACACATCAATATTAAAAACTTTCATTAATTGCATCAAGTATTAAAATCAAATCAACTTTCAAATATTCAAAAGCAAGCCTGTTTTCGTTCATTGTCCTTGTTCATTAATTATGTACCAGAAAATTATATTGATAGCGACAGAAAGATGACATCCCTTTAATAACGTTAGAATCATTTTTCTAAAAACATAAAAAAATAATACAGCTTGGATGGGACATGGAATAGAGTTCATTAGTCCAAATCATTAATTTAAACATTCATGAGTCCCGAGTATTCAAGTCCTCACAGAATGGAGCACAAGCCTTCGAACTAAAATCAGTCATTAAAAGTGAACGAGTCCGTAGCCGTTAGCACGAATGACATGGCATATATGTCTTATTCATCATAGGAAGCGCCTTCTTTGATGATCACAGAGACCTGGGTTCATGTCCTTAGAAGAAATGAGGTGAAGAGAAATGCTGGATTCTCCACGACTTTAGTATGCTTATTTGTAACCTGGAGCACTACAGTTTTCCTGCAATTTCGAAATATTTTATTTGCACACACAACATATCATGATCAAGGACTTTATTTATTTTGAGACGTCAAGTTATTTTGAACAAAAAACTATTTTGCTCTGAAGGTTATTTTGATCAGCATCAATTATCGGATGTTGAGTGCACGCTTTATTCTTCCTTTTTTGCCCCATATTGAAACGGCGAAATCCATTTACTGCAGAGTAGGAATACGGCCACTCACATTCACGGCGAAAACGGACACATTCAAAATAGAAACATCAAAAGCGTGCACGGCCACTGCGCCTAGCATGGAAATTTGTCTGTATACTTTGAGTTCTTTGATTTTATTTATTCCATGCCATTATAAAAATTTATAAATATATTCAATAAGGTTCTTCCGATATGCGCTCTTTGCTTCTTTGCCTGTGATCAGGGTATGTAAAAACTCAAAATTTGAAAAAACCCTAAAAAAACACCGGGTTTTACCGTGGGTTTTTTCGAAATTCGGGTTTTCATTACACCATTAATAGCTAATGGCTAATTAATGGTGTAATGAAAAACCCGAATTTTGAAAAACACACGGAAAACCCCGGGTTTTTTCAAAATTTTGGGGTTTTACATACCCTGCCTGTGATGTTTCGTTTTGACATCAAACTGTTTCATGTAGAGTCTCGAAGTTCCTCTTTGGATACTTCCTTACATATAATTGTTTATTTAGGGTCCATGACGTTTATTGGGAAGATTGCGAGGACTATCATAACAGCAACATATTTGATGATGTTCTTTATTACGTAATTTCTTATTATCATATGGAAGAAGATAGTTATTTATTCTTCACAAATAAACGCTCGGCTGAATATTTAATCAGGCTTGTTTCGTATTTGCATGTATTAGAAGCATCTCACCAACCTCTTGATCTCTGCACCTTTTTATGAATGTTCTACTTATGTCTATTCATATAAGAAGATATGCTCCCTGCCTTTCCACTTGGAAGTGTCGATGAGTAACGCCTTGGTCTTTATTGAAGTCCAAATCTCACATCACTCAATGTGTAGCTGTCCTTGTTTATTCCGGGTTCATGTCGAAAGGAAAGCAGCTTCTGAACTCTGTCTGATAAATGACATATCATGTGAATACGTGTTTTTTAATGGTCTTACAGACAAGAGACTCCTTTTAAAGTAACTGCTACTCGAAACCCAATAGGAATTGTTTCCTGCTACACCAAATGTTTAGAGATTCTACCAAACAAATGAATGCCTAAAGAGTGCTTATATAATTTTACCTTTTAGAAAGAAGAAACTAATAAATAGTCATTGATATTTCTGTATATGATAAATACTTTCTTATATATGTTTCTTCTGAGGTGGAGGAAGAGAACACCAAAACCTTTCCTCTTAGAATGTTCCCAAGTGGAGAAAATTCAAAAACAATGATTTTACATTTGAATATTTACGCGCCTCCATAGAAGCCAGTGAGAGGTTTGTAGAGTTGCATCTTAAAAAGGTTCCGTAAGTGCCCTAAAATGTTTTATTATATTTTGTAACTTATTTTTAAACTCCATATATTCGATATACGTCCCTATATCCCTTCCTATGAAATTCAAAGCTCCAATTATGAAATGAGATGGTGGTGGTGTGGAATTGTCGTTTCTTCCCACTCCCCCCCCCCCCTCATAAATGGGAGAATTAAAATGAAGACAGAAATTTTAAGCGCCTTTCTCTTGAGAATGTTTGGTGCGGGGCAAATGAGTGTAAAATTAAGTGAGTTGTGAATATGTCTATGCGAAGGACGACGAAGAAGCAAATCCTCTTATATATATTTATAGAGAGAGGGTATGTATGTAGATAAATTAAATATATATAAATTAGTCTCTCCAAGGAGTTTCATATAAATATTTATTCTCCCATGTCTTCATTCACGAATGAAAATTATGTTTATTTTTACTTCTTTTTCCCCTCTCTTTCTCTCATCTTAAGGAGTTTCTTTTGTTGAAGTACATATATGTATATATATTCATTTTGTCAACATAATTAATTCTGAGTGCCATAAAGTTCAGCAAAGTACCTGATGAATGCATTAAATATAGGCCAAAGCAAGATCTCTTAAAAACGAATCATATACAATGTAGGGATGAACCGATTTACATATTTCCTTGGGAATAAATGAAAGCAGGAACGGAGTAGGAAGAATTTATACACCGGGACAATTATGCCCTCGCCGACCTTATACAGGCCCCAATATGCCATTAGGAGGCTTTCAACGGCCGTTTATGTTTCTTGAGGCCAGCGGCCCACCGAGAATAGTCCCGGTACTCCCGCTGACCACTCCGACCCTGAATGAAGGTTTCGATAAATTATTGTTGGGCACTTAAAAGACTTTTCAAATGTTATTATCTCAAGAATGCATGTATATATATTTTACTGATTTTATATCATAGCTCTATAAATATATAGTATGAGTATAAAAATAGGTGAATAGCCCCTTTGATAGAAGCAGATTTATATGTAGATTGCGCGATGACTTAACAAGAATTTTTTGTTAAAATCTAATACTACAGTTGATTTTTTTGTTTATTAGAGTAAGTGTGCCCGCATATATATTTAAACCTTATGTTGTCCCGTCTTTCCTTTTTTTCTGATCAAATTTGGTGTTCATGGTATAACCAGTCACCATATTTTGTTGCTGTAATAATGAATTGACAATGTTTAGGGCCTGAACTTAATTTATCAAATGTTTATATGTGCAAACCATCGATACTTATTTTCAAATAATAGTATAATATGTTGGTCAAAACAATCTTAAGCATGACGAGCGGGGCCCGCAACAAATAAAAATCCAATTCATTATCAACATTCTAAAAAAAACTTGTGGCCTATTGACATTATCAGCAGATGCACGACATCTAAAAGGGCCTTGAAGGCCTTCACAAATATTAACTACTTCGGGAAGATCTATTATCATACAGTTCCAGCTGTTATAATAAAACCTTATCATAGGGTATTTCCTCCTACAAAAAGACCTCTTACACTATGTAACAAAATTAAGGTCTTTGTTTGCCCCTGGGCTGAAATTTCTAAATTGAGTCCCATTTTTACGTAGATTCCAAAAATGCCACTCAAAATATCGTCCGAAAAAAGGTTGGACTTTATGGCCTTTTTTTGAAAATCAAGATTTTCATCATTTCTAATGGTTCAGGCCCAGTTATCTTCGTGCAAAGTAAGAATAACCACAAATGTCAGTAGTATTTATTTTTCTACTATATCTCTGCATTTCAAATCAGTTTTTATAATTTATATATCTTTCGTACAATTCGAAATAATCGGCTTTATATTTCAAAAAGTTGACCATATTTTAGTGTTCTATTTAAGCGGCTATATTTTTTTTGTTTCGCGTCTATTGACTATATCAATATGTAATATATTTTTGGTATATGTCCATACATTTCAGAACAGTTTTTATAATTTCGATATCTGGCATGAAAGTAAAGAAAAGATCAATTTAGTAGGACGAAGCAAACAAAGACCTTAATTTCAAAATGGGCGAGGAGGCCTCACGGCATGTTCAAATAGTGGTGACACGCCTAAATTGATACATATAGACTATATAATTAGTTATAACATATTTGCTTAATGAGCGTAACTATACTAAAATTAGTAATGTTATTACACCGAGTGTCCTAATACGTCATTGAGAACTCATCAATCATCATTCTAACTTTTTGTAATTAAAAAGCCCCTTCACTGTGTCACTATCAATTCATGTAAACTATAAATAGTAAGCATTTAGTTCAATATTTGCATTTTAATTATTTCTGTGCATATATTTTGTTATTTCGAAAATATCAGCTCGTATTTATGGAAAGAGCACCTGGTACCCTTGTGCACAAGTAAGAACCATAGAGATATAAAGATATAGAGAGCTGATTCCCTCAATGGCAGAGAAACAGCGTTGTAATTTTATGTGTGTGCAAAATAAACCAAGTAATTTATACTACGTCATCGTAAGCTGATCATAGAGATAGAATCTATGAATGATGAAGAGAATAAACTCTCTACAGTAAACCCTCGATATAACGCCCCTCTGTATAACGAACTTCGGATACAACGAACCTCCTGGAGCTAGCCGACAAGCCTCAGATTAACGAACTTAAGTCGTTATATCTGAGGATACCGAACTTCCTGGAGCTGGCCGAACAAGCCTCATATATAACGAACTTAAGTTTATTATATCTGAGGCTACCGAACCTTTTGTGTTCATGACCGAACAAGCCCAGTTTAACGAATCTAAGTTCGTTATATTTGAGCTACCGAACCTTCA
>CP045899.1:18233895-18266790 GCA_013387185.1 Caligus rogercresseyi
GGATCAATATGGCATAAAAACATATTATATAATTTGTGTCTTTGCTTAAAGAATAAATATTCTATTTAAGGTCCTGTGATTCCTTGTGTACCCATTTATTAATGCAAGAATAATGCACTGCTCCCGCCTTCATGCCTTTTTACAAGCCACATGCATGATAATGATGGCTTTCTTATCCTTAGCAATTTATGAGTAAGGGGAGCAAGCTGCCCTATTTACTCACATAGTTTCTCATGTGTATATAATGTTGGTAATGCAATTTTCATTTAATAAAAATTTATATATCAGTAAGTAAATAAGCTCTCACGTATTTCGATTCCTGCCTTTTTATTATTTTCTAGACTTTAAATCTATTTATTTCTTAATAATAATAGTAATGTGTGCAGATGAGATAAAGAAAGAGTGAAATATTTTGTGCATCAAAAACTTGCAAATGGAGTTTAACGTTTAAATGATAATATTGCGCTTGTCTTCATTTTGTCTCTATATACTTACAGTAACGAGTGTAGAATATACATGTTTGTTGGTAGGTTATCAGCAAAGTTTTTATTTTTTAATATGATGCATAATAGTATCACAGACACTAAATATATGTATATACAGTGTGCTCCATCAGAAATGGAATTTTTAAATTGCAAATTAGAATTACTTAAAATTCGTCCAATTCCTCTTAGATACATCATTTTAAAGAAAAATAATGGATTTTTATATTATTAAAAATTTATTGTCCTTAATCATAAGAGGCCATCTGAAACCTTACAAAAGTTGCTGGAAATGACCCCTCCAGCCTGAAGACAGAACGACGCACGCTTCAGGACATTCTTGCAAACGTTTTTGATCGTCTCCTGGCTATATCCTTTAGCGAAGGTTTGGACACATTGTATGAGAGACTCAATGGAATCTGGTTTTCCCTATAAATTCGAGTTTGTACTGCAGCCCAGAAGTGGAAGTCCAAAGGGTTGAGATCTGGACTGTGAGCTGGCCAGGGATTTTCCGTCCTTCTGCTGATAACTCGGCCTCGAAACTTTTCATTGAGAAATTCTAAAGCTGCATTTGTGCAATGTGGTGGAGCGCCGTCTTGCATCCACCAAAGTGAAGAACGAGTTGCAGAATGGCGCAGCCTGGGCCAAATTATGTCCTGGAGCAATCTGAGATATGAAACACCATTAACCGACGACAAATGGCCATCATCTTCAAGGAATGCATGAACGATTGGAACCATTCCATTAATAATGGCAACGAAGATCATTACCTTAACATCATTCCTATCATTTGTTTCGCAGATATTTCGAGATTTTCATTTGTCCACACTCCGTCGTTTTTTGATGTGGTTTTTGATGGAGGCAAAAGAACTTCTCGTCAGTACAAATGATTCTATCGACAATGTTGGATTTTTACTGCAGAATCTACTGACAAAACTGCCTTCTCTGCGCTTTGTGGTTATCAGTTAATGGTTGAACTGAAGTGTAATGATAAAAACGGAATCGAAGATCATGTCTTACGATCCTCCACAACGTTGTTTTGGTGGGTGAAATTTGCTGAGAAGCTTTTCTGAGTGAGCAACTGGGGTTTTCTGTTCTTTTTGATTTTGTTTTCATTTGTTTTTCTTGTGGATGGAACCAGTCTTATTGAAATGATCAAGAACTCTTGTGAACTGGATCAGCTGGTAAGATTTCGCCGCCCTCCCACTGATCTTGAAGTGAGTATAAATTCTCGGCGTACTGTGGAAGGAGAAGGTGTTTTGCCAAACTGCAGGATGATCCGTTTCTTCTCAAGTTCAGAAAATATTTTCAGGTTGACAATCATTGGATATTTTTATATATTGATAAAAATCCCCTCTTTATGAACAAAATAGCGTATCAATAATACGATTTGAATTATTTAAATACTTCTAATTCGCAATTTAAAAATTTCATTTCTGATGGAACACACTGTATATATATATAGATAAAAATGTGTTCTAATTACACTAAAAAACACAGGATATAGCTTAAAATCAATTCAGCCTTTGTAAAAAGTTAAATCCAAGATACTCACATACATAAGCCCCAAAATATAAAGAACTCTATCGTTAATATTGCAGGTATAATAACAAAAACCTTGTTATATCTTTAAATCACTAGAACCTAATAAAGTTTAGTTCAAAGGAGTATTCTTTTATTCTTATATTCCCTGATATTCAGTTTTCTGAATACTTTTACTTTAACAAACACACAGTCTCTACTTTTTGTGTTGTATAATCTTAGATTTAACAATAAATGTGTTTGTAAATGAATCAACAAATATATTTATATTTCTCAGAGCGTGATGAGTTAATTTATTTATCTTTTAACTAAAGTAATATAAATTAGACAAATAGGATTCATGAGGTGAAGTTGATCGAGAAATTTAAATGTCATTACCTCCAAGGTCATGAAATTATTATTAGTTTGAAATTGATTTTCCTTCCAATACAGCCTTTAATGAGGAGGTATAATCACTCTAGTGAACGGTATTGCATTTTGACATCATTGTGGATAATTCATGATACTAGACTCATACTTGTCTAGCTTAAAAGAACAACGAAAAAAATCGATTTATATAATGAAAATGGGCATAACTTTTCTTGTCTCTGTTTTAAAACATCAACTAAGATACTAAAATATTCATTTAGAACAATAAGTATATCTTCTAATGGATCTCGATTTAAGTCATTTCCGAATCTTTTGATTCCTTCAGTATAAAAAACAATATAAATAAAGCGACTTCTCATACTCAAGGAAATAATAATTGTATATTTTGTCAGCAGCCATGACATCAAAAAAATCCTGACTGTCAATAACACGCAGCAAAGTTAGAAAATAGATTTGCCAAAAGAAAAAATACGTTTATTGAATTAAAGAAAGTAAGATTTTAATCATCTTCCTAAGACTTAAAGGCAAAATATTCAAACAATTATAAAGGATCATACACATTTGTCCAAACATAAATATATATATATATAGTTATATATATATATAATGCTATTTTCAAACAATTTGCCGCAATGAAGATATGATTGCAGGGATACCAAATCAGTTTTAATTTTTATATACGAGTACATCCAAAATTCAACGAGAAATTTAAGTTTTGAAATAGTCATTTTAATAGAACATACCCCAAAAAATGAACATTTGAAACTTTATTATCTCGTTTGATTTTGGATGTACATAAAAAATATAAACTTACTTGGAATCCTTCAAGCATACCTACAGTTTTTTCGGCAAATTGTTTTAAAAACAACATTGAAATTAGGGACATTAGAGGCGATCGTATGGTGAAAAAAAAATAAGTACATAAGTTTACTAAATAACTTTTGGGCCCGTTGAGCGAACACTTCCCATTATTCGATTCGTTCAAACTTTCACAAGATGATCTCTATGCACTAAAGTAAAATCCTAGGGGGAGCCCGATTCTCAAATCTGAAAAACGTGAAATAAGATCACCCTAATATATATATATATATATATATATATATATATATATATATATATATATATATATATATATATATATATATATATGTATATATATATATATGCTTGGATAAATGTGTGTATATTTATATATTAGAAAACCATTAGGTATCTTCCAAAAGTATGTGACTCCCAACACACCCAAAAGCAGGGGTATTTTTATGGCAAACCATATGTACATATAAATGGAATGACCGGGCACATTATGGTGAGCCTACTTTGTATTCCAGGAAAGAGACATTGCTTTTCAAGATACCTTTTTAAAATGCATTAATTCCTTGAATGGTGTTAATAGCAATATAAATATATACATATAGAAGCAAGGGGGGCAAAACACACATATGTAGGTAGGTATATAGGGGAGCTTGTTTTAAAAGACTGATCCAGGATCACACGCTCTACGCGAGATAAAGAAAGGAAATAACAAAAAAATACAATGGATTAGAGCTACAACGTGGATCAAAAAACGATTTTCTCATCGTTGCTTCCACCACAACTAAGCTTAATAAACGTAGGCCATGAAAAAAGGGATCAAGAAAAAGGAGCCATCGACTGTGGTCAAGTTAAATAATAAAAAAGACATACTTTGTATAAACAATATATAATAAATTAAAAAAACAATATAAAAACACATTTAATATAACCAATAAATTTTATATAAATGTAAAAGTTTCAAATATTCTTGCAAATTATTTTAGATAATACTTAGTTGTGTTTAAAAATAGAAAATATGTTATTCATATATTCAAACTGAGAAGAATAAGGTTGTGCATTTGGTTTTATTACATATTTCACTATTCAAAGTACCTACATGGATTATCTTTTTCTTCAATACAATTTATTCTTTGTGGTTTACAAAACTTTCTTCGGCTCTAAAGAACAAAGGTATTTTTTCAAAGTGTACGCCAACAAAAGCTTATTGGAGTTTTTTTTGTATGTGTGTGTTAAGAAGAGTAGTTTTTCACTCGCAAAGACACTTGGACTTGACATCTTAATTTTCCTTGTACATATAAGAATATATATATATATATACAAAAACATTACTCATTTTGGACATGCAATACCCCGATGCATCCATTCATTTATCCATCCATTCTACATCATGATTAATACCCAAGCATCAAAAACACACAACATATGTTAACATTGATTTTTATTTTTCATAGGATAAAAAAAAGCCTCAAGCCATTTCGTGATTACGTTTTGTATTGATGCCTTCCTTAAGGGACAAATTATTTTATTGAAGAGGTAAATCATAGTCTTAAAACTGTTATTTAAAGAGTTCTAGTTTTTTTTCGATTTTTTCGTTAAAAATAGTTATAGCATTGTTTTCGAATATATAAATGCACACACACACACATATATACATATATATATATATATATAATAATATATATATATATATATATATCTATATATATATATATATAATATATATATATAATATATATATAAAAAATAATTGTATTTTCTAAATAAATAATACCCTTCATTGGGATATGTAAGTTTCGTTTTATATATGCGTGCAGTTAAAATAAAGAATCATATAGAAAAAGTTTTTTTTAATACTTCACCATCCATACTTAAAAGAACATGTTCCTTTTCGACTATCTTTTCCTTCAATATAATTTTTCCTTTTGGTTTATCTTCATCTATCAAATGTTATGTAAACACCTTAGCTAAGTAGAAACATTGCTTTGTTTAAGGATTTTTTCTTCACAGATTGGCTTGGAATTTGACAGCTGACAATGGGTGCCGAGGGTATGGTGTATTATGTCACGGGTTTTGTAATGCTTTATTTATAAGAAGTTGAAAATGAAAAGATTGTGAGTTTCAAGAGCATGATCCCAGATAAGGGAGTCTGACTCCTAAAAGATCTCTTTTAAAAGTTTGGTATGCCATTACTTTTGTGAGGTTGGGACCCATTTTGTTCATTCTTTTTATAAGAAAATAAAGTCGCCTTGTAATGTTCACTTTTTAAATAACTTTTGAGAATTTTATTCAATCGTTATTACTCAAGCGGTATATTCTTAATACGCCAAAGAATGACGGGTTTCAGCTTTGACCTAACTGCCTTAAAAATATATATGCATTCATGTCCAGAATCATCTTATATGTGTATATAATTTATTACGCCAAATAGAAAGTTCTGAAGACCATTTATTAGGCTCAATATATCGCCAGGAGCATCTCATGTTATTGACATTTTGAAACATTTTGTTTTATTCAAACAAGAGTTAAAAAAGAGAATTTAAATTGTTTTAAACATATATAATATCTACGAAAGGGAAGGATTTTTATTTATTACCTTGTGTGACACACAATGGAGAGGGAGTTTGGGATTTTGGATTATTTTTTGGCAAGGGCCAAAAAATAATAAAAAGACGATCACGCATACGTATAAATTAATAGTCCTTTGAGAGTCGAGGATTTCGTGTACAAAATGTTATTGTTTCCTTCTTTGACAGACTTGGCTTGCCAAAGAATATTTAAGTAAATTGATGAAGAAATATAAGACACGAAACTTTATGCTTCTTATGTCTAAAACGAATGAAAACGCTTTGTACAGAAAAAAAACATTTTTACACGTGTTCATTATTTTCTAGGTGAGAGTATAATGTGTAGAGAGTTTTAGTTTTCTTCTATCACTCCAGGAATAATTTAAGAAGACTAGAATAATATTTGGGATGAATAATTTGGGAGTGGAAAAAGTAACTAAGAAATTTGGTTGCGCCATTTTGATTATTTTAACATAAGCTATCAAATCTCTATATCTACTTTATATTAGTTCTAATAATGTTTGTGTAATAAATGATTTCATTACTTCATTATCATTTATTAACGCGGATTTGCTTTCTTATCATTTTATTCATGAATTGCAAATTTGGCGCTTCACAAGGAATTTGATTGAAAGATTTAAAAAATCCAAAAAAATAATTACACAAATAATGATCGCAAATTCTATCGAACCATTTATGCAAAAAAACGGTTTTGCATAGTTTAAAAAATCACTTTATAATATTGAGGATTCGAATGGGGCAATATATTTATTTAAAAAATATAAAAGATTTCGTGCAAAGACTGCTCGTACTTTCCCTCTCCCACATAAATTTATGAAGGTGTTTAAATACAGATGACGTAAATAACGTCCAAGGATGAGAACCGAAACTTCATTATTCTTCAAATAAAACTGAACATTTTTTTGTTATTGAAGTATTAGCCTTGATTTTCAAAGATTCAGTTTTCAACACAGGAGTTTTCATATATATAATATATTGATGGAACTTTTTTTCTTGCAACCTCACAACTATAATTTCTGTACTCCCAGAAACATGAAGTCTCAATCTCTCTTTCTCTCTTTAGTTCTTACTGTCCCTGTCTTTTCACAACAAGGAAAACTAAAAACACCTCAATATTCAACGCTATGAGTCGCCGCTTCATCATTCTATATTATTTATGTACAAAACATTGTTTCAAACATCAAGCTATAGTTGATAACTAATACACATATATTAGTCTTTTTCTTTCATGTTTCTAAAGAAGAAAACGATCTTCGAAAATAGCTTGATTCCCAAAAAGCATACACACATACCAGAAATACTTCCAATTCAATGGTTCCAAGCAAATACTTTTAATACGATTGGTAGTAGTATATTGAATACGCCTGAGCAAACATGTTCTATTTGGTTAAGGTTTATTTTTTGAAAGTGGAACTTTATTTTACTCCAATCAATATAAGACCAGCACTGATTGGATGGGACTCCTAGTAGGGTGTCAACTGAAAATAACAAAACCATACCGTGTCTTTAATCAATTTGTGTTTGTTATAGTTCAGCTCATACCTAGAAGTGCCATTGTGGATAGTGTATTGAGTGTCCCATTGCTCCTAGTTCTAAAGAAGGAAGACATACCGAAGTTGATCCCCAAAGTAAAATACGTATTTTTATAAAAGTGAATGAATATATACCATAAAATTAGACATATGAAATATTTTTGGGGCCATTTCTTCCGAATGAACTGACTCTGTGAGGATTTGAATAAACATTATAGAATTAAAACTATACAAATGATTCTAGGATATTAAAACCCAATAAACATTATTACCAATATAAAAGAAAATAACAAACGATTGTTGCATTCAAATAATTATAACAAATAATTAGTTACATGCAAAGTATATTATTAAAATGGGTCAATAATGAAATGTACTAGTATGATATTAGATAATATACAAAAAATATAGATTATTGACAGCAATGTGAAAAATGAAGTAATTATTTTCACCAAACGCTTATCTGTTGATTTTAA
The DNA here is from genome assembly GCA_013387185.1 of Caligus rogercresseyi. Taxonomy (NCBI): domain Eukaryota; kingdom Metazoa; phylum Arthropoda; class Copepoda; order Siphonostomatoida; family Caligidae; genus Caligus; species Caligus rogercresseyi. The sequence goes on from CP045899.1 coordinate 18,241,698, forward strand.
AAGTCGATTACATTGACCATAAATTGACATGAACGCTCTTAAAGTTTGAATCACGCACTCAAATTTTTGTAATAAACTTTAATAATATAAACAAGCCTTACTCGAATGATATATAATCCATGATAAATAAGTCATTCATGTTGAAATTAGTATTCAGATACGTGCCCGGAACAATTGATGATCACTTAACAAAAGGTCCATATCAAAAATGTCGTATTCATCTCAAAACTTTTGTTACAATTAATTAAATCAATAAAAAGAAGATTTGAAATACCTTTTATATACCATTTCATTTCGCAAAGTATAAAATTAATTTATCACAATATGTATTTTTGGGCTGTCAGAGCTTTGTCATTGAACGAAAGGCAATATGAATTTGTGGATTCATTAATAAGAAAATTATGCATTTTTTATAATAGTTTTCCCTATTTTGTACTACTTATTCCTTTATAATTTTTGATCTTTATAATAATTGCTGTATGATAATTATCGTTGTTGATGTTTTAAGAACGAAACATAAAATGGGAGCGAAATAGCTCCGTGTGTGAAGGTGTACTCTATCTCAATGTTGAGGGCGCGCAGGTTCGATCCCAAGAGGGAATGGCTGGTCAAACTCATTGATCAACTCCTAGGTTCGTTAGACTAACTTACACGCTAATATATTTATCCCTATCCAGTTGAATGCAATTCTACCGATGCAAAGGGCAACAAAAATAGATAAATGACATCATGGGATAATATATTTATAAAAATAATCTAAATATTAATTCAGTGATATAAATAGTAGACCAAACATACATTGAGTTTCTTCAATATACCATAAGGAATGTATATGCATAAAATCTTAGTGTAAAAGGAGAGTGAAAATAAATACAAATATCTTAGGATGTTCCCTAGATAAATGCCTTCACCACACACACCATCATGACTTTCACCCACATCAAATATGATCAAAGAATCCCTTCTACTTGCCATGACGTCATGAGCACTGTCATGACGCCATCGCTTATTGTTGAAGCTTATTAAGTTGATCGAAATGCTCATTTCCCCTTATTCGCTACCTACACGTCAGCCTTAGCTTCTTCCTTCATCGTCATCCTGAAGTAGATGCTTCAACTGTCAGAAAACATGCTCAGATCTATTTGCCCACGTCTCGTCGGTACATAAAAACCATTTTATCGTTTCGATGCCCATCATAAGAGAATACAAAATGAACCTAGCTCATACATGATGCCCTCTACTATATATATATATATATATATATATATATATATATATATATGCCTGCAATAACAAATGGCCTCTACAAAACCACTGCAAGATCATGGATGGAAAAAATATTAATAAATGGCCTACTATAATAATATCCTTTTATCCTATTTTTTTAAAACCTCATTTCTTTTCAGTATTTTTTTGCCTAGACAGGCAAAGTGGGCAAATAAAAAGAATACAGCCAATATAAGGTATATTCCCCACACCCCTCTTAGTATATTGCAACGTTTCAAAAAATAACATCGTAGAATAATAGTTATATGAGGAATTACAAATGAAATTGGATTTTTTCCCCTCTCTGTCTATGTATTTTCTTTTGGTCCTTATCCGGATCAATGTGTGTGTGTGTATATGTGTGTTGGGAAGGGCAACCCAGGCTCCCTTTCTCTTCCACTATCCAATTTGGACTCACGTCTTCTACAATAAATGGTTTTCAATGAAAGGCTAAATGTGAATACAAAAAAGTATGCATATAATTACATATACGTGTTTATTGTAGTTTCTTATTATCTAGGCTTTGGTCAGTATATATATAATAACTTTATTGTTATGATTGCTAATTAATGTGTTCGATTTGTTATTATTAATAGAACTTTAATGCATATTGTATGTATTTTTAAAGCTCCTTTTTGAGCATGTCTCTTATTTTTATGTCATATTCTATATCTAATAACCATTTTGGGATGCTAAACCGATGATCCGTCCTTCACTCGACTTATAGCTAAACTATTTTATTCATTCTCAACAAATGCCGCTTTGACACTCTATATTCTTGGGATTGTTAAGCTTGCCTAGTCTAGAAAAACTTAACATGTCCAGTAATCCAATCATTTGAACCCTCTCTTATAATGATCGAACTACCATGTTGTTTTTTGTTTAGCTCCTAGATGAGCCCCACCACACCGGAGCTCAATCCCGTATCAATCCCTTATCAACTTCATAGAAATTGCCATATATTACGAGATCAATCAAATTTACACATAGGCAAATAGACTCATTGAAGATTCTCCATAGTTTTAGTCATCTCCTCGACCAAGTCATTCATCTCTATCCTCGTTCAGGGCCACGCGCAAATTAGTTGGATATGGATCTAGTCGTACTCCTCACAGACGCGACAAATCCGACTAACATATTTTGGACTCTTAGCCGTTGACTTTCTATGTAAAGTTTGACGGTTTTCAATCAAAGATTGCTACTTGTAGAATAACTAATGATGCACCCAACAAATCAAATCATTTGAATAATCAAACAAAAGCACAATACAAAGCGGCTATTACTATCTATAGCTCCATTACAGCCTTTTTAAAATATATAGAGAGAGTTCAAACACATAACACAATAAACGAACAATGAATAATATTTTTTTGTTGTTGAAAATGAAACTCTTACAAATTGCTTTAATGGCATAATTATAAGTATGATTTTATATAGTTAATGAGGGCGACAGAGTGCCCTAAGGACAGTCTAGGACACACACACACACAAAACTCCCTTTGAACTTGAAAGGCAAGTAAATGAAGGTGCACCACATACATAATAATATAGGCATATAAATTAGGTTTTTTTAAATGAGTTGCAACAGACCTGACAGAATATCATTATTATTATACTATAATTATTCACTCTCAAAGGGGTCATCAAAGAAATATACTCTTTTGTTTAACACATTTGAGAGTATGTAAATGGCAACATTTTCATGAGATCCCTTGGTTATAAGGCACCAATGCCGTCTAATATACAAAAAAAATCAAACAATTAAATCAGTTGTGCATGAAATAGTATTTTTTTCAGTGTCAAAATTGTTGGTTGTTTTTATTCTTCTGTTCATTTTTTATTAAATATATTTCAGTTCTAAAAAATCCCAAAGTAATTGCGTTAAAAACAAAGCATAAATAGACATTGTAGTCTAAAATTATTACTTCGGAGAAGAACAACACCAATTTTAACATTAATTAAACATAATCAAATAATAAAAACAACTATAAAAATGCACAGAATATACTTTAAAACGATAATTAATTGTTATAAAAACATAATTTGAAGTTTTAAGAATGTGATGTAAAGTCTTTAAATGGGATAGTGATCTTAATAGGAATACTTGATCTCCTTTGAAGCAATGATCCACGAATCCTTGCGAACAGACATAATTTTGAGATAAATGTAGCATATCTGGCTGCAGCTGATACCGAAATTGCTCTTAGGTCCGTGGCTTCACTCACTCCCGCTTTGTTAAAGAACTGGCATCTGTTCATTTATGTTATTAACGAAATTGATCTTAAAAATAATATAAAAATTGTACTTTTCTTCGTTTATTTTGTTTTGTAAAGTTTGTATAACTATTAATACATACATTTTAATGTTAATAAAGGCTTAAAGAGGTGAGACATTCAATACAAAATTAATTTAAAAATCCTAGAATTGATTCTAAAGCAGTAAAATTTTTAAAAAAACATACTGCTACTTAAAGCAACATGACCGCTTGGCACACAAAAATGGAGTCAAATGTATCTCGTTACACTTTTATAAATCACGTTTTTGGAATGTAAACATGAAGGATTGAATGTGAGAATACTAATTTTAGCTACAAATATAATAAAAAATATTTGAAACATCTAAACTATAAAACTTCGTTTTTCACACTTTAACGTTGTAAAAGAACTAAGCTTTACAAAAATGCTTTTGTAAGAATATTTATGTTAGCTATCAAACTGTTTTCACATTGAAAATGGTGCACTCAACTCTCCAAAAAACATCATGTGTTTACGAATGAACGGCATGAAGTACTAAACTTTTAAGGGCTTTCTTAAAATGGTCCATTAGGATTTCATTATAGTTGATTAAAAAACATTTATACCTGAGTATCAATAACTATGTAAAATATGAAAAGTCAAATCCACTACACTTCCAGAGGTTTTTTAATATGTTTTGTTACATTCTTAGATTTATATATTTTACATCTACATATTTATTTAGTCAATTATTACTCTAGCGTGCTTATAATATATATTAAATTAATTCTTGGGATACGAAGAGACAAAAAAGATTGTTGACTTGGCTGAACACCAGGCCTTCTCGAACTTTAAAATTCTCAAAGGTACAAAATGGATTATGTGTTGAGAAATATCTAATTGAAACTCGTGTTAAAAGCAGTGAAGGGACCGAAAAGTATTTCTATATCATGCTCCATATTATGCAAGGAGAACTTTTCATCATCACAACGTCATTTTTGTAGATATAAAGTTTTATTGTTAGTAAGAGACTCATAATAGTAAAAAAAAGAAGACTATTTTCTTTTATATATATGTACGTACTCATCTCATTTTATGCATATTATTGCAAGGAAAAGTTAACATCATCTTGACAAGACGAGAGGAGACGTATAAAAAGACCATCAAAGACTTGGTCATGCCGTCCACCAGCAGCCACAGGAGGACCACAAAAGACCATAAAAGCCTGCCTAAGTATCCCATAAAATGAGGACACAAAAGAAAATTCTTCCAATTACAGAGTTATTGTAAATGAAAAGGGGGTGGACTAAAGATATTCTGGTCATGAACAGCTCTAGTAAAGGAAATAGAAATATATATAAGGAGAAATTGGATGAATGCAGAAACAAAAAGGATATAATAACAGTTGGTATCAATGAATATCAAGTGGGTTTTTTGTTGTTAATTTATTATTATTTTTATGATTCATAAACATTATAAATTATAATATAAAGAAAAAATAAGTCATCACAACAACGCGGGGGAAAATGGTAATTACATTTTTAATAATATTTTTTTGTATTTTCCCCCTGAGAGAAAAAACATTTTATAGCCGTTTCGAAAAAAAATTTTTTTTCTTTTATCTATAAAGTTAAAAGTTGTTTTGACTCAATACAAAATTATTTTCATCCATTTTAAACTATTCCATTCCATATACTGATGTAAGGGAAGTATAAAGTGAAGTCATCGTTTGACTACTTGAAAGATTGCATACATCTACACAGAACGTTTATAAATAAGATATCTTTTAGGTAGATTGCTAAAGACAAGAAAAATTGTTTATCAACGTATTACAAAATTGTGCAAATCAGGTATGTAGCGGTTAAGTTTATTTTTGTGTCTTCTTACTTTTCATTAGCATTAAGAGCTTTGAAACCTAACTTAATTATCCTTCTGCAGTATTGTTTTTTTTGTTGCTGTTGAAAAGCTCAAGATACTTTTGGTAAGGATCTACAGTTCCTGTATCTAACATAAGTTTTTCCATGTTTAAATGGTGTTTTTCAAACTTAGAAGTATCTTTTTATGAGATTTAAATTTTAAGAATTATATATTATTTTTTTATGAAAAATTGGTCCGAACAAAGTTAAAATACATTTAATTAATTTCACAACAAACACCAATTTCAATTGTTTTTTAATTAATATTTGATTTTTTTCGCTCCATAATCTTTATTTTGGAACATAAATCATAAGCGAAAAAAGGATTTTACCTTTTTTACTAGTATAACATACGTAAGCAATATCATTTGAAAAAAAAATGTATTAAAAAAACACACATTAACGTTAGGCAACAACTATCGGGCATTCAAATAACAATATTTAATTGTTATGAAGGTTTTTACAAATCTTTAAAAAGTTTTATTGATCATTAATTTCCTTGCCCTAATTATTGTCCATTTATGTATGTGTGTGTGTAATCGAGTATATTTTGCCATTGGGCATATTAGTTACATTTGTACTAGTCTAAAATAAATAAATATATTCTTTAACGTATATTCTTTAATTAAATTAAGTACAACTTAATATGAGACGAAAGACAGTATATATATATATATATATATATATATATATATATATATATATATATATATTTATATTTTTTTTAGAGTAAAGCAAATGAAACTAATTCTTAGTTTAAAAAAGTATCTTTATACATTAAAATACCTTGTAACCCAATTTATTTATATTTTGAGTTTCCAGGACCTTTAAAATCATGGATTATTTTACATTATATTTATCAAATAATCAGGCAAATGTACAATGTCCGATTCATATCTTCGCCATAGTACAAACAACCATGCCCAATATATTGAACGAGAAACCTTTGATCACGTAATTGGGAGGAGGGGGGAGGATGTCTGGAATTCATCAAGTCCAACTGCGATAAATTGAAGGAGACAAGCTCACATTACAATGAGAAGTGATGAGCTAAAAGCAAAGACATGCTTTGATAAAAGGGTTGGATACTCCCTTTCTAGACAACAAAACAGGATACAATGAATGATGTATTTCTAAGTCCTTTTGGATGATATTTCTATTGAAAACAGGACTGCTTTATGAATTGATTTCCCATTCATTTTTAAATACGGAGCTCAAATTAATTGTAAGACAATCAAAAATATACAAGATCTAAGCCGGTATAAGCAAAAAAATAATTTATCATTTAGAGACAGCTTATGAGTGTTTCCTATTACAGAAAGATTTATTTGTAATAAGAAACACTGATAGGTAGACTTCTTCCAGCTGATACCGATTTTAGTTATTGTGAGTTGGGTGCTATCTTGGTGCGAAATAAGTAAAAAAAAAATCTAATAAACATAAGAAACATCATTTGTCTCTGTGAGAAAGTAGAATAACCCCATGGGAGGTAATTATGTAGAATATTAAGATATATAATTACAATTAATTGTATTGGCCAAATAGGACAATTTTTTTCAAATCTTAAATATGTTATGTTGGCTTTATTTGGCCATTTACTTTGCAGCTGATACAAAAAAGCTTGATACAAGATACTTTTTTCGAGCCCTAAAAAATGTTGTCAGTTCCCATTTTTTTAATATATAATTTTGTTCGATCATATTATGACGAGTATTTTAATATTTAATGTTTTAATGTATTTTACGCCCTAAAAATATTTTTTTCATTTTATTTTATGCTTAAAAAAAAATCAATCAATACCTCAAACAAAAAAAATATTTTTATGATATATGTGTTCATGGTACACATCCGATGTTGTATTAAATATTCAAGTCTATAACATTAAGAAGAAAAAAAAACCTTTAAAGAATGAATAAAAAAATATCATAGAAAATGTTTCAAAAGCTTTGCAATTAATTACAATAGTTGCTTCAAAGTCCATCCAATGCCATTTGAAGAACGAGCTGACTATGTATATTTTACCATAGTTTCTCCGTAATTGGAATTCCTTATATGTAGGATAGGTAAATTAAGTGCAGCATCAACTGCAAAGTGCACTCCTATTATCAATAGAGAGTCATTAGGAGGAATTCAATCCTAGGGTCATTGTTGCGTCCTTACCTCCGATATCTTTTTCTTCTACCTCTTAAATGGGAACAATCTATGTACATCTAGAGAAACCTAAGATGGCAGGCAGGAAAGAAGGAAAAGTTCAAAAAGGAGAAAATGCTTCCTGAATATCTAATGAGTTATAATAATAATAAATTTGGAATCAAATTAGAAGAATGAATGCATTTTTGTTTGTTTGGGATGGAGGAAGGGAGGAGTTTCTTCAATACATATAATAAAATATTCATATATGTATGCTACCGTAAGAATATGTGACTAGGGATAGCGTGCATTGAAAGTCAACTTGTTGGTCGGCTTGGAAAATAAATATGACATAATAATATTGACATGTTTAGTCTAAGGACTAACAGAAAAAACATATATTTAATCCCCGATATTGCTTAAGTGTTGCCCCCTATGTTCCATTGAATGTTGATTTATGGCCCAAATATGTCGTAATTGTGAACTTGGGACGAGAGACGCTTACTTGGTTTGATGCCCCCAAACTGCCTCAGGGATAGGTCTTTTATAAGACAGTCTTTTCTTAGACAGACACTTCTTAAACTGTCATTTCTTAGACAAACACTGCTTAGACGGTCACTTCTGTGATACATACATTTTTTAAACACCGACAATTCTTGGACACGTATTAGACACTGGAGTTTCTTAGACGCCCATTGACAAAATACACAAAAATATTTTGGATCCTTACTATGCCAAATGAGAGTTCAAATTCATTTGCAATGATTTGCATGGGATTTCACTTGTAACAAATGGGGCATATTGGAGTTACAAAAACAGGCGCCAGGGGGCTCTCAGGGTAAGTCGGGCACACTTAAGGTATTTTAGGGCTATCTTTGACCAGCCAATGGACCCTCGGAGAGCGATGGATTTGTAGCCCTCATTTGTCATAGTTGTGATGAAGAATATTTGTGTGTATACTTTTGTTGGGCGGCTAAGAAATGTATGAATCTAAAAAGTGTCTAAAATGTCCTTCTAAGAAATGGCTGTTTAACAAAACTCCTGGAGCCACTGTCACATTTGCGACTGGCGAAACTATTGGTGATGGGTTATTCAATAAAATTTAATTGTTGACTTTCAAACCCCTAATTTCCGAATGATTACACAAAATCCATGGTCACGCTTGCCTACTGTAAAAAGATAAAGAATTGATAATGAACATCGAAGAAAATAACATTTATTGTTTTCTTTTCACCATTTAACATCTTAATATTCTATATAAGTTACAGTAAGAACATGTAACTAAAGATTACACGGTTTGAATTTCAAACATGCCAGTATTGTATTGATATACTGGCCAATAGGCGCTTAATTTGAAACTCACATAATTAAATACTCGGAGCCTGTTGGGTAGACTTTGTATCCAAAACTGCCATAATTGAGATATGTAGAACCCAAGGGCCCAATAACGCGTTCAAACATGCCATAGTCTGACTAGGGACATCTAAAACCTTCAAATGAAATGTAAAGGTTTGTAATCTATGAGGGACTTAAAAACCAACATTGTATTTATGAAATTATTATATCAACAAACGTTTTTTCCTTTAAAATTTTTAGCTTAAGGGGACTTATGGGAAGAACGTATTCCTTACTCACTTTAGCCCACTATAACAACCAGATGTATTATGTAATGCATAGATAAAATGTTTTACACTAGGTTATATCGTTCATGTACATTACAACCAATCAATGCAATTGAAAAGTCGTTAAATCAAAAAATTCATTTTTAGCCAAAAATAGTGGACTTTACAATATTTAATAAAAGGCAAAATAGTCGCATGTAGATGGCACATAAGTAAATCATGATTTATATGTATGCCTTTTTAAAGCTATGCGCCTCTTAACTTCCTGGAGGGCAAAGATACTTTGTATTCAAGAAGAGCAGATACATTCAGATGAAAGGGCTTATACCATTTTCATAATCTATGAGTTATGCATATCATGTACAATTATTTTATTTTCTTCCCAACACAGGGAATTTAGGCTAGGAGATATGTATAAATATATATACATACATTCGTATAATGCCCTGGACCATATGGATAAGGATACTTGGAACATACATATCCTGAACATAGGATAAAACGACCATACTAACAATAACAAATATAGCCATTCAGATATGTTTGTAGAGTTTGACAAAAAATATATATGTATTTATTAATAAAAGTCCTTCGATAAGGATTTCATAATCCTTTTTCTTACTGTTGGCATTTATAAATATCAAGTGGTATTAACTTTCTTATTTTCTTAAAATGTTATTCAACATTTTGATTTATAGAAAAATAAAGCTTCAATAACTCTTTACAAATTAATTCATTTCATCATAGCATATATATTCTTCATTTGATAGGAATAACATATTTCATTCATTTAAATACTTTCCTTTAAGCTATGTTTGGAAGTATTTATTTGAATGAGAGATGTAATTTTAAACTTCAAGTGCGATATCCATCAAAAAATTCGCACCTCTTAATAAAAATGTGATAATACAAAGTATCATATAAATGTTTGCACTCATTTTAAGCATTTTAATCCATTGTCTAATTTTTAACTCTATGGTAATTATTCTTAATCCTGTAATTCCATTAAAAGGCTTTAAAAGCATTGTTTTTATCTATGATATATATTTATACTGCTTAGAAATGCTCCATTAAGTTTTAATGAATAATTACTATTAATTTAAAATTAGTGGGTACAATACATTTGCTTAAACAATAACTAAACGTTGGCTTAATTTCAAACTTCATAGATTACGAATTAATACAATTCTAATAAATATTAATAAGCCTTTCATTTATATTTTATAAATCTGTTGAGGGGGAAAGTGTTTCGTTTGATTTCCCTTGAAGACATCCCAGTGACGCATTTCAGAGCAAATAAAACCTTGGGTGTTTTTCACTTTTTGTTTTTAAATATTTAGTTATTCCTAGTTGGTACATGTGCCACCCACCAAACTATTGTGAGAAGAAAAAAACTTTTTCTTGTCTTCTACTACAAATATGTGAAAAATAAAAAAATCATACAAATATATATATATTTTTTCCCTTTGATACTTGTGGTATTCAACATACCAAAATAAACAACAAATAAATATATAATTTACATTTCTAAGCGTCTCCCCCTCTTTTTGGTTAGTTTCTATTTTTCAGTATGTTTTTGATGTTGGAAGGTATTTAACATAAAAAACACCTTCTTTTATTGTTTTACCAAAGAGAATTTTTTTGTATATTTGTTGAGGTGAGCTTTTGAAGAGAAGAGGACAGAATTTGTATTTTAAATATACTTGCCGTAACCCTTTGACCATTAAACAGAGTTTTTAAATATTACAAAGAGTTTTAGATATAAGTTTTACTGTAATTGTGTGTGTATTTTTTTTTGTACACCAGTGCAACAATTTTATTCTCATTTATATCTACGACAAGACATTACCAATAAAACTTTCAAAAAATCAAACTTTATAATTAAATTTTAACTAAAACATTAACATTATAAACTGTAGGGGGAAATTTGTAGGGGGGGGCTCTTAAGATATTGTGAAAAAATAAATTTGTATTAATAAAAAAACCATTAAGTAAAGATACAATATACAAAGGACAGCAATTATGTCAATAGTGTGTATTTATGTATATATATATATATATTTGACATGATTTTAGATCATTAGAATATTTATTGCTTTGACCGGGTCATCTGTCGACTAAAATAGGTATAATATCTAATCATATACTGGCTGTAATAAATTTTGACCCACGATAAGCGTAAATATTTTTTCGATATATAAACAAAGATATAAACCAAAACAGTTCACTCTTTGATGTATTTAATAAAAATGTTCGAATATTTTGTTATCCAACCAAGTAAAAAACAATCTCTTTTTATAACAATTCATTGTACAAACAGATTGCAGTAATTATAATGATTATTTTGATGCTACAGTGCGTATTTATATCCTGTTGGACGCACTTCTATCGAACCATCAAGGCAAAAAAAGTTCATTAATGTATTTTAGCAATTGTGCTGAATAGTTTTACTCTCTTTCCTTATATGACTTTAGTGTATTTATTTTTACACTGTATAATTTCGAAGATTATCGAATAAAATGTTTTTAATCGAAAAAAAACAATATAACACAATATACAATGTAATGACAAATTTTCAAATTACACAATGAAAGTTATATGCTACATACTCCATGTAGGGGACAAAGTCATGTAGGAGAGGATTTTTGAACCTTGTAAACTTATATATGAATAGATATTGAAGAATATGTTTCTTTTTAGGTAATTTAAATGAGTTTAAATCTTGTGAAAGAAGGCAAATCAAAATATAGAAAAAAAATTTGTAACAAAAGTATAAAGAGACGATTTAGACAGAAGGAATACTTAGGAAAAGAATACTAAATTACTATGAACTAACACAAGAATGGATTTGATTAGGTTATCGATTAATACAACGTCAAGTAAACTAATCGGGTATCATCTGGTAAAAACGTCTATGAGGTACTCTCATTTATAAATATACTTTGAATCGTTTAAGTTCGTATAAGCTGTGTATTAATTATATTATTGTTTTTACTCCAGGTAAGATTCTTAAAAAACTTGGTATGAAGTGTTACTAGGAGATCCTGTCTAGAATATTTGGATTAAGTATAGGACTTCCAAGGCAATAAATGATGACCGTTGAGGAAGGGATCGGGGAAAATTATGTTTTCAAATCAAATAAATGTTCAAAAAAATTTAAAGATATTTAAAATAATAACGATAGCTCTTGGTTTACTGCCGGAGGATGCCGGATTAACTAACGGTAAGATGGGGCTAATCTAAGAGTTACGTTAAATATAATAAAAATAATTATGAGGCATCAGAAAGAGAAAATGGCATTCTATCAACAGAGGTAATTGTTCATGTAATTCTTCTATAACTTTTAAGCAATTTTTCATGCTCTATTATTATTAGTTAATAAATAAACGTCTTATGGATAGAGAAGGAAGGACTTTTTGTTCTTATTAGCTCATCACCGACAATAAATAAGTACTTTTTTGACGATAAGACGCTCACAGAACATGAAATAAAGGTAGACAGCTAAAAATATTTTGAAAATTACCAGGCAAGAAATTTAATAATCAAATAATGTCAAGCCTGTTTAGAGACAAGTGGCCGCTAACCACAGAAGTTTTTTCTGCTGTGAAAATTTGGGGGCCACTATGCTCGAGTGATTGCCTTAGGCAGGTGACCCCTAAGACAAATTGACTCTATAATGATAAAAACGTCTATGAAAATCTTTGTTTATTTATATATACTCTATCCATTAGCATGAGATTTATATTCTGGTTTGATTATAAATAATGTTTTTATTGAATAAAAATCTAATTTATATATTGATTCATTTGGAATGTATTTTTAATCAAAGCTCTTTATTGGAATGCTCTTAACGTAATGATGTATCATTCATGTCTTGTAATAGAAAGTCTATTGAATGCATATATATATATATATCATAAGACGAGAGTATATATGTAAGTAGTCTAATGGCATGCATTTCCCAGAAAACACTTAAGTGCATCCCTAGGAGTCACCCATCAATATAATAACGGATGCACACAATAAACAGAATAAAAAGAGGGCAGAGCAATGCAAGGTCTGTATAATAGGGTCTGGGCAATACAAAAACAAACATGTAATCCTAGCTGTATAACTACTCAGTGACGTCACTGGAGAACGAATATATATATATATATATATTATATTATTTATTTATACACACACACACGCTTCCATATATATAAATATATTTAGTTATAGATAGATAGAGAGATTGATATATATATATATATAATCGTTCTCAGTGACGTTATTGAGTAGTCACACTGCTACATGTTTGTTTTTGTATTGCCCAGACCTTGTTATACAGACCTTTGAGCAATGTCGGAGTGGGCAACTGATGAATCATAGTAAAGAAGGAAGGAATTATTTTTATCCGTCAAAGTCTAAAGTCCAAGTCTTTAGGAATAGAAAAAGGAGAAATGACAATAAAAATCCGGTGACGTCATTTTAAGGGACTACCTTTAGCAATAGAATAAAGGGAGAAATGACAAGTGGTGACGTCATTTAAGGGACTACTATTTTAGGCATCACTAGGACATAGACATTTGATGGAATGCATTATTTCTATGCTCAAACTACTACATTGTTTCATTACCAAATGGAGCTGCCATTTTAACTCCTTGAATGCATTCAAATAGCTACTTCTTCAGTGATCTGATTTTTTCTTCTTTGTTGAGTATCCTGTCATTATTTAAGTCAGATGTCAGGACTTTCACCTGAATGGAATGAAGGAAAAAATAACATGATCAGCTTAATTCAGATATATAATATGCATGGCGTAAATGTTGGCTACTAATATTTATTTTGGAATTTTATCTATCCCTAACAAAAGAGACCAAGATATTACCTGTGTTTTATAACTTCATCTAATTCACCTTTTTACTATTGTGGAAAGAAATAGTATAATAGAATGCAGATAAATGGGGGGGGGGGAATGTTTTTAAATATGTTTTAAATAATATATTATATTCAATGTGATATGGATATATAGCATTATATATCTTATTTTATTTCTTATCCGTAAAGATCGTTTTTTTGTAGAATAAAAATATTAATAATACATATTTGTATTTAAAAAGGCACATTCCTTAGACGTAAGGCACTTTTAACTGAACTTACAAACTTAGCAAATAATAATATGAGTCCATTGTTATCGTATTCAATAAAAAAAATTAACATAGGAAATATGTGCAAAATTGCATATTGTAAATCCAAGGATTTTACTCTTTCTAATATGAATTTCATATTCAATGGTTAATTGTATCACATTTCATTGAACACAAAAGAAGTTATATTTTATACAATCACCATCAGCAAAAAAAACGTCCACCCTAATGTCAAAGGAGGCTCTGATCCATCTCTTTCTACTGATGGCCAACAGCGACTGTATATATCTACATACCTATTGGCTCGAGGTTATCCAAGTAAAACAAATATATGTATTGATTGAAAAATATGTTACCTTAAATGATTAAATGAAAAACCGGTGCTTATTGTTTTAGAAACCCCATAAATTATTTAGTGTGCCGAACTTTGTGCGTGGAAAAGAGTTAGATACAGTTTCCTTTGCCTATTCTAGGACAAGGAACCATATTTAAAGCATAAGGACCTTTTTATCCATGTCAACAGTCCTTCTCCATATGCAATTTCGATGTAACGTCATCTATACTGATTCTTTTTTTATAGATATTTATTATTTTCTTAATTTATTCACATATTACAATCAATTCAATTAAACTTTACGTAGAACAAACAATTGACATAATTGTGACTCTGACAAAAGGACATAATATCTATTAATATGATTATCCTTAAACATTTATACAAAAACATATCGTTCCGAAAAGGAAGGATGATGCACATTAATAATCGATTCGGTCTAGGAGGGAGATGTATCTTTCCACAAATTTGTCCAGTCCTATAGGGAGAGGGTTCCCCTTGACCCGCGAGGCGTACAGAACGCCTTGAACCTTGGAAATTATGAACTCTATTTGAAAAGCGTTCTCATAATTGGGGGACGTTGATATTAGCCAGTCAGGGGGTTCAAGGTGTTCACCGTATGTCCTTTGTATTTTTTCTTCTACTGACTTAACAACAGGGACAATGATCGGGCAGAAAAAGTGGAACGAGGTCTCCTTCTCTCTCCCACACCAGTGGCATAGTTGATCTTCTGAATGGATCTTCGATTTACTCATGAAGAGAGATGAAGTTGCTAGCCTGTATCGGAGCCATTTCTGTCTTGAATCTGAGAAGGGATTCTTCATTATGATTTGAGGACATAACGAGGACACATTCCTGCTTTCATCAAGCTTATGGAGTCTTCGTTTTACAATTTCCGAAGGCGGTTTTTGCTTAACATTTTATTATATGCTCTGCGAACATCTTGATTTTAAGATTGGATAAGCCGATGTAAAAAGGGATGGGTGGGCCAAACGGAATTTCAGGCTCTGGTCGATCTTTTATTATTTTTTCACCCTAAAGTCCAAGATGAAGTTTTTGTTTTTTCCTCATTTCTGTGGAATTGACCAACCGAGGTAAGGTGGCAGTCTTTGAGAAATTTCATACGACTAAGTAGTCTAGGGTTTTCGTTTAATGACTCATCTGAACCCAAAAGAGGAAGGATCCCATCTATGACTGACTTCAACGATTGTTCATTTTTTCCAGTAAGAGCCACACAGAAGCAGAACTTTAAAGAGTTCTGTAGGCCCCACATGGATTATTTCTGAAAAATGGTGTCCTGTGTTATTTAAAAATATTTTTTTATTATTAAAGATCAGAAGTCGTGATTTGTGAAAAGCCTCTTCATCCATGAGAGATTCAATGCTTTCCACATACATTCCACGCTTAGAGCGTTTAGTCCCCTTTGTGACGTTTGGTGTCTATTCTACTCTGGGAAACATAGGGCCTTGAGTTTCCCCAAATTAACCCTGATCTTATACTGTAAATATCACCACCCAGATCCTTTGAAAATGGAAGGTATCTCAGAATATGCCAAATTTTTGGAATAATTGCTGAGTTCCATGCTATTAGTCTTTCAAAACGAGAGAGGGGAATACTTTTGTAAAAGTTACGCTTTTTTGTAGTATTTCTAAGATCCTGGTCATATTTATCTTATCCGTTATGCTTGAATAAGATGCAACGTCGATCCCAAGAATTGATGCTGAGTCGACAAAAGCAAAATCATTCAGGAAGGGTTTCAACTCGTTTCCGCAATTTGTCACTATTTGGGTCTTTGTGACATTGATAGAGAGACCAGAGCATTTTTTGAAAGCGTTAATAGTGTCCAAGGAGCTTTTGATAGAGTATAATACCCTACAAGTTGTTCCAGATTTGAATATTGTCAGGTCATCTGCGTACAGGGTACATAAATCCCCAAGCGTCCGCGTCGGATCCACATACAAGTTTTTCATATAACCCGTTTATTGCAATTAGGAACAAACCAACAAACCAACGCCAGTGAAAACAATACCTCCTTCGGCGGAGGTTATAAGGATGGTGATAAAGAGTCACCTTGTCTACAGCCTCGAGTAATGGAAAACGTACTCTGTGCTCCGGGGAGATCTATACTTATTATCTGTACTGATTCTTAATTGTTATTTCATCTTTTAAATAGAATAAACATTTTTATAAAAATAAAAATACTGTCATTTCACATAATTATGGTCGATATTTTGAGCTTTTCTGAATGAATAAGCCTTTACTTCGCTGATTAAAATAGTGTTTGTATTGTTCATCATGGCCACCGTGTTTCTTCCTGTTAATCAATGCGGCTCTGTTTGTTCTTTATTTATGTTATTTCTCAAGGAGAAAGAACAAAGTGAAAAATAAAAGAAGTAGAGAATGAGAAGAAAATAAACAAATGTATTGACAAATCTTTTATTGTATGAAGGATTGATTTATTGACATAATAACACAACTTGACATAATATTTTTATGATTTTCTCTTCTTCTTGGATTGTGGCTTTGATTAAAGTCTACCTTCCTACGTGTTGAGATTGATTGGAAAGATGAAGAGAAGTATCTTTGGGGTCTTGGTTCAAGGTGATACGACATATGATGATAATGTGATAATAATAAAATAATATATATATATATATATATATATATATATATATATATATATATATATATATATATATATATATATATATATATATACTCGTATATATATATATATATTATAATTTTTTTGTTAAAATCTATAAATGATATATGAATAAATTTCGATGTCATTCAATGACTATCACTTTCATGTTTTATTAAGTCCAATCCTTGAACCCAAATTTCGACTACTTTTCTGCAAAGATTGGTTGAAACTGCACAGAAAATTTTAATCTGGCGCTGAAATTCGTTCTGAGCTCTTCTAACGTCAACGGATTATTGGTATAGACAAGGGCTTTCATGTGACCCCAGAGATAATAGTTCAAAGCCATTCAATTTCACGAGTAAATCGGTCAATTGACTGGTCTATTTCTGGAGATAACACGCTTGCTAAATTTACTCTTTAATAAGTTGATTGAAACATTTGCTGTGTGTGAAGTGGCACTATTTTGAAACCACATATCGTCCAATTCCATTTTTTCAGGTTAAAAGCAATCATTTATCGTGGCGCAGAAATGATTTCCATTCACAGTAACGTGACGATTGTTATCTTGGACGAAAAAGTACGGCCCGATTGGGCCAAAAATGTGCCTCATCGCTAAAGATGATTTTATGTTCAAATCAAAATCATTTCAGAATTTTCATTTTGATAATTTTACGATTTCACGATGTTTGAAATGATCTATCGGCGTCAGTTCTTGTCTCAACTTGATATGATACAGTTGGTAGCCCAGATCTTTTTGCGAAATTCGCCACAGAGATGCCCCAAGACTACGAAGGATTAAACAAATTGGATAATTTTGAATTGATTTACTTTTAATACTTTTAAGCTTCGTGCATTTCCTTGTCTCACTAGCACAAGAACGCTATGTTGTGGGTATGGGGAATTTTAATAGTTTTCAAGCGCTGCTCGAGTGTGTTTACTACTTCATGATGGGACTATAATATTTATGAGCAAAGCTGTCAAAGAAACAAAAACGTTGTTTTTACGAAACCTATCAATGTAAAAGTGAGCCTCTCTAATGAGTTCCCTTTATTTACAGGCAAACCTATATTAGCGCTCCCATGTCTACCTATTGTGGTCCTCGTCAATGCACAATACCTACAGAAGCCTTGGTAGTGTACAAAATACAAATTTTTAAATGTGGTCAATCTGGTAGCAGCAATAAATGTTTGATATAACTTTTTTTTTCTTTATCAATACATTTTTAAAAACATGCTCGTAGTTACCCATAAAAATACTATGTTATGTTTACATTTATAGAAGTAAACTGACGATGAAGCGGCCCAGGGAAATAAGTAGCTTCTTCATGAAAAAAATCAATTTGTTATATTATGTAAAAAAATGCCTAGCAAAAATCCCTAAAATTATCCTATAGTTTGTTTACATGTAAAAGCCTCTTGGATTGATTTGTATGTTTCGTGTGAGGAAGAGTTATTTCCATTACTCTTTGAAGGACTTGCCAAAGGCCTTGAGTCAGTAATATGTATTTTTAGAAGGGGGAAGGAAAGGGGAAAATGGTAATCGATGGATGGGGAACAAATGAAGGCAATTTTCCCTTCAGTAGTAAGTGTATAAATAAATAGCCCTTTACCAGCCAATAAAAGCAAGAGTAACCCCCTTCATTCTGATCTGAGCCTTAAGAGAAAGCAATTTATTAATGTTCATTAAATTATATATATATATATATATTCAAGAGGTTTTGATTCATATTCAAAGCACCAATATTTCCACTGACTTTACTGACAGGTTTAAATGAAATTTAATATTTGTTTTAAAGGATTATTTATGTTTTTATCTACATAACCAAACTTCAGAGTATAAAAGATATTTGTTGTATTCCTTATCTTGATAGAGTTGGTATAACTGCCTGGAAAGGCAATATTGATTAACCACACCGAAATTGGTGAACCATTCTTCAATGCTTTCATGGTTATTCCAAAAATGTTTCTTACTAAAGCCTTATTTTTGCTCATAAATTTTGAATTATTAGAAAGTCTAGATGTTAAAAAATCGAATGTAAGTTTCATCAATAGTATTTAAGACATTTGTATCATCCTTGAAATTAATCTCTAACTGCACTATTTAACGATTGCATAAGTATCAAGACATTCATTTTTCAACTCACAATTTGTGGAAGCAAAAAACCATACTTATACAGGGTATACGAGCAAATCAGACACAATGACCTAAATTCCAATATTTACAAATGTAGCCTAAACGAATGGAACCATATGTAGTAGTAGTATTTATAGATTAATTGTGCATGAACTATATGGCCACTGGAATATTAAAAAAGGTCAGAGCAACTTTAATTTTTACTGCATCCGAGTGGGTTCATTCAGCTTTTTATTATGCCCACCAGTTCCAGTCTTCCATTTAAGACCTCCCCACCTGCTAAAAAGGCCTTGGCCGTGTAAACAAGGTGTCTTGAGCAGTTTTCATTTTTCAACGAACATCGGCACTGGGCAATTGTCCTCCTAGAGCGCAACAATCCTGATCCGTTGTGCCTCTATATTCCGGAGCCAGAGAAGATAGAGAGAAGCTGCTGAATACAAAGTTTGTTTACTTTTTTCTTCTCCATTTGATCCCATCAAAAACGGAACTTTATTTTAAAAGATATTCCAAAATATTAAAATTTCTCTTATGCGGTCAAGACTTAAGTGGGTATGTCCTTTTTTAAATCTAATTACCATATAATTCATGCTGAAGCTCTCAAATGCACGAAATCAATTTATAATTAAATCGTCTGATAATTCTAAGAATCTGTACATAATTGTTTGACTAGTGTCAGAAATTATCAACCTTAGTTTTTTGCCATACTAAAAATCAAGGTCGAATCTGACCTTACCTGTGGGACAAACAAAAGGTCGGATAAAAAATGGCACTAATACATTTAAAAGATAATAATTTCCTTATGCACAATTAATTTAAATATTACTGTGATTCCATTCGTTGAGGCTGCATTTGTAGATATCGATCATTTGTGCACGATTTGCGCATACGCCCTGTAGTAAGGCCTCATCTCATCAGAGAGCACTTTTGACTTTGCGCTATTGATTAAACACTCTCCTTAATCAAATTAGAGAGGTGGTGAGCACGTTTCGTGTGAGAATAATAATTATTATGGCCAAGAAGAGAAAAGAGCAAAATACAAGGAGAAATACCATTATTGAGTGCCTGTAAATGCATCATATATTCAGCTTTTTATACATTATATTTTCTTCTTTGTTTCTTTCCCCTCTATCAAGTCCCTAGTGCACTTTTTAATATGAAGAGAAAACAACAAAACATTTATCGAAAGGGAGCTCGATAGCCGTGAGTGCTAAGGCGTGTTCAACTCTTAGTGTTGGGGGCTCAGGTTCGAATCCGAGAGGGGATGGTCATTTTTGGTCTACCTCATTAATAAGATCCTAGGTTCGCTAGACTAATTTTGATGCTATAATGCTTATTTATATCCTGTTGGAAGCTGCAATTCTATTGAACAAAATAGGCAAAATAAAATTATCGACGTAATTCATTTAGTCTTTCTTAGCGGGGGCAATGAAGTAATTACTTTAAGGTTTGTTTTTGTGTTTGAAAGTTCAAGAAATATATATATACCTATGGTCTATCTCCTATTAATTCACAAATACTTTGGATGGAGATGAACGGATCAATCACGTAACCTCACAACGACTCTCAAATTTATTTTTCACCATTAAGAGATATACAAAAAACTAAGTATAAACAATTATAGAATGATAGTGTTATAATGCTTTGATATGTGATTATTTTAGTTATATACATCTTAGAATAATTTAAATTTCAAGATTTTTAATGTTTTATAATTTACTATGTTTTAAGATTGTTTTTATTCCAATTATATTTTATAATTTGATACATTTGAAGAATGTTTTATAGATGTTAAATTCTTAAATGAAATTAATTTGAAACGAAGATATTAATTAGGGTTCTTTTAAACATAAACTTTATATTTTAATTGTAAATTTTGTATCATTTACATTCCATTAAGACCTTGCTGATGAGTAAAAAGATATTTGCAGTGGTTGGGGAATGATGGTGTAAATATCATTTTTTTATGGAAAAATAGCTTTCTAATCCATTGTCCTATCAGCAGCAGCTCGGTACATGGCGCTCTCCATCAAGATTCCAGAGGATTCAAGCTGAAGATTCGCGATTGACATCGTTCGGTTCTTCCCCTCCTGTTCCGAGAGGTCCTCTCACCATCTAAAGTTTTTACAACAATTTTAACAAAAACAGTCTAGTTTTGAATTAAATGAAACCTATTGGTTCCTAATCATGTTATTGTTATTTAATATCCAATCAATTTGAACTTTGTTTTATGAAGTGATTGTACTTTTATGTGAGCGTTTAATGTTTGTATTGACTTATTTAGTGTATAGATTTTAAACTATAATGTTTATTTATATATTGTATATATGCATTTACACTAAATTTCAATAAAGTCTTAAAAGGATGAAAAAAAAATAGCTTATCCTTTTTTTGCTTTAAGCTGTCCATAGTTCCATAGTTAACTTCATTGAGGCATCAGACACTTAAGTTAGAGACCAAGGGTGGTTTCAAGTGCTTGGTCAACAGTGAAGCCTGTAGGAACGCCTTTCTAATATTTATCTTTAACATTTACAAACATTTTCAAATAGGGTCCCGTTTTGTACACTTAATCTGTTTCCTTGCAATTTAATCATCCAAACAATAAATAGCATCATTAGAATTATCATTAATCCTTTTTAGTTCAAAAGATAAACTTATTCTTCAAAAGACATTTTTCAAATAGCCGCCAAGTGTTTGCATGTAATTATGTATCAAAAATAGGCTTCCAATTCCCATACTCAATCCGTTTCCCAGCATTTCTAGAATCAGAAGTAATTAAACCAATATATTTTATTCATTTTTTGAACTCATATTACAACCAAAACTATACTTTGACTCTCCAAAAAGGTCCTTTTCCAAGTAAATATGATCAAAGACTTTTTTAACAATACGCACAAATAAAGGCTCTGAATTCACATATAAAATGTGTTTTCTGCTCGTTATTTAAATATCAAGCAATTGAATACTACCATTTATATTATATGTCTACTGAAGGGTATTATTCAAATAGCTTCCTAGACTTCTTATTTCAATTGGTTCAAAATAGGCTCCGAACTTAAATATAATAATATCCGTTTCCAAAACAATGAACAACATATTTTCTAGAACTATCATAAGAAAGCCCTTTAATACATATATTTTTCTTCTTTAAAAGGACAATTTGAAAAGAGCCTTAAAAAGGCTCCAATTTCATATATTTAATCTGTTTCTACGCAGTCTAAGCATCTAAAACTAAGACTACGCTCAATATATTGTCATCAGGGGAGGGGGCAGAACTCATGTAACCACAGAGGGGTATTTCCAATAATAAAATCAAAAAATATGACGTCATCACTTAGACGATTTGCCTGTATATCTAATACCTACAACATTTAAATAAATAACAATAATAAATAATAATTGGTGAACTAATATCGATGAAGCCACACAACCTCGTATATAATTTCATATAAAAATAAGATTTTTATGACTCTGTGTAACTACATTCACATGATTTTCAGCAAAAAAAGTGAATTGGTTTAAATATGTTATTGGCATTAGATTTTCAAATTTCAGGCCGAAACTCAGCCAAATTATACATCTGAAAAGGTTTGATTATTTATATTTTTCACTAGTCCATAAAAGTAGTAGTCCTTTCTATCAAACAGAGAGAAAAGAAAGAGAATATAGATTTTTTATGCCATAAATCATAACAAATCGATAATGTGACGTCATGTGTGACGTTTCAATTTGTCTTTTCTAATCAGAGGAATCTAAACATTGCGTTCTGCGCATCTTGTATTATCTATTATCTTTGTATTATCATTAATTGAGTCCCGGTTGCTTCAACAAATACACAAACTTATTCTATAAGATGTATATTCTATTGACTTAAAACGGCTCTAAATCCCCACATAAGATCCGTTTTCGGACAATTTAAACATCAAAAACAATAATTTATTATTTTCATGTATTAGTTCAAAGTTACAAAAAAAATTTCTCCAAAAAGGTACTTTTCAAATAATCTAAATTCTATATATATATAATGTTCAAAAATATTCTACGTCTTCACTAGAAGGAACTCTTCTCCATTGCCATTAACGTAATTAAAAGGAGCTTAGGAATTCAATTATACCTAATATAAAAAAAATTAAGGAATATCTATTTTTACACAATATAAAAATAGAAAAACAAAGAATCCTCCACTTCTAATTTGTTATAGAAGCTAGATAATAGTAGTAGAAGGATTTTAGTAGTATATACACATATAAACACACATCTTATATTTGCATATTAGTTTTTCTTTTCAAATAAAAGAATTTAGCATTTCTTATGCCCCATGTTGTTAACAGGATAGCATCATCTATGTAGAAGGCGTTTACCCTTCCACTTTCTGCGCCTATATAATTTTGCCTTAAATTTACTTCGCAGCTGCTACTGTTTCATATAGGGAGTGGATAATACTATATACTTATGTATAACACACATATACTATATATAAGAGGTTAACTTGCGACAGAGCACCTTTAGTTTTTGTATATGGAGTGAAGAAAAAACTAAAGCACGAAATAAATATTTTACCATGTGTTACAAATTAACCTTACTTAAGGTCCTAACTCCCCCCTCTTTGTATCTTATATACTGTTCCCCTTGAGAATACTTAATAGTCAAGGCTGCTCTGCTCTCTCTCTCTCTCTCTATGCCTTTATTTTTCCATTAAGAATCCCCTTTTTAACGAATAAATAAATGTGTTTTCTGAGTACTTTCTTTTTTTAAATGGAATGTACATATATGGGTAATATTTGCTCGGGCGCACAAATAAATGACTTTAAAGGCGGAAGGAATATTCATTTTGTGTATAATATATTTTATTTCTGTATATTTCAATTAATAAAAAATATTTTAATGATAGTTTTTTGTGTGTAACTATGTAACCAGTTCTTTGTACTCTAATTAAACCAAATTATTAACTAAAATCGACAGATTAAGACAGTGGTGGTTGAAAGAATCAAGTTGTAAATACTTACAAAATATTTTTATAGAGTATTTGTTTTTCATATATATTTTATTTGTTATCATTATAATTTAATGAAAGCAAATTATCTCTAACGTAATAAATAGTCCTAAATCACTGGTTGTCTCTTGGGTTGCTTTAAGATATAGAAAAATAGTGGGTGGAACGCTCAAAACTAGGACGTGAAAGTTATCTTGAATCATATTCATAGTTAAAAAATCAGGATTTGTAGTACAAAATGAATTTTTTATTTCCATTCTTTATTTTAGATATAGAAATACAATAATTAAAACATATTGGATGGATATTATCTTTTAAAGCTACAGTATTTATTGTGACCAATAAGTTGGCTTTCAAGACTCCAATCATTTTATAATGATTACAGGCTAATATCATCATCAAGTTTGGATGATACTCATGATAATAACTGGATATTCAACAGAGAGGGAAACGTCAGTCCACTTAACGAGCTCTCAAGCTGCCAAAGAATCCTGCAATAAATATCAGTCATATTGTATTCCTATGTTATGTTCCAAGAAAAAGCAAGTCTCTAAAAAGCGACGTATCCAAGGTCGGTATATAAGGTCTGGCAATACAAAAACAAACATGTAATCCTAGCAGTATATTTACTCAATGACGTCACTGGAGAACGAATATATATTAATTTTATAATTTATATCTATATATATATT
>CP045899.1:18266890-18331356 GCA_013387185.1 Caligus rogercresseyi
TAAATATTATATATAAATATATATATATTATATATATATATAATATATATATCGATTATATATATAGATATATATATAATATATATAGATATATATATATAGATATATATATATATTAGGGTTGTTCTTATTTTTCAAATGTTTGAAATGTTAGCCATTGAGTGGATTTTCTGTTTCTTGGTGATAAAAGAAGACGACATACAAAGTTTGAACAAAATCGGTCAACATTACGAGGTCGCGCAAAGAGGTCAAAGTTTTAAAAATTTAGTAAAAATATAGTTTCCGCAAATTTCTTCAAAATGGTGGACGTTACAGACTTCAATAATAATTATTAATTTAAAGGAAATCTAATTTACTACCAGACGTATGTTTGATGTTTTTAATAAAACAAAGTTTTCAGTAAAAACAAAGCAAGAAAGGGAGTGAGTATTGTTAGCTTATTTCATAGCTTTTGTATCAATTAACTTCACTCGCCTGTAGAAGATGACTTGTTCGCTTCAGAGTAAAATAGTACTTTTAAGTTTAGTAAAACTTAGATGATAAATCCAAAAATGACCTTGGTTGCATTCTATCAATTCAGAATTCAGTACAATCTGAGTTTACATCATATGATTCAGAGCCTGTATGACCTATAAGAAATCGATTATGAAAAAAATAAATAATAATTTGTTTCTTAGATTTGCGTCAAGGTATCCTCTCAAATTTTACTTTGTCTCTGACGCATAATAATCCATTATATGCGTCATTTTGTACGCAAAATAGGCTTTTTTAATGTACATATAACTCTCTATTTATTAACTCACATGATTTAGTATACCAAAATATTAAAGCTGGTTAACCAAGCTTTCATTTGATATGTTTGGTGTTCTAAAAATCGCTATACTTTAAGAGATAAGCAAATACGTACTGTCCCCCAAAAATGATCTTTGATATGAGAATATACGATTACCATCTGGTAATAGTGTTAGTGTTACCTGGATAGAAGAGAAAGAGAAGGGAGGGGGTATTTTCCTCCCCTCCCTTCTTTTTTCTTGCTATCCAGGCAACACTAATGGCGTTACCAATGGTAATCGTATATTTCATATCAAAAGATCAATTTTTGGGGGACAGTACGTATTTGCTTATATCTCTTAAAGTATAGCGATTTTTAGAACACCAAACATATCAAATGAAAGCTTGGTTAACCAGCTTTATATTTTGGTATACTAAATCATGTGAGTTTAATAAGTAGAGAGTTATATGTACCTTTTAAAAAAGCCTATTTGCGTACAAAATGACGCATATAATGGATTATGTATGCGTCAGAGATAAGTAAAATTTGAGAGGATACCTTGACGCAAATCTAAGAAACAAATTATTATTATTTTTTTCATAATCGATTTCTTATAGGCAATACAGGCTCTGAATCATATGATGTAAACTCAGATTGTACTGAATTCTGAACTGATAGAATGCAACAAGGTCATTTTTGAATTTATCATCTAAAGTTTTACTAAACTTAAAAGTACTATTTACTCTGAAGCGAACAAGTCATCTTTACAGGCGAGTGAAGTTAATGATACAAAAAAGCTATGAAATAAGCTAACAATTCACTCCCTTTCTTGCTTTGTTTTTACTGAAAACTTGTTTATTAAAAAACATTAAACATACGTCTGGTAGTAAATTAGATTTCCTTTAAATTAATCTTATTATTGAAGTCTGTAACGTCCACCATTTTGAAGAAATTGGCGGGGAAACTATATTTTACTAAATTTTTAAAACTTTGACCTCTTGCGCGACCTCGTAATGTTGACCGATTTTGTTCAAACTTTGTATGTCGTCTTCTTTTATCACCAAGAAACAGAAAATCCACTCAATGGCTAACATTTCAAACATTTGAAAAATAAGAACAACCCTAATATATATTATATATATATATATATATATATATATATATATATTAGATATATCTATATCAATTAATATATATATATATAATATATATATATATATATACTGTCTTTCGTCTCATATTAAGTTGTACTTAATTTAATTAAAGAATATACGTTAAAGAAATATTTATTTATTTTAGACTAGTACAAATGTAACTAATATGCCCAATGGCAAAATATACTCGATTACACACACACATACATAAATGGACAATAATTAGGGCAAGGAAATTAATGATCAATAAAACTTTTTAAAGATTTGTAAAAACCTTCATAACAATTAAATATTGTTATTTGAATGCCCGATAGTTGTTGCCTAACGTTAATGTGTGTTTTTTTAATACATATTTTTTTTCAAATGATATTGCTTACGTATGTTATACTAGTAAAAAAGGTAAAATCCTTTTTTCGCTTATGATTTATGTTCCAAAATAAAGATTATGGAGCGAAAAAAATCAAATATTAAATTAAAAAACAATTGAAATTGGTGTTTGTTGTGAAATTAATTAAATGTATTTTAACTTTGTTCGGACCAATTTTTCATAAAAAAATAATATATAATTCTTAAAATTTAAATCTCCTAAAAAGATACTTCTAAGTTTGAAAAACACCATTTAAACATGGAAAAACTTATGTTAGATACAGGAACTGTAGATCCTTACCAAAAGTATCTTGAGCTTTTCAACAGCAACAAAAAAAACAATACTGCAGAAGGATAATTAAGTTAGGTTTCAAAGCTCTTAATGCTAATGAAAAGTAAGAAGACACAAAAATAAACTTAACCGCTACATACCTGATTTGCACAATTTTGTAATACGTTGATAAACAATTTTTCTTGTCTTTAGCAATCTACCTAAAAGATATCTTATTTATAAACGTATGCAATCTTTCAAGTAGTCAAACGATGACTTCACTTTATACTTCCCTTACATCAGTATATGGAATGGAATAGTTTAAAATGGATGAAAATAATTTTGTATTGAGTCAAACAACTTTTAACTTTATAGATAAAAGAAAAAAATCTTTTTTTCGAAACGGCTATAAAATGTTTTTTCTCTCAGGGGGAAAATACAAAAAAATATTATTAAAAATGTAATTACCATTTTCCCCCGCGTTGTTGTGATGACTTATTTTTTCTTTATATTATAATTATAATGTTTATGAATCATAAAAATAATAATAAATTAACAACAACAAAACCACTTGATATTTCATTGATACCAACTGTTATTATATCCTTTTTGTTTCTGCATTCATCCAATTTCTCCTTATATCTATTTCTATTTCCTTTACTAGAGCTGTTCATGACCAGAATATCTTTAGTCCACCCCCTTTTCATTTTACAATAACTCTGTAATTGGAAGAATTTTCTTTTGTGTCCTCATTTTATGGGATACTTAGGCAGGCTTTTATGGTCTTTTGTGGTCCTCCTGTGGCTGCTGGTGGACGGCATGACCAAGTCTTTGATGGTCTTTTTATACGTCTCCTCTCGTCTTGTCAAGATGATGTTAACTTTTCCTTGCAATAATATGCATAAAATGAGATGAGTACGTACATATATATAAAAGAAAATAGTCTTCTTTTTTTTACTATTATGAGTCTCTTACTAACAATAAAACTTTATATCTACAAAAATGACGTTGTGATGATGAAAAAGTTCTCCTTGCATAATATGGAGCATGATATAGAAATACTTTTCGGTCCCTTCACTGCTTTTAACACGAGTTTCAATTAGATATTTCTCAACACATAATCCATTTTGTACCTTTGAGAATTTTAAAGTTCGAGAAGGCCTGGTGTTCAGCCAAGTCAACAAATCTTTTTTGTCTCTTCGTATCCCAAGAATTAATTTAATATATATTATAAGCACGCTAGAGTAATAATTGACTAAATAAAATATGTAGATGTAAAATATATAAATCTAAGAATGTAACAAAACATATAAAAAACCTCTGGAAGTGTAGTGGATTTGACTTTTCATATTTTACATAGTTATTGATACTCAGGTATAAATGTTTTTTAATCAACTATAATGAAATCCTAATGGACCATTTTAAGAAAGCCCTTAAAAGTTTAGTACTTCATGCCGTTCATTCGTAAACACATGATGTTTTTTGGAGAGTTGAGTGCACCATTTTCAATGTGAAAACAGTTTGATAGCTAACATAAATATTCTTACAAAAGCATTTTTGTAAAGCTTAGTTCTTTTACAACGTTAAAGTGTGAAAAACGAAGTTTTATAGTTTAGATGTTTCAAATATTTTTTATTATATTTGTAGCTAAAATTAGTATTCTCACATTCAATCCTTCATGTTTACATTCCAAAAACGTGATTTATAAAAGTGTAACGAGATACTTTGACTCCATTTTTGTGTGCCAAGCGGTCATGTTGCTTTAAGTAGCAGTATGTTTTTTTAAATTTTACTGCTTTAGAATCAATTCTAGGATTTTTAAATTAATTTTGTATTGAATGTCTCACCTCTTTAAGCCTTTATTAACATTAAAAATGTATGTATTAATAGTTATACAAACTTTACAAAACAAAATAAACGAAGAAAAGTACAATTTTTATATTATTTTAAGATCAATTTCGTTAATAAACATAAATGAACAGATGCCAGTTCTTTAACAAAGCGGGAGTGAGTGAAGCCACGGACCTAAGAGCAATTTCGGTATCAGCTGCAGCCAGATATGCTACATTTTATCTCAAAATTATGTCTGTTCGCAAGGATTCGTGGATCATTGCTTCAAGTATTCCTATTAAGATCACTATCCCATTTAAAGACTTTACATCACATTCTTAAAACTTCAAATTATGTTTTTATAACAATTAATTATCGTTTTAAAGTATATTCTGTGCATTTTTATAGTTGTTTTTATTATTTGATTATGTTTAATTAATGTTAAAATTGGTGTTGTTCTTCTCCGAAGTAATAATTTTAGACTACAATGTCTATTTATGCTTTGTTTTTAACGCAATTACTTTGGGATTTTTTAGAACTGAAATATATTTAATAAAAAATGAACAGAAGAATAAAAACAACCAACAATTTTGACACTGAAAAAAATACTATTTCATGCACAACTGATTTAATTGTTTGATTTTTTTTGTATATTAGACGGCATTGGTGCCTTATAACCAAGGGATCTCATGAAAATGTTGCCATTTACATACTCTCAAATGTTAAACAAAAGAGTATATTTCTTTGATGACCCCTTTGAGAGTGAATAATTATAGTAATAATAATAATGATATTCTGTCAGGTCTGTTGCAACTCATTTAAAAAAAAAAATTTATATGCCTATATTATTATGTATGTGGTGCACCTTCATTTACTTGCCTTTCAAGTTCAAAGGGAGTTTTGTGTGTGTGTGTGTCCTAGACTGTCCTTAGGGCACTCTGTCGCCCTCATTAACTATATAAAATCATACTTATAATTATGCCATTAAAGCAATTTGTAAGAGTTCATTTTCAACACAAAAAAATATTATTCATTGTTCGTTTATTGTGTTATGTGTTTTGAACTCTCTCTATATATTTTAAAAAGGCTGTAATGGAGCTATAGATAGTAATAGCCGCTTTGTATTGTGCTTTTGTTTGATTATTATTCAAATGATTTGATTTGTTGGGTGCATCATTAGTTATTCTACAAGTAGCAATCTTTGATTGAAAACCGTCAAACTTTACATAGAAAGTCAACGCTAAGAGTCCAAAATATGTAGTCGGATTTGTCGCGTCTGTGAGGAGTACGACTAGATCCATATCCAACTAATTTGCGCGTGGCCCTGAACGAGGATAGAGATGAATGACTTGGTCGAGGAGATGACTAAAACTATGGAGAATCTTCAATGAGTCTATTTGCCTATGTGTAAATTTGATTGATCTCGTAATATATGGCAATTTCTATGAAGTTGATTAAGGGATTGATACGGGATTGAGCTCCGGTGTGGTGGGGCTCATCTAGGAGCTAAACAAAAAACAACATGGTAGTTCGATCATTATAAGAGAGGGGTCAAATGATTGGATTACTGGACATGTTAAGTTTTCTAGACTAGGCAAGCTAACAAATCCCAGAGATATAGAGTGTCAAAGCGGCATTTGTTGAGAATGAATAAAATAGTTTAGCTATAAGTCGAGTGAAGGACGGATCATCGGTTTAGCATCCCAAAATGGTTATTAGATATAGAATATGACATAAAAATAAGAGACATGCTCATAAAGGAGCTTTAAAAATACATACAATATGCATTAAAGTTCTATTAATAATAACAAATCGAACACATTAATTAGCAATCATAACAATAAAGTTATTATATATATACTGACCAAAGCCTAGATAATAAGAAACTACAATAAACACGTATATGTAATTATATGCATACTTTTTTGTATTCACATTTAGCCTTTCATTGAAAACCATTTATTGTAGAAGACGTGAGTCCAAATTGGATAGTGGAAGAGAAAGGGAGCCTGGGTTGCCCTTCCCAACACACATATACACACACACACACATTGATCCGGATAAGGACCAAAAGAAAATACATAGACAGAGAGGGGAAAAATCCAATTTCATTTGTAATTCCTCATATAACTATTATTCTACGATGTTATTTTTGAAACGTTGCAATATACTAAGAGGGGTGTGGGGAATATACCTTATATTGGCTGTATTCTTTTTATTTGCCCACTTTGCCTGTCTAGGCAAAAAAATACTGAAAAGAAATGAGGTTTTAAAAAAATAGGATAAAAGGATATTATTATAGTAGGCCATTTATTAATATTTTTTCCATCCATGATCTTGCAGTGGTTTTGTAGAGGCCATTTGTTATTGCAGGCATATATATATATATATATATATATATATATAGTAGAGGGCATCATATATGATATAGGTTCATTTGGTATTCTCTTATGATGGGCATCGAAACGATAAAATGGTTTTTATGTACCGACGAGACGTGGGCAAATAGATCTGAGCATGTTTTCTGACAGTTGAAGCATCTACTTCAGGATGACGATGAAGGAAGAAGCTAAGGCTGACGTGTAGGTAGCGAATAAGTGGAAAATGAGCATTTCGATCAACTTAATAAGCTTCAACAATAAGCGATGGCGTCATGACAGTGCTCATGACGTCATGGCAAGTAGAAGGGATTCTTTGATCATATTTGATGTGGGTGAAAGTCATGATGGTGTGTGTGGTGAAGCATTTATCTAGGAACATCCTAAGATATTTGTATTTATTTTCACTCTCCTTTTACACTAAGATTTTATGCATATATTTCCTTATGGTATATTGAAGAAACTCAATGTATGTTTGGTCTACTATTTATATCACTGAATTAATATTTAAGATTATTTTTATAAATATATTTATCCCATGATGTCATTTATCTATTTTTGTTGCCCTTTTGCATCGGTAGAATTGCATTCAACTGGATAGGGATAAATATATTAGCGTGTAAGTTAGTCTAACGAACCTAGGAGTTGATCAATGAGTTTGACCAGCCATTCCCTCTTGGGATCGAACCTGCGCGCCCTCAACATTGAGTACACCTTCACACACGGAGCTATTTCGCTCCCATTTTATGTTTCGTTCTTAAAACATCAACAACGATAATTATCATACAGCAATTATTATAAAGATCAAAAAATTATAAAGGAATAAGTAGTACAAAATAGGGAAAACTATTATAAAAAATGCATAATTTTCTTATTAATGAATCCACAAATTCATATTGCCTTTCGTTCAATGACAAAGCTCTGACAGCCCAAAAATACATATTGTGATAAATTAATTTTATACTTTGCGAAATGAAATGGTATATAAAAGGTATTTCAAATCTTCTTTTTATTGATTTAATTAATTGTAACAAAAGTTTTGAGATTAATACGACATTTTTGATATGGACCTTTTGTTAAGTGATCATCAATTGTTCCGGGCACGTATCTGAATACTAATTTCAACATGAATGACTTATTTATCATGGATTATATATCATTCGAGTAAGGCTTGTTTATATTATTAAAGTTTATTACAAAATATTGAGTGCGTGATTCAAACTTTAAGAGCGTTCATGTCAATTTATGGTCAATGTAATCGACTTTTAAAATCAACAGATAAGCGTTTGGTGAAAATAATTACTTCATTTTTCACATTGCTGTCAATAATCTATATTTTTTTGTATATTATCTAATATCATACTAGTACATTTCATTATTGACCAATTTTAATAATATACTTTGCATGTAACTAATTATTTGTTATAATTATTTGAATGCAACAATCGTTTGTTATTTTCTTTTATATTGGTAATAATGTTTTATGGGTTTTAATATCCTAGAATCATTTGTATAGTTTTAATTCTATAATGTTTATTCAAATCCTCACAGAGTCAGTTCATTCGGAAGAAATGGCCCCAAAAATATTTCATATGTCTAATTTTATGGTATATATTCATTCACTTTTATAAAAATACGTATTTTACTTTGGGGATCAACTTCGGTATGTCTTCCTTCTTTAGAACTAGGAGCAATGGGACACTCAATACACTATCCACAATGGCACTTCTAGGTATGAGCTGAACTATAACAAACACAAATTGATTAAAGACAACGGTATGGTTTTGTTATTTTCAGTTGACACCCTACTAGGAGTCCCATCCAATCAGTGCTGGTCTTATATTGATTGGAGTAAAATAAAGTTCCACTTTCAAAAAATAAACCTTAACCAAATAGAACATGTTTGCTCAGGCGTATTCAATATACTACTACCAATCGTATTAAAAGTATTTGCTTGGAACTATTGAATTGGAAGTATTTCTGGTATGTGTGTATGCTTTTTGGGAATCAAGCTATTTTCGAAGATCGTTTTCTTCTTTAGAAACATGAAAGAAAAAGACTAATATATGTGTATTAGTTATCAACTATAGCTTGATGTTTGAAACAATGTTTTGTACATAAATAATATAGAATGATGAAGCGGCGACTCATAGCGTTGAATATTGAGGTGTTTTTAGCTTTCCTTTGTTGTGAAAAGACAGAGACAGTAAGAACTAAAGAGAGAAAGAGAAATTGAGACTTCATGTTTCTGGGAGTACAGAACATTATAGTTGTGAGGTTGCAAGAAAAAAGTTCCGTCAATATTATAAATAGATGGGCAAATCTGGAGTAAAAAATACCTTTAAAGCCCAAAAATCTGGAACAAAAAACTAAAAAATATGCCACTAAATTTCTTTTCAATTTAGATATTTTTTATTTCATAATACATACATTCAGGTTATATACACTTTTTATCATACAAAATATATAAGTAAAAATAAAGATATTGTGTGACTAATAAACCATCGAATACATAAGAAAGAAATTTCAATACGAGATTGCAGGCTTACAGGGAAGAGGAAAAAGATAATGAATGTCTCTTTTGGTATTGCAGAGATATAGAAAAATCCTAAATGAGAAATCTAACAATGCTTTTATTTATGAATGACAGCATGTTTGTATAGTTAGGGAGCCAGATCCGACTAGTCGACTGTCCACTTTTTCCCTACATTGTCAATACGAGGCTAAAATAGCTAAATGTGGGAATAATGAAGAGCAAAACAGCAAATCAGAAAAGGATAAATATGAATCATTTAAAAAGTGTTTTGGTTCCAGATTTTTTCATTTTTTTCAGCCTAATATAAATTGCCCCTTTGTGAAATACTGGAATCTTTGCAAATCAAGGGCTAATCCTTTAATATTCCTATAACAGAAAAAATGTAAAGTTCTATGAAGAAGGCTTAGTTTCGGTTATCTTGACGTTATTTACGTCATTTTTGTCACATAAATTTATGTGTGAGTGGAATTGCGAGCAGTCACCAATATTTTTTTAATAAAATATTGTTTTTAAGATTTTTTACTTTATTAAACTGCAAAACTTAACGGTTTTTTGCATAAATGATTCGATAGAATTTGCGATCAATTTGTGTAAATTTTTTTTCGATTTTTTAAAACTTGCAATCAAATTCCTTGTGAACCGCAAAATTTGCAATTCATGAATAAAATGATAAAAAGCAAATCCGCGTTAATAAATGATAATGAAGTAATGAAATCATTTATTACACAAACATTATTAGAACTAATATAAAGTAGATATAGAGATTTGATAGCTTATGTTAAAATAATCAAAATGGCGCAACCAAATTTCTTAGTTACTTTTTCCACTCCCAAATTATTCATCCCAAATTTTATTCTAGTCTTCTTAAATTATTCCTGAGTGATAGAAGAAAACTAAAACTCTCTACACATTATACTCTCACCTAGAATATAATGAACACGTGTAAAAATGTTTTTTTTCTGTACAAAGCGTTTCATTCGTTTTAGACATAAGAAGCATAAAGTTTCGTGTCTTATATTTCTTCATCAATTTACTTAAATATTCTTTGGCAAGCCAAGTCTGTCAAAGAAGGAACAATAACATTTTGTACACGAAATCCTCGACTCTCAAGGACTATTAATTTATACGTATGCGTGATCGTCTTTTTATTATTTTTTGGCCCTTGCCAAAAATAATCCAAAATCCCAAACTCCCTCTCCATTGTGGTCACACAAGGTAATAAATAAAAATCCTTCCCTTTCGTAGATATTTATATGTTTAAAACAAATTTAAATTCTCTTTTTTAACTCTTGTTTGAATAAAACAAAATGTTTCAAAATGTCAATAACATGAGATGCTCCTGCCGATATATTGAGCCTAATAAATGTCTTCAGAACTTTTCTATTTGGCGTAATAAATTATATACACATATAAGATGATTCTGGACATGAATGCATATATATTTTTAAGGCAGTTAGGTCAAAGCTGAAAACCCGTCATTCTTTGGGCGTATTAAGAATATACCGCTTGATTAATAACGATTGAATAAAATTCTCTCAAAAAGTTATTTAAAAAGTGAACATTACAAGGCGACTGTATTTTCTTTATAAAAAGAATGAACAAAATGGGTCCCAACCTCACAAAAGTAAATGGCATACCAAACTTTATATAAGAGATCTTTTAGGAGTCAGACTCCCTTATCTGGATCATGCTCTTGAAACTCACAATCTTTTCATTTTCAACTTCTTATAAATAAAGCATTACAAAACCCGTGACATAATACACCATACCCTCGGCACCCATTGTCAGCTGTCAAATTCCAAGCCAATCTGTGAAGAAAAAAACCTTAAACAAAGCAATGTTTCTACTTAGCTAAGGTGTTTACATAAAATTTGATAGATGACGATAAACCAAAAGGAAAAATTATATTGAAGGAAAAGATAGTCGAAAAGGAACATGTTCTTTTAAGTAATGGATGGTGAAGTATTAAAAAAATACTTTTTCTAT
The DNA here is from genome assembly GCA_013387185.1 of Caligus rogercresseyi. Lineage (NCBI taxonomy): Eukaryota > Metazoa > Arthropoda > Copepoda > Siphonostomatoida > Caligidae > Caligus > Caligus rogercresseyi. The sequence continues at coordinate 18,278,184 of CP045899.1, forward strand.
ATGATTCTTTATTTTAACTGCACGCATATATATAAAACGAAACTTTACATATCCCAATGAAGGGGTATTATTTATTTAGAAAATACAAATTATATATATTATATATATATATATATATATATATATATATATATATATATTATATATATATATTATTATACATATATATATAGTGTGTGTGTGTGTGTGTGTGTGCATTTATATATTCGAAAACAATGCTATAACTATTTAACGAAAAAATCGAAAAAAAACTAGAACTCTTTAAATAACAGTTTTAAGACTATGATTTACTCTTCAATAAAATAATTTGTCCCTTAAGGAAGGCATCAATACAAAACGTAATCACGAAATGGCTTGAGGCTTTTTTTTTTCCTATGAAAAATAAAAATCAATGTTAACATATGTTGTGTGTTTTTGATGCTTGGGTATTAATCATGATGTAGAATGGATGGATAAATGAATGGATGCATCGGGGTATTGCATGTCCAAAATGAGTAATGTTTTGTATATTATATATATATATATATATATATTATATGTACAAGGAAAATTAAGATGTCAAGTCCAAGTGTCTTTGCGAGTGAAAAACTACTCCTTCTTAAACACACACATACAAAAAAAACTCCAATAAGCTTTTGTTGGCGTACACTTTTGAAAAAATACCTTTGTTCTTTAGAGCCGAAGAAAGTTTTGTAAACCACAAAGAATAAATTGTATTGAAGAAAAAGATAATCCATGTAGGTACTTTGAATAGTGAAATATGTAATAAAACCAAATGCACAACCTTATTCTTCTCAGTTTGAATATATGAATAACATATTTTCTATTTTTAAACACAACTAAGTATTATCTAAAATAATTTGCAAGAATATTTGAAACTTTTACATTTATATAAAATTTATTGGTTATATTATGTGTGCTTTATATTTTTTTTTAATTTATTATATATTGTTTATACAAAGTATGTCTTTTTTATTATTTAACTTGACCACAGTCGATGGCTCCTTTTTCTTGATCCCTTTTTTCATGGCCTACGTTTATTAAGCTTAGTTGTGGTGGAAGCAACGATGAGAAAATCGTTTTTTGATCCACGTTGTAGCTCTAATCCATTGTATTTTTTTGTTATTTCCTTTCTTTATCTCGCGTAGAGCGTGTGATCCTGGATCAGTCTTTTAAAACAAGCTCCCCTATATACCTACCTACATATGTGTGTTTTGCCCCCCTTGCTTCTATATGTATATATATTATATTGCTATTAACACCATTCAAGGAATTAATGCATTTTAAAAAGGTATCTTGAAAAGCAATGTCTCTTTCCTGGAATACAAAGTAGGCTCACCATAATGTGCCCGGTCATTCCATTTATATGTACATATGGTTTGCCATAAAAATACCCCTGCTTTTGGGTGTGTTGGGAGTCACATACTTTTGGAAGATACCTTAATGGTTTTCTAATATATAAATATACACACATTTATCCAAGCATATATATATATATATATATATATATATATATATATATATATATCATATATATATATATATATATATAATATATATATATATATATATAATATATATATATATATATATATATTATATATATATATATATATATATATATATATATATATATATCTATATTATTACGATTTTCACGTTCAGATTTGAGAATCGGGCTCCCCCTAGGATTTTACTTTAGTGCATAGAGATCATCTTGTGAAAGTTTGAACGAAATCGAATAATGGGAAGTGTTCGCTCAACGGGCCCAAAAGTTATTTAGTAAACTTATGTACTTATTTTTTTCACCATACGATCGCCTCTAATGTCCCTAATTTCAATGCTGTTTTTAAACAATTTGCCGAAAAAACTGTAGGTATGCTTGAAGGATTCCAAGTAAGTTTTTATTTTTTATGTACATCCAAAATCAAACGAGATAATAAAGTTTCAAAATGTCATTTTGGGGTATGTTCTATTAAAATGACTATTTCAAAACTTAAATTTCTCGTTGAATTTTGGATGTACTCGTATATAAAAATTAAAACTGATTTGGTATCCCTGCAATCATATCTTCATTGCGGCAAATTGTTTGAAAATAGCATTATATAACATATATAAATATATATATATATATTATGTTTGGAGAAATGTGTATGATCCTTATATTGTTTGAATATTTTTGCCTTTAAGTCTTTGGAAGATGATTAAATCTTACTTTCTTTGATTCAATAAACGTATTTTTTCTTTTGGCAAATCTATTTTCTAACTTTGCTGCGTGTTATTGACAGTCAGGATTTTTTTGATGTCATGGCTGCTGACAAAATATACAATTATTATTTCCTTGAGTATGAGAAGTCGCTTTATTTATACTGAAGGAATCAAGAGATTCGGAAATGACTTAAATCGAGATCCATTGGAAGATATACTTATTGTTCTAAATGAATATTTTAGTATCTTAGTTGATGTTTAAAAACAGAGACAGAAAGTTATGCCCATTTTCATTATATAAATCGATTTTTCGGGTTCTTTTAAGCTAGACAAGTATGAGTCTAGTATCATGAATTATCCACAATGATGTCAAAATGCAATACCGTTCAACTAGAGTGATTATACCTCCTCATAAAGGCTGTATTGGAAGGAAAATCAATTTCAAACTAATAATAATTTCATGACCTTGGAGGTAATACATTTTAGAATTTCTCGATCAACTTCACCTCATGAATCCTATTTGTCTAATTTATATTACTTTAGTTAAAAGATAAATAAATTAACTCATCACGCTCTGAGAAAATTTATAATATATTTGTTGTTGATTCATTTACAACACACATTTATATTGTAAAATCTAAGATTATACAACACAAAAAGTAGAGACTGTGTGTTTGTTAAAGTAAAAGTATTCAGAAAACTGAATATCAGGAATATAAGAAATAAAAGAATACTCCTTTGAACTAAACTTTATTAGGTTCTAGTGATTTTAAAGATATAACAAGGTTTGTTATTATACCTGCAATATTAACGATAGAGTTCTTTATATTTGGGGCTTATGTATGTGAGTATCTTGGATTTAACTTTTTACAAAGGCTGAATTGATTTTAAGCTATATCCTGTGTTTTTTAGTGTAATTAGAACACATTTTTATCTTTATATATATACAGTGTGTTCCATCAGAAATGAAATTTTAAATTGCGAATTAGAAGTATTTAAAATAATTCAAATCGTATTATTGATACGCTATTTTGTTCATAAAGAGGGGATTTTTATCAATATATAAAATATCCAATGATTGTCAACCTGAAAAATATTTTCTGAACTTGAGAAGAAACGGATCATCCTGCAGTTTGGCAAAACACCTTCTCCTTCCACAGTACGCCGAGAATTTATACTTCACTTCAAGATCAGTGGGAGGGCGGCGAAATCTTACCAGCTGATCCAGTTCACAAGAGTTCTTGATCATTTCAATAAGACTGGTTCCATCCACAAGAAAAACAAATGAAAACAAAATCAAAAAGAACAGAAAACCCCAGTTGCTCACTCAGAAAAGCTTCTCAGCAAATTTCACCCACCAAAACAACGTTGTGGAGGATCGTAAGACATGATCTTCGATTCCGTTTTTATCATTACACTTCAGTTCAACCATTAACTGATAACCACAAAGCGCAGAGAAGGCAGTTTTGTCAGTGGATTCTGCAGCAAAAATCCAACATTGTCGATAGAATCATTTGGACTGACGAGAAGTTCTTTTGCCTCCATCAAAAACCACATCAAAAACGACGGAGTGTGGACAAATGAAAATCCTCGAAATATCTGCGAAACAAATGATAGGAATGATGTTAAGGTAATGATCTTCGTTGCCATTATTAATGGAATGGTTCCAATCGTTCATGCATTCCTTGAAGATGATGGCCATTTGTCGTCGGTTAATGGTGTTTCATATCTCAGATTGCTCCAGGACATAATTTGGCCCAGGCTGCGCCATTCTGCAACTCGTTCTTCACTTTGGTGGATGCAAGACGGCGCTCCACCACATTGCACAAATGCAGCTTTAGAATTTCTAAATGAAAAGTTTCGAGGCCGAGTCATCAGCAGAAGGACGGAAAATCCCTGGCCAGCTCACAGTCCAGATCTCAACCCTTTGGACTTCCACTTCTGGGCTGCAGTACAAACTCGAATTTATAGGGAAAACCAGATTCCATTGAGTCTCTCATACAATGTGTCCAAACCTTCGCTAAAGGATATAGCCAGGAGACGATCAAAAACGTTTGCAAGAATGTCCTGAAGCGTGCGTCGTTCTGTCTTCAGGCTGGAGGGGGTCATTTCCAGCAACTTTTGTAAGGTTTCAGATGTGCCTCTTATGATTAAGGACAATAAATTTTAATAATCATAAAAATCCATTCTTTTCCTTTAAAATGATGTATCTAAGAGGGAATTTGACGAATTTTAAGTACTTCTAATTTGCAATTAAAAATTCCATTTCTGATGGAACACACTGTATATACATATATTAGTGTCTGTGATACTATATGCATCATATTAAAAAATAAAAACTTTGCTGATTAACCTACCAACAAACATGTATATTCTACACTCGTTACTGTAAGTATATTAGAGACAAAATGAAGACAAGCGCAATATTATCATTTAAACGTTAAACTCCATTTGCAAGTTTTTGATGCACAAAATATTTCACTCTTTCTTTATCTCATCTGCACACATTACTATTATTATTAAGAAATAAATAGATTTAAAGTCTAGAAAATAATAAAAAGGCAGGAATCGAAATACGTGAGAGCTTATTTACTTACTGAGATATAAATTTTTATTAAATGAAAATTGCATTACCAACATTATATACACATGAGAAACTATGTGAGTAAATAGGGCAGCTTGCTCCCCTTACTCATAAAATTGCTAAGGATAAGAAAGCCATCATTATCATGCATGTGGCTTGTAAAAAAGGCATGAAGGCGGGAGCAGTGCATTATTCTTGCATTAAATAAATGGGTACACAAGGAATCACAGGACCTTAAATAGAATATTTATTCTTTAAGCAAAGACACAAATTATATAATATGTTTTTATGCCATATTTGATCCCAGAATTTTTGTTATTCAATGTAATAATGAACTTTATCCGGTATCAGGGAGAGGTGAAGACCATTAAATCCAAAATACATTTATTTTTAACGGCGCCTTGATTGACGTCATGACTTCAGAGAAACGTCCATAATATCTCATTCATATATATATTATATTTTTTTTTTTCTATATATACTCTTTTTAAAATGAAATATCAAGGACTTATTAATCACTTTGACTGTATTATTAGTGTTAAAGACCATCATTTGATTCATTCGACATCCAGTGGATTCCACCACCTTTAGACACAAACATGCAATGAACCATGATGACCCTAATCAAAAAATGGAAATGATTCAGAAAAATCATTTTGACGAATAAAAATCGACTTCAGCTCCTTTCAGTACTTGTATAGAATAAAAACTAATGATATTGTTTGAGTAAAATGAGAAATATTGGATACATGCGTGCCTCAATGATTGTAATTGGCATTTGGATCTATCGAAATATTTCTTGGTTCTCAATATCCCAGATTAGTTGCATGGTCATTATTGAAATAAAAAAAATACATTATTTCATATTTCAGCTACTTTTTAATCACTCATTTTATAATCTTATAACATATCAAAAGTTTCTAATAATAGAAAAAATGTAAGGATTATTTTGGTGCTTTTTTACTTTTAAAAACATATTGTAATTTAGTATATAAGTCTAAACATATTTTTCAAAATAGCTTATAATAGTTCCAAAGATGTACACTAAAAATTAATAAATGGTGTTAGAGAAAAGCTAAAAATGTTCATAGTATACTTAATAAAATAAATTGAAAAGCTTATAATAAGTGAAATGCTTTCGAGTATAAATTATAAGTATAATTAAATAAACATCAGACCTATTATAAATAACTTAATCTTTGTCCCTATATTTTTATATTTTAAATACTTGTTGATAGAAAAATGACAGATTTGATCATTTGTCTCATTCAAGTATAATAGTGGTATCATGGCCCTATTTTCTAAAACTACCCTTTTAGACTGATTATAAAATGGTTCTTAAATGCGAGTGTTTAAAAGCTTTCAATTTGTATATTTTCATTCGAATTCGGGTAATTATGATATACACAAAATCATAAAAACAAATAAAAAACTATTTATAGATTAAATATCATTTTAATGTTATTTGATACCTACTTTATTCTGATATCAAAGGATCCAATCGAATACACTTCATGTTTAATTATGTAGGAATTCAATATCTTATATAGCAAAGTGCGATGAAATAAATAGTTGTATATAATATATTCATAATAATGCACAGTGAAAAAGAAAAGCTAAGTGTACTGAGTATGTTTTAAGGTCGATATTTTCGATTTTGAGCAGATTAAGGTATTATGATTTCTAATAATAAAATAAAGTTACGGGAAATATCTGTCTCTCAAAAACACACCTTTATTTCAACCAAGTGATTGCATGAAAATATGTATGCCATTAAAAAAGACACTAATCAAATTATTATAATAAACTAAACATTGTAAGAGGATGAATACTCATAAAAAATAATATTTTGTGTGTTTCGAGCATAGAGATATAAAGATATGTAGAGCTGATTCCCTTCAATAGCAGAGAAACAGCGTTCTATTGTTTCTGTGTGTCCACTATAAACGAAGTAATTGATATTACGTCATCGTAAGCTGATCATAGAGATAGAATCATAGAGATATAAACATAACACAATGACGTATTTCTCTTCCTCCAATAGCAGAGAAACAGCTATACTCTTGACAAAATGACGTATTTCTCTGACGAGTCCAATAAGCTCTCTATATCTTTATATCTCTATGGTTTCGAATGATATTTTTTTTTCATAACATTAGAAACCTATTATGCTGCAGCGCTGTAAGATACTATTATTCGCGAGACCACACGGATCTATCCTCTGGATATCTTTAATTCAAACGCTGTATATCTATCAGCTTCAGCTAATGAAACCACTCTTATTTCAAGCGGTTTTATTTGTTTATATGAGTCTTTTGGCTCTATTTTTGTTTTAAAAATATAACTGTATGTGGATATATGTAAATATGTATAGAATTCGATATTCTCATCGCTATCACTTCCATTCAACTCCCTTTCTACCTCTTATACTGCTACTATTAACAATAATAATATAATATATCATACTATCCATGAAAAATAGTTCCTGCGACAGAGAAAGTGGATTCTCACATTACATAACAACATTGAGAAAAAGTCATCTTATATATACAAAATATATTATATTCTTAATATAGACTTTATAGAGCTATACATTAAACAGCTGTCTACCTAAGAAAAATAATCTTACATTCCATCATATTTTAATTTATTCCTTTTTCTCCTCTCTCCAGTTGTTCAAAGTCGCTCTTTGTCAATATATGGATTTATATAACTCATGACGGATTTTGATTATTGTTGTTATTTGTTTTATTATCATTGTGTTTGGCGTCCATTATATAAAAATTTGCATATATATATTATTTTCCATATGTGAAATGTATAAGATAGCAAGATATTATATAAAAAGTGATGGGATCTGTTGATTTTTTTGCTTTAAATGACAGGAAGCAATGCTAACCCTTGATAAATTATTTGGCATGGTTAAAGGGGGAGGATTCATGGAACTGCAATATATATTTGTGAATATGAATCTTATCATTAAAGTAGTCAATTGAACCAAGTACATATTGAACGAGATTAATGGAAAGGTTTCGTTAGAAGATGCGAGTGAAAGGGCTTTCATTGAGCTAAAAGGCTCCATTTAAAATGTTGTACGATGAAATCTCCTCTATAAAGCATTTTAGCATTAAGATACATAATTGAATCAACATCAGCAAGACATCTTCTGATGACAGAAAGTAGCATACGTGCTTACACATTGAGAGTAAAAAGACCTGAGTTAACATGCTCCCTAAAATAATCCTGTAAATAGGTTCTATAATGTTTATATAGTACCATGTACACAATTTTACCTATATTTTATTTATTATTGTATATTTTAAAGTACAGTTATAATAAGACCTTTAAAATACATTGGTTTGAGGGAATGGTAAGGATCTTAATAAGTTTTAATATTAAGCAGGCCTTTTAATTTGGGATCTTGGTAAACAAGTTTTCTTAAAAAGACATTTTAATTCTTGAGAGGGAAACCTACACTTTCATCAACCTATTGATCAAACCTAGGTTTGATCAATCTTCAGATGCTATGACGATTGACGTTCCTTAGAAAATCCTTTTTTAAGTATGTGCGTCCCTTAATAATTTCTTTATCAGGGAACCATAAAATATTGGAATTATAAAAGACGTCAATAAAATAATAATAGTCTGATAGTGCCTCTTTTTTTTGTGTATTATTATATATATATCTATTATTAATATATAAAAAATCTACTGAGAATAAGATACTCTCCATTTTTTTCAATTATTTTGTATGTGCTATAGCATAACGTATGTATATAAAAAGCAGCCTAGAGCATATCTAAGGAAGAAGCACTTCTTCTTAGTAATTTTCTAAGAAGATGAAAAAAATCTACTTATTACTCACTCCTCTTCATCCCCATTTACTTTGAACATGAAGCGCATGAGGCTTTTATATAAAAAGAAAATAAATAAAATAAGTATTAAAGAGGATGAAAGTGGCATATTCTGAGCTCCTAGTATTACAATCTTTAAATACAGCACACCTTCTTCCATGCGTACTCGCAAGAAAATTCATGTCACGGGAGAGGGATCAAAGTGACGTCATTGGTAAAGGGATATAAGATCAAAGGAGAATATATAAAGGAGATATCTTGCCAAATCTTTCATTTTAAATTAGTTTGAATGCCCAGTGCTATCATTAGGAATAACAAAATTGTTTTGTTTTTTCACAAGCTCATAAATAAACATGATTTTTTCATATAATATATCTGTGTTCTTTAATTTTGACGATCGATAGCCAGAGTATGATCCATTTATCGACAACAAAATTAACATTTTTTAAAGTAGGATCAGTTGTTTTATTCAATAATATTAATCGGTGGAATAGGAGGAGTACATTCAAAGATTTGTAAGTGACATAAATCGAGTCACATAAAGAAAATAATATTATTGTTAAGGATGAACTTCTTCCCTTTGAATTGATGTTACCTCCTCAACTGCCGAAAGGGGAGGATATTCTGTAGCCTACCGCCAACTGTTTTATTACCCTCTCCTTTTCTTTAACCAATGACGTTACAAAAAAAACTGTTTTCAATTCCTAGTTATCATTATAACTATTATGAAGCTGTGGCAATTTCCTTCCTTGCTTTTTAATCCCATATTCACGACACTTCCCGCCTTTAGCGATGAAGATATTCAAACGACTCCTCACACTCTGATTGGTGATATCACTGTGACAAATTAAGTCAGAGGGTATTATTAAGAGTAGCAAACGGGGATCTTTTTCTTCAACGGGATTGGTTGAAAGATAAAAAAAATTAATAGCCATTATAGATAAAGTATCAATGTTGTCAATATGCAGACATCAATCAGAGATAAAAATATCAAACTTAGGAGTGCAATGTTTCTTGTTTTTTTTAGCCCCAATCCATGTCATGTACAAATCTTTTTAATGACCTCCTTGTTTTAATTAAATAAAATATAATAATAATAATTAAAACGGCTCTTTGATAATAATGATTAATTAATTATCTAGTGCATCATATTTGGCGATAAATAGATCGATATTTTGGCTGTGAGGCGTAGATAAAGAGGAAAATAGTGGTTTTCTCTTTAAAAATAATGTTTTTGGGTGTTTCATAGAGATATAAAGACATATAGAGCTTATTGGATTCTTCAGGAACTACGTCATGGTGCCCAAACAAAACAAATTTTCTATATCTTATGATCGACTTAAGAGAACGTATTACAAATTACTTTGTTTATATGGACAATGGCGACAGCTGAACGATGTTTATCTGCTATTGAAGGAATAAGCTTTCTATATCTATGGTGTGTTTGCGAGAAAGTAAATGGGGGGACCTCTGTATATGCTGTTGGAAACTCTAAAAACGATCCGAGGTCCGAACCCATACACCGTCATACTAGTGCTTTCTTTTCTTAAGAAATCAGGTTATTGGTGAGTTTGCGGGAACTAATATAATCGAACGAGATATCTAACTGGGGGACCGAGCTCGAGTCCAAACTCAAACGCCGTCATAAACGGGCCTCGAATATGAATTATAAAGGAATCAAAATATCGGGGCGCTTCTATTTGAACCGGCATAATTTATAATCCTAACAAATGTTTTCGAATGATTTTGAAAGCTATTTTATTAGATTGGAATATTCAGTTGTTAACAATGTGGCGACACTAGATTAACGACAAGTTTACTTCAGTATATTGACACTAAAATCAGAACGCAACTTTGATGTTCCACACTGTCTAATATCCATGATAAAGGATGTTAATAGCAAAAAATATGTCACAACATCAGCAGTTTTGCCGTTCTTTGTGCTAAAAAAAATAGAAATGTATATCATAAATATAACATTTTTGAATGCTAAGGTGATATAATAATATTTGATGAAACGCATCACAAAGGAAGTTTTATTGGAATTAAGACCCAAGGAATAATAATAGCTTTTTGCTTCATCTATGTGCTTGCATTTGTTTCTCAACTTCGTTTTTAAAAAGTAAAAACAATCACAATTAATTCAATTAAAATAACAAACATTGATTAGGGAAGGAGAATTTTGGATCCCTAGGCGAAGAATAATATAAGATCTATTTTAATATTTTTTTCGCATAGACATAAATTCGATGTTTTATGTGCGATGTTATATGGTTATGGTTGTACGAACATTAGCTGTTCAACTAAGGTGATTTCTTTGTGATTTACTACAAGAAACCTAAAGCTTATAAGCTTGATTGAAAACACCCATCGACATCTGTACAAAAAGTGCTCTATATAAGTTTATTATGAAGATATAACAAATATGGTACACTATCTAAACATCATAAAAAATTATGTCCTCATTCCTTCAGTACAAAAATGTGTTTTGTATTAGTTGAAATAAATTTGAAGGAAAATAGTAACGTTGTTTAAGATAAAGTTTTTTTTATTTAATTAAACTTTCATATAATCATAATATATATGTATAATAAAGTGATACCAATGTGAATTAATCATTAATAAACATTTTGTTAAAGTCTTAGCATCACAATGAACAAACTTTTATAAAATAACTATAAGTAAATACAAAAAAACAATAAATAAATTAAAATATTAAGAACATTAATTTTTAAATCCTTGAATAAAAAAAGCTTTGATGATCCTTGCAAAGGACAGAAGAAAGGGAAATACCAGTTTTCTGGGCTCCATAAGTCCATGATTTTTTATTACTTCTTACAATATTTTCTATATATTTTGTTGTTTGATTTTGTATACAAATTATCCAGATGATTTCTCATCAAATGTTACGGAACCTAAAACTCTAATCGATCACGCAACCTTGTTATACATGTTTACTTGTTACAGCTGTTAAATAATTTAATAAATCAATAAATTCTTAACACCTCCAAGAAAGTATTGAATCTATTTACTCAAATTGCTGTTAATTTTAAAGACCAACTAAAAGTTAAAATTCAAAATCAGAGCTCCGTTCATGGTTAAAAATGAAAAAACAGGGACTAAGCTTTAAAAAACTTACCCTCGAATCTCATTTTTCAATTGATTTAATATTTTTGGATCCTTGTGTATTCATAAGTTCTCTTGTAAAAAAAAACTATTAAGCGTAAGAAACTCTACAAATCTTATTTGTGGTCAATGCATTCGGTTTATACTTATTACATCAGATGTTTTTTTCCGTTTTTGAACTCTTCATGTTACTTAATTAATTTATTCGAATGCAATTTTGAATTAGAGATATTAACAAGCAATAACCTCTATTGAAACTAAGGAACAGAGGGAAAATATTCTAGCAAAAATATTAATGATGTCATATTCAATTAACCTACTTTAGAGCGTCGGATATTAGTTATAGTTATGGACTTCAAAGAGTTGAAACCGTTTTCAGCTGATATTTATCAAGTAAGTTTTTGATTAATCATCAACAATTACTGTACTGTTCAATTCAAATGTATATAAATCATCTTTCCCATTTTACCAAAACAATTATTGATATCACTTTCACAAAATTTGACATAACTAAATATGACATTCTAGATATGTTGGATTCGCTGTTACTTTTTAAATGGTATATCAAAATGTACAGTGTAGATAGTTTGAATCCTTTATACATTGATTGAGGTTTGACGCAAAAGTCTACATTTCTCAAGGTACTTGGATTCCATAGGTTACCAAATTAAAATGGTTTGTTACGATCAATGAGCCTAGCATTGAATACTTATTCGGTTAAGGTACTTGCAATTGTAAAAAAAATCTTGTTATTTTATAAGTGTTTTTTGCCTATTTGGTCGACAGAAATGCATCTTTGTGTATATAAATGAGCATTATAGTGATAAAATTAGTCACTCGAACCCTGTATATTATCACTGAGGTTGACCAAAATGTACCTTCCCTCCCGGGATTCAAGCCTGCTCCCTCCACATTGAGAGTTGAACTCGCCTTAACGCACAGAGTTATCGCACTCCCTCAAAGTGAATATCCCAGAGTCTCTTGAGACTACATTTCTCTTACATACTTTTGAATGACTTAAAAAATGAGTTCGAGGGAACCAATACCTAATAAAATTGCTTATGTGGAGTGGCCACGCTAAGACACAAAAAAAATGACACCCCATGATGAAATATTTATTTATCATTAGCCAACATGTTAATAACTGACTCTTCTTCTTTTCATGGAGTCCTGACAAAGGTCAAACATTATTTATCCATTTCATGTAAGACAATTGGGTTAATAAGTTGTTATGTCTGCCTGTATGCTACATGACCTAACGTATATTATTGATTAATGACTCCTTAATGGCATCACGATCAAATATCACACAAATACGATCTTATACATAAGTGCATCAGTATTTAGGGAGGAGCTAATAGCCTTAATATACGGCCGCCTAATCAGTATATTTGTTTAGACATGCATATATTAGTGAGGGAATCCATGCAATTATTTATTTCATGATTCTATTGGGCCTTAAAGACTCCAGAATACATAAGTGTCACGATGACACCCATACAGCTTAATGGAATGAAAGTGTGCTGATTCAAAAGACGAAAAAAAAATGTATTATGAAAAATTAACCAGCAAGGAATGAACCAAGAAGGTAGAAAAGGAAAATGATTGCGCTTAAAAAGAAAATGTCCCCAATAAATCTTTGCCCTTTCTAATAATTTATCTATAATTGCTAAAATATAATTATTGCTTGCCATTATTTGCTCAATTTATATTAAAAATAGTATTTGTAAATACTTTGTTGTATTCCACTCAAATACTCTTTTATTAGGGGCATTTTTTCCATGAGTCATCATTTTCCCTTTCCATCTCGGATCATTTCCTCCTGGGACATTTCTTTTGAACACCCATACAATCAAATATTTATAAAAAATCAATAAAAACTTAATTACATTACTATGTATTCTAGTAATTATAAACAATTCATACTTAATAACAGGTTAAACAAGTTAAATTTGGCATAAACCCGATATTTTTTAAATATTCGAGTTCCTTTCTCTTTATAATTAACTACGTCAAAATTCATCTTCACCTGTGTTCCCTTTTCTTCTCTTCCTACTCTTGCTTACTCATATAATGTATTATTTTAAACTGAATAATTCTAGGTCAAATGCATAAAATGCTAAATTATATGAGATTCTGATATTTAAAATATTCCATTCACTTTTAAATATACCGTTAATGATTGACATACATCATACAATCGGCAGCCATGTTTGATAGTTGTATCAATGGTGACAATACTAAGAATCGGTAGAAGATACTGAAGATACTACTACTACCAGGTCTACCGATCAATCGAAATGAGTAATCCCAGCTCTAAAAATGTCAAAGTATACTAATATGATAACCAAATGACCAAACATCTTATTTAAACAATTTAGACAGCCCTAATAATATAGATTTAGCGTTAACTTACAAAAATATAAGATAAAACGTTAATAAATTTAATTCTGATTAAAATTCACGAATAAATCAAATTTCAAACTAAATGAGAAAAAGATAGATATACCTTAACTTTGCCTTATTTGGTATTTTCTCCCAACAACTATATATGTCTATAATTTAAAGAAATTCATTATTTAAATGCCTGTTCATAGGCCCTCGACAAACCCTTTGATCATCCATTCAAATCATTTTTCATTGACTACACATATACAAATCAGAGTTCTTTTGAGAGCAACATCAAAGACCGCATTTCCTGTCATGCTTCCATGTATGTTGTTAAAATAGCCTTTAGGCAAGTTTAAATAGGAATGAGAGAGAGGAAGAAAAAGGATGTGTTATTCTGGATGGAGAAGGGGATTCTAGTATGATTGTTCAAAATTCCCTTGATTCCTCTTGGATTATCTATTTTGGCTGTGGATGATTTTAATACCGACTTGAGATAGAAAGAGAAAAAAACTGAAAACATAAAGACATCTCTCTGGCCTCTCTTTTATTATAGTATTAAACATCACAAACCTCTCCCTTTTTCATAACAAGATTTTTTACTAATTATTTTATATTATTTTTTACATTTATTACAAAAAAATTCAATACATTTTGATGCGTTGTTTCTTTTATCTTCTAGATGAATTATGAGGGGCGGTCTTACTGTCTTCACTTTCGTCGTCAAATCGGCCAGAAAAATGCTAAGAGAATTAATAAGCTCTGAGAGGAGGCCTAGAGAGCCTTCCGTGACGAGGGAGGCATTGAACTACTTACCATAAGAACAAGTCAGTCCCGACAAGAGACGATGGAGTTCCTCTCGTCCAGGAATCCTGTCGAATAAGTGACTCCGGACACAGGGGGAACTCCGTATCAAGGTTCCTCCTCTAGAGTTAAATAAGTCAAGCTGTTTAATGTAACGCAATAATAATAATAACAGCTTTGTTATGAAAAAGGGAGAGGTTTGTGAGGTTTAATACTATAATAAAAGAGAGGCCAGAGAGATGTCTCTATGTTTTCAGTTTTTTTCTCTTTCTATGTCAAGTCGGTATTAAAATCCTCCACAGCCATCTAATTTATCATATTATAACTAAATGTACATCATTCCCTTTAGATAACAAAATACAGTGCTGTCATCCTGTGTTTCAATGTAAAAAATACCCAATGAGTATGGATTATATGGCTTAAAAAACATTTGACATAAAAACAACTACCTATTCAAATATACAGGCATTCCATAAGAATCTAATTAGAAATAGAAAAAAAGATAGCAAAAAATAAACACTTTTGGATATAAATAATTGGAATTTGACTCCCTCTCATATTCGAACATGCTGTAAATCATGTATAATATGAAGCATGCAAATTTTTTCACCGCTCCAAAATAAGAGGGAGTTTTTTTATATTTCACTTACGCCTTGCAACGAGAGAACATTTATTATTATTATTTTTCCCTTCCCATACAGGAAGGATTTGTTTTATTGTACCATAATACACAGGTGTGTTTTGATGGGAACATCATGGACACACGTTTCCTAAATCCTTTCGGATTTCGATCTTTCATTCTTAATATATATTCTTCGACATCTTCAAACCTATATCTAATTTCTCTTCAGTGTTCATATATGGGTAATTGAAGAGAATATTTAAGCTTCTATTAAATAAATATACTTGCTCTTGAATGGCATTCGTTTGAAAGTGAATATTCCCATCCTATGTAAGGGTGTTCCCGGGAGTTTATAATTATCTTTTGAAGGTTCAATTCCCACACGATCCTTCGAAGACGGTGTCCTCACGATCCAAATCTTACAGAAATGATCTTATAGCGCATTTAAAAGTATAGTTTCGCCATTTCTTTTGTGGATGCTCCGCGCAAATCATCACAGGCAATTCATAGCATGAAAGCGTTCCATAGGACATTAATTAAACTGTGCCCTACTATTAGGCCATTAAACATGAATATGAAGTCTATTTCGTAGTTGAGATTGTGTGACTTTTATCGCATTAATTAAACATCTAGTGTCGAAAATAAATATAACTTAGCGAGTATTTGTTCAGTTTTAATGTCTTTGAGTTATATCTTTTTGTTGGGCTTGAAGGATATTAAGTAAATACTACGCATCCCGGACCAGATTATCGTCTATCATAGCCAAAGTTACAGTCGTTTCCCCCATTTTCCCCTCTTCATTCCACTACCTAACAATTCCATATGTATTATCGGTGCCTAAATCGAAGGCATGGAGCCTTTCATCCACTTTTTAGTTGAAATAAATAAATAAACGGTGACATAATAAAGATAATTTTCACTTGCAGCTGTTGCGGAGGATGCATCAGTAATTTAGAGAAAAGAGAAAATTCATACTATGAAATACTAATTGTCTCTTTTTCATGGGATCCATGACGTCATTGTCAAATCCCTTGAATGTGCGTCCTATTAATATTAATTGTGTATTGCAACTGTTCATATTCAGGAAAATACTAAATGTTTATTTAGTTTCATCATACTAGTCGATATATGAATCTGACTAGACTATATAATTAGAATAAAGGAGTTTCCTTTATCAATAGAATCCCTTTTTCTCATAATGAAACAACTATTTCATCTTATTCATTTCATTTTCATTCATGCTAACTTGTGAAAATTAAGCGTTTACAATTTGAATCATGTAAATAAAGGTTTTGTGGAAGCGTTGGGATTTTACCACGTACCTATGTTTATATTGTTCAAAGCATGCTGTCTCCATTCTCAAAATCCTTTCTTTTCTCTTCAAATGTAAGAGATTTGTAAGCACAATTATGTCTTAGATCCATAAAAACAACGAAATTGGGGCACATTTGATTTGATTTAAAGGGTTATTTTACAGTGTATAGCAATATAAAAATAGCGCAGTTTTTTTATATTGTTGAAGGGTCCTATATTTACTTACATAAATTATTCAACTCTCATAGAAAATTCATAATTAATAATATCTACTGCAATAAAATATACATTATTGCTCTCATTTCTCAAAATCGTGAGGTGAATACTCTTTAAAAGTGTCATTAAGTAAAAACAAATGAGAACATAAAAATACTCATTTCAAGAATGTCCGCATTGAGAAGTCTGTTAAAAAGAAAGACCTAAAATTACCAAAAGTAGAAAAGTAAAAATTTGTGAAATCATAATATATAAATAATGGATAATGAAATCGCCTATTTATGTCGGCAGTACAATCATAATGGGACTGAGATATTTACCAAGCTTCTGAATGATTTGTCAAGTTAATGAGTGTACATAAAATTTCAGAAAATGGGGTTAATCTTAAAACATGAGTCACTTTCGGTAAAATAATTACATTCCAAATAAAAATTCTTGCAGTAGGGTTTTTCTTTTAAAAAAAACCGCATAGAAAGTTGTGTTTTTTTCTTACTTTTTCCTCTATAAGCGTACAGTTCTCAATAAAATCACGCTCATCTAAAGATATATTTGTTCCTAATATTTTCATAACACTTGTTGATTTAATATCCCCCATATCAAAAGGTATAGCAAAATCGGACACTATTGGGTTTTACTTAGATTAACCTCTAAGCCAAAGCATTTCTTATGTTCTTCCAAAATTCTAAGTGTATTTTTTACGGAATCCTCTATATCACCTTTACTTCCAGTAAAGATCATGGTCATATCGTCGGCAAACGCAAGTACTTTTATTATACCTTTTCCTACTTCAATTCCCTTTATTTGTCTAGATACTTGAATTTCTTCAATCATAGAATTCACTGACAGAATAAACAAGGTGGGGGAATCGGATCACCTTGCCGACATCCTCTATTAATTTGAAAAACGTTCTTGGTCCCCTCATAAAAAGTAAAAAGATTGCATAGACCTACTACTACCATTTTAATTAAATTACTCCCCAATCCATGTCCCTTCAAGCACTTCAACATCCATTGGTGTGACATACTATCAAAGGCCTTTCTAAAATCAATTCCCATGATGGAAATATTTGTCCTTGTATCTTTAACTTGGGCAATAGCATCTTTAATGCCTCTCCCAACATCCTCCATTACATATTTTATGTAAAAAATAGACGAAATTTGTGATTCATTTTTATATCCGGAGGGACGTCCAAGAAATATATCCTGGAATCGCATTATAACTCCAGTATGGTACGGAGGATTGGGTTTATTATGTATTAATAACTTTTGGAAGGCTATTATTTTCAAATGGGTTCAGAGACTACTAGAAAAACACTCTATATGGGCAGAAGCGTTGGATTATTTATATAGGGAGCAAATGCGGCATTCCATAGACGAAGATGTGGGTATTGGCCCGCACAAAATTTTGAGATAGCTAAAAAAATAGCCCATTTTGGGATAGGAACGAAGGGATCTTTGGTTAAATGACAAATGCAATATTACCTTGCATGGAATGGCAAGAGCCCGTAGCAGGGAACAAAAGATTACAATTTTTAACCAACACCTCAATAAAACGGAAAATAAGCTACAAAGGAGAGGTTTTTACTCAAGACAATTTTTTTACACCAAATGAATTACTAGAAAGACGGAAAATTTAAGTTTAATAGATTTTAAAAGCAGGGAATGTGGCCCTAGAAATTGTTTTTTGGCTTTATCAAATTAACAAACACCAAAAGTCTGCGGTATTCCCTAATGGACAAAAAATGAGGAAATATTTTTAAATCAAATAAACTGAAGAAAAGAAAATTATGGTTTGAGTATGCCGGTACGTGATATCATAAAGGGACTTCAATCGGCACTGTTCTGTCACTCCTTGTTCTGGTTCAAGTATAGGGTGGTTACAAATACTCTTACCCTGGGCAGTATCTATGGAAAGACGGAGGAGGAATGATATTGTTTCTTTTGCAAGAACTGTTTGGAGACATCAAACATTTCCTTTTAGAGTGTACACAGATAGGGGAGGTTTTAAACTATCTTCAATATATTTTTAACGAGTTTTTAGGATTACAATTGCGGCGTACAAGCTTTGTTTTCTTTTATACCGGTCTGCATCAGGAAGAAGTTAATTTTATCATGGCAAAGACCCGGTTCTTTATATACAAATTGCGAACAGAAAGAATCCCCATACCCCCAAATTTTAAAGAAATAGTCGATAGAACAATAAAAAACTATTGACATAATTGCTGTCCTTTGTATATTGTATCTTTACTTAATGGTTTTTTTATTAATACAAATTTTTTTTTTGCAATATCTTAAGAGCCACCCTACAAATTTCCCCCTACAGTTTATAATGTTAATGTTTTAGTTAAAACTTAATTATAAAGTTTGATTTTTTGAAAGTTTTGTTGGATTGTCTTGTCGTAGATATAGAGGAGAATAAAATTGTTGTACTGGTGTACAAAAAAAAGTTAATGAGTGTAGCGCAGGCCGGCCCGCCCACCCACCGAGTGACGTGGGTCCAATTTTTTATGAATGTGCCAACTGTGCCCCCATAACAACTGTAAGGCCCCCCCAAAAGCCTGGGCCTGCTGCCGGGCCTGAGGGCAGGGATGCAAAATATCTGTTTATATTCTTCAATTGGCCAAAGAACTCTTACCTAAAATATAAATAATGATAATAGATTATTATTAGTTCAATATCCTATCATAAAAACATTATTATTTATAGTTTGGACGCATTTCAAAATTGCATTTTATACTGTACTTATAATTTATTGAATTTCTATAACATTTTTACGAGTTTGTTATAAACTGACAAAAATGAAATAATATACTTTTTTATAAAGTCAGTAATTAAAGTTCCAGTTTTAATATTTTGTATATATATATATATATATATATACAACATACTATAAAAAGTATATAATTCAACCCTTATATATATATCAAGTGTTGCATTATATATTTTTTTAATAGTATTTTGTAGCTGTGCCTTTATCATCTATAAAATACTTTTTAAGCCACAAGGTAGTAACCGAGAGTCCATAGAGCTCTCCTTATCATTCCAAGAAACATAAATGGAGGAAATCTAAATTATCTATGCATTGAACGCTAACAACATTGTTTATCTCAGAATATGTATACAACATTAATTTACAAACACATCATCCACTTTTTCTATGCAACCTTTAACCCGCTCCCTTTCGTTTTGGAAGCATGGTGTGAACGACTTTAAACTAAGAACGGCTTGCATTGCTGGTATTACTATTCAATAACTATTTTAAACGTAAGAGTTTTTTTAAAACTATATTTGCATTAATTTAAACATCTTATGTTATACACATTTAATCACTAAAGTTATTATAAACTGGCCAATTACAGGTAGTTAAAGCACTCATATATGATATCACTAAGCCAATCAAATATTTGCATTTTCTAGCATAAAAAAAGTAATTATGTTTGAGACATTTGCATCATAACTTTGTTCTAAGCTCGACCTATATGTATTTTAACTGCTGTAGAAAAACTCATTGTGCATATTGATTTCGTCACATAATAGAACGTATTCGTATGTTGTTACATCACACGCTACTTCTCAAGGTTTCATTATTTGTTTACACTTTGTTAAATAGAATAACTTTTTCAACACCGCATTCATTTTAGAATGGAGATCTCTTTTATTACATGACACCTAGCTGTGGACGAACAATCAGCTCGGACATCTCTGGTTATAAACCTCATCCTTATTTCACACATTATATTATTTAATGTCTAATCCATAGATAGTTTCTCAAACTTTCCAATTAGATACCTCTTTTTAAAAAATATAATTAATATATACACATGTACGGAAACGGCCAACAAAATTACTTGGTCATAATTATATATCATCAGGCGTGCCAAATCATTGGACAAACTTGTATACTATATTTTCCTCTATAGACACAAGTGTTTTCCTGTATTTATAATTTAAATTGATGGATTGAAAAAAAGTACTTTATCGACCTATTTATTTGTCAAAGTCAAATTCTTTTTCTCGTTTATGAAGAGCTTTTAAAAGTACCCTTTTATGCTTTTTATGACATATTTTACACTTTTTTCAAACTAAAGAACTAAATTATATATATATATATAAATATAGTGTTTATCAAATCCAAAAAAAGAGAAGGTTATCAAAGGTGTTTTTTCATGTTGAGAGGATAAAACTAAAGACTTCTTTTATTTCAAAAAGAACAAAAAAAATATAGAAATAGCTAAAATTTAACTAAGTGTAAATAAAGTCTATCAGTTATAAACCATGAACTTTACCAAAGTTTTGGGGATGTTATTTGTGGTTTGATCCACTCATTTTCTTTGTAAAAATATGGATCGTGCATGTGTTTATATTTTATTATTTTGCATTTAAAGTACTCCTTCATTTCATATATTGATATACCGATCTCTATAAACCCATAATGCATGCTTATTCCAAACATATCAGCAAACAAGGAATTGTAGACAATGGTTGGTTTCAATTTTACAAATATAGATACATATATTATCTGCCACTAATCGATTTGCGGTCCTTGAATTTAGGGTACCTGGATACAAGCCGGAATCGTGGGTCTGTGCCTTCGACTTGGTGTCCTACAAGGTATCTCATTTGAGTCGGTATCTCACCCTCCTGAAGAAGATAATACATCAGTATCTCTTTTTATTTCATATGAACATGTATTAACGAAATTATATTACATATAATTATTTGCATGCTTTCATTACCTACAAGTGTATTAGGTATACACTACATAATCACTTCCATGAAGGCCGAAAAAGATGCCGTTGGAAGCTTATTGAAAAGAGAGAGAGAGAGAGGACTATACGAGAAGGCTCTCATGCTCCATAGACAGGAATGTAATCATATGGCAGAGCGGAAATAAAACTTTGGCCAGACGTCTGAGCATACAAAACGAAACATTTGTAGTAATGAACCAATGAGTCATAAGCGAGAGAAGATATATATATATATTTTTTTTTTGCCTATATGGTTCGATAGAATTGCATCCGATAGGATATAATAAGCATTATAGCATTAAAATTAGTCTATCGAACCTAGGATCTTATCAATGAGGTAGACCAAAATGACCATCCCCTCTCGGGATTCGAACCTGCGAGAGAAGATATTCTTGATGCTTTAAGATATTGTTACTGGTCAAAATTTAGTGTACAATTTTATTTACTGTTTTATTCCATTTACACTTCTGTATATAAACAATTTATTTTACTTAAAGAGGGGAAAACCCTCCTATTTTGTGCTCATTGGTTTCATTGCCAAGTAGATGTATACATTTATATTATATATATATACTTATTTTAATTGTGTTACACTCTGTGGATATGAACAAACCAATCCATATGTCTCTTCATCTGAAAATATATAAATAAAAACATCACCGGAAACAGTATTTAAAGGGCAAATAATTGATACTTTTGCCATTTTTCTATTCCTCCGTTTTCATTTTCCATCATAGTAGTGCCAAAATATTTTTTTTTGTGATTTGATCTATGTCGTTTACACAAGTAATAGATACTGAGAATGAACTAGGATGACGTATGTAGCGATATCATCAATAACGGAGCCTCACACAAATGGAAGGACTAAATGTTTTGAATGTATTTTATTTGCTTGTCCATATTTTAAATAAAGAACTTCCCTCACATTATTAAGAACATTTATACATTATAATTATGCATGTTTTTATAAATTCTGTTTTTATGACTCATATAGGGATAATTCCATTTGGTGCAATGTGCCTTTCTCATAATAATGATAAGCAGAACACTTCCCTCTCCGCCCCTTCTCGATGCACTCTTCAACAACGTTAAATGAGCACTTGCTTACAGGAGGAGAGAATAGCTTTGTCCTCCTGCAGTATGTAGAAGCAAGGTGCATTAAATATTTATTACTCAAGAATACGAACTATCATGGACTCTCCTATTACTAGGTCGATTGCGTAAACTTGTATGTGTACATTCAACACGGGAGGAAAGAAGTTGTAAATATAAATATGTTTTTTTTTGCTCTTTATTGATTATATGAAGTTGTTTTGTTTGTATATATCTGTAACCTTTATTATATTTATTTTAAATAACAAATCGGAAAATGTATTTAACACATTAAATATATTATGAAATGTATTTCATATTTGTTCTTAATGTTTGGTGTTGCGTGTACCTGATGTTATGAATTCGATTGACCTTGTGTCAAATATATGAAACACAAAGAGTCTAAGAAGGACATACTAAGTAAACATAAATAGTTTTAGAAATCGTACATTGCACATTTTAAGAAAGGGGCACAAAAGTCATAAGGCTTTAAATAAAAAGCGTAGAAGACGTAAACTCAATCAATGATTAATTATTTGACGACACAAATTGTACTTCTTAACAATGAAAGAACACATTTCAATATAGAGCAATGTCTTCTTATATTGATATTCTAAACCAAAACTCAGTCAGACTTCACAATAGATGAGTCCATTAGAAATACTTCCTATAACTATTGCCCTTTTAAAGTTAAGCCAGTAGGTATGAAGAAAATGTGAGTTCAGAAAGGCATTATACTCAACTTCCGGTGTTGAACTGTTTTTATAGAAACTGGGACTCGGATAAGGTAGACTTTCCTAGCAGTCCATATATGGAGTGTCTTGTTAGATAGTTTGATGTGCAAGTTATATAAGTTAAGTCTTTAGTTAAGCCCGCATAGAGTTTTGCACAGAATACTAACCATGGCTTTTTGTTGTATCAGCTTAATATATCCCCCATCATATATATATATATATATATTTACCAATGAAACCAATGCACGCTAAATAAATTATATTATTTGCGGAAGGACATCCAAAGCAATGAATGTTACTTTATAATTAGGACACAAAGGAAAAAATGTACTAATTACAAAGACATATTATGTGTTCAAGAAGGTATTAAAGGAAACTAACAGCTTAGTCCAATTCGAACACCTTCATACCATTTTAAACTTATAGTGTCATAGAGTATAAGCCTCGTATACTACTCATACTTGGATTCTACACAAGAGTATTGTTCATGGAGCAGCAACTATTGCCATGCAACCTACTTTGTTACAAAAATGCCTCTAACAAAGGCAATACGAAAAGAAATATTTAAAGGTCTTCATACTCAATAAGGAATATTTTTCCCTTCTATTTCTTCCTTACAACCGTATTTTCTTCCTCTCACTCTAAGAGCGCACACATCACCCCCAGCCCACCTGTGCCACGACCACTACAATCTCTTTATGTGCGCGCGCTTTATTTCTGTGTATCTAAATATTGACGTTTGCCCTTCAGTCTATCAGTGAGAGTCTTTCTCTGCGTGCTTGCTATTGCTTGTAGTTCTCTCTTTAGCTCCGTGTGTCACTTATTCTCATCATGTGTTGTTGTCTTACGGAACGAGTGAAGTTGAACCTTCATATTGTCATGAGTATCATTGGCTTTGTGGGGTGGTATCTCTGGATTCTTCATCTTTTGTATCGTCTATCAGAACTTCCATGCTGGTGAGAGTTCGCCGCATATTTGCTCTAAATACTGATTATCCTTTTCAATTAAGGGATTAACCTTCAAAGATTGCCTTTTTTCTTCTCCGAGGATTATTATATGTAGTTATAGGCATACATATTTATGAACCTGAAGGCCAATAATTTAAGGGAAGGGGGTCTTGTTATTATGATGAAGAAAAATTACTAGGAAAACTACACTATATATATATATATATATATATATATATATATATATATAAAATAACAAACAAATGTATATACAATTTAGTAATTACTTTTTATTATCCGATCGATGACGTCATTCCGTCATATATAAAAGATGTTTTTTGACATTTCGAGCAACCTTACAAATTGGGTAATGTTTTCTCAGTTGGCAAACTCAATTTTCTTCTTTTTCTACGACTTATTGTCATAGTAAGGGTCTATTTATCCTCATGATAACTCATTATTCTACCTGAGTGTGAGGAGTTTCTTCATTTAATTAATATAATTGGAACCCTGGAATATTTGTTTCAAGGGTCCATAAGAGATATGGATGTACAATGTCCTTGCACTTAAGTATGAAATTCCGATCTATGAGTAAAACAAATATTCAGTATATATATATCGCCATCCCATCCGACTTGGAGTTTATTTCCTCAACAATCTGAGTTTAAAAGTATTTTGAGCTACAAAGTCTTTTTACTTGTATGAATGTTGATTGAAATATCTTTATATTAATCGTGAAAACATGTACATATATAATATTGCTTAGATATTGATTTTTTATATTAATTGAAGGGATTGTACCATTAGGATATAATATAGGAAAATGGTGATTTACTAATGTTTATGAAGTTATTTTTCTATATGCAAAGGACTATTCAAGGTATCAAAGATTTGAGGATATTCTTTAGTATATTATCTATTTGATTTTGTCCAGAAATACTCCTTTTCCTACCTTCCTAAGTCAATTTTATGCTCATCCTTTCTCTAAGAATCCGATTGTTAGGTCGTGGGATGAACAATATCAATCAAATCCATTACCATCCTAATATATTTTAACCTGTAAGGTTGAGTTACTGGGCTTTTTATAACTAAGGGTTCGCCCGATTCGCAATCTTTTTAAAAATGCTCCTCTTGCTTCCATTTATATTTATATTAAAGACACTAAATGAACTTCAATAAAGATATATCCTTTTAAACCTTGTGCTCCATTTGTACCCTTTCGACAAATATTAACAGTTAATCCACAAATAGGAGCTCTGACTTTAATCCGGTTTCCATAGATTGTTTTATTGTACAAACGAATTCTCCGTGCATGAAAAGAGTTTTATTCCGCCTATTATGTAATAACTGTGAGCAAATACTTGAATTGAGTACACCTTTTATAAGTATTAGCAGCGATGGACGGAGTTCCATTTATCTGAATTAAGATGTTTTATTGTATACAAATAGCTGTGTAAAAGAAACTCATTTTTATAGTTAAATGCTACATTGTTTTTTAGTACATAGGTTATATAATGAAATTCTCATGTATATTTATAAACATTTAGTTCCTAAATTAAGACACGGGAACCAACAATAAGCAATTTTTCTATCTACCAAAGTTATTACTCTCCTTACTATCGAACATTTCCCTCCCCAACAGGACTATGAAGTAATTAATCGTACACGCCAAAGACTATAAATGACTCCTGCCAAATGAAATATATATTACGACTTTATCATTTCTAACATTCCTTTTTGATTTAAATCACAAAGAGATCAAAAGCGTTCGAGCATGTAGGTCATTAAGAACAAAGAACGTTGTGTCATATAAAATCTACTAGAATATTATCATACTTGATTTACTAATAAATGAGCACTAATGCTGTTAGTTCTTATACTTTTCTTGATATGCTCGAGAATTATATTAATGAATTAATCAAATGTATCCTAAATTAAAACATTTGAATGCTTTGCAGTCAGCCTGTCAAGAAATATAATCATTTTTTTAATCATATAAAATGCACTACCCGGCATACTAAAATGTGTGGATCCCATGCATATTTGAGAGGTTGTGTTGTGGATATTTGTTATGTTTCCATTCACACAAAATCTTATGTTAATGCTGTAGAGTAATATAGTATTACCAAAGAATATATATTTTTTCTTTTAATATTACTCATTCAGTAAAAAGTTATTTATTGCATAAACCTGTTTGTTAATATGTACATCACAATTTGGACACTACTACTTTGTATACCCAGGTTCTATGACCAACGAGTTTTCAGAGAAACAACGATTCTCTCGGGTTATTGTTTTCCACTAATTCAATAAGGTCAATTCTATTAATGTAACAACTTTTTATTGATTTCAGTAAAAAAACACTTTCGTTATATGGCAACATGAAAAACATTATTAGCACAACCTCTCAAAATAAAGATGTGATAATATCTTTTGCAGCATCGGATAATCCTCTGACAGTTTTATTTAGTTTCTTTTTTTTTTAATTTCAAAAAATGATTATTCCCATGGATTGTTGATTTGAGGACTCACAAATATTTTGTTCTGATTATATTATATATGTATATATATATATCCTTACTCATATTTTTTCAGGATCATGGAGTTTTCTGGCCGGTATTATGTCCGTCATCTGCTTTCAATTCCACGTCTTTTACCGCCATGACACCTTGGACTCTCATTACAACGAGAAGCACTTTACTATTTCCGTGCCTTTGCATTTTTATGGCCGTAGCGTCTCTCATTGGTAAGATGATACATCCCCTTTTACAATATTCAAATTTTGTATCAAAATAATCGAATTTATTCTGTCTCTATTTTAGACAATATAATCATTACTACTTATAAATAATACTGATTTCGTTTCATTGTGTTACGTTGAAGGATGGAAGTATTATATTCCCTTAGATCTTAGTCAAATTCATGGTTGAACTACTAAGATGATTACACAATATAATTACTTAATAATGAAAATTAAAATATTTCGAAAGACATACTTATTACACAAGTGAGCCCAAGTCATTTACAAATAAAAAATGAATTGAGAGAATAGTAATCTAAGTCCAGTCACAATAAATAGGTTTATACAATGGGAGTTGATATCCCATATCATCTAGATTTTTTTAGTGAATGTCTAATTATGTGTAATCTTGTATTTTCATTCCGGTACTTATTGGTGTTTCTACTTTTCCCCTTTCTGCAGCGATCATCACATATCTTTCCCTATCAGCATCTCTCGGCATTCCAATGCTCCTGTTGGATCCAGCCTTATCCTGGGAGCTGTTCAAGCCTTCCTCACACTCAAGTGGAGTCTCTCCGTCTATTACTTTTCAGGCTTCTACGCCTCAAAGCTACAAACCGCCTACACAGTGGCATAAGTCAACCCCACTTTCATCCATACGCCAGTATTATTATGACAACGAAGACAAATTTGAAATTTATCCAAAAATACGCCAATTTTACTATTAGTACCCGGCGTGTAAGCACGCCGGGAAATGTAGATGACAAAGTGATTCGCCCATATATATTGTAATAATAGTGCAGAGACACACTGGGAAAATAAAGCTGAAGAATGATTCTAACTAAATTCTTTTTTTATGACATTCAAAAAATTACACAATATCAATATTTTACGAAAGTTAGAAGTGTATAGAATAACCATTTTGAGGCAATGTAAGCAATGCTTCTTCGTTTTATGCACCAATGTTGACGTCAGTTGTGCTGAAAAACTTCTCTTGTATGATCAGCTATGGCGATTTTGCTTCCACTTATTCACCTGGGGCCCAATGAGTGTCTTGTATTGTTATTATAATATATGTAGACAGACTGACGGCGTGTAATTGTTTCCCTCTTTGTAATATGCTTTGGGTGTGGCTTCACATTATATGCTATGAATTCGCCTATCCCTTTAGTCAGAGTTCTTTATTTTTTTCTATATTTTTTCCATTATGTTCTGTGATTCATGATCTCAAGTAGATGAAAATTTTACTTGATCAATACAAAAATACATTTATAAATTTGTATTTCCTACCAATTGTTTTATCTTTTTATGATTAAATCTTAAGGTTCTTATATCGACATGAGGATTAATACATTAATGAATGATTCACATTTTTCAAATGACTTAAAAGATTTGGGCCAAAATAGTCACAAGTTTGGTTTGAAAACTATTTCTTACAAATATAAACAAATATAGATGATATCCTTTTCTGACCAAATCTTGGGATTAGATGCCTGTTGATAACAACTAATATATATTTACATATAATAAGTAATGTACTTTTTTTTCCTTTCGATGTGCTTTGTCTTATATATCGTATTCTATTATTATCTTCAAATGGAGTTGACTTCAGTTTTAGACTTTAAACATATGAACTCTCAATCTGTAAAGTTAGGTGCCCCTTATAACTCTCTATAATAATGACCACTCTAGATTATTTTAACTAATAATATCCTCGGGAGATAAAATACATATTTGACTAAAATACTCTCTCAATGTTGGGGGCGCAGGTTCGAATCCCGAGAGGGGATGGTCATTTTTGGTCTACCTCATTGATAAGATCCTAGGTTCGATAGACTAATTATAATGCTATAAGGCTTATTTATATCCAGTTCGGATGCAATTCTGTCGAATCATATAGGCAAAAAATACTACTCTAATATCCGGAACAAATCAAATCTACTATATCAATTAAAAGAAGTTTTAAAGTAATATGAAATATGTGCAGGAGTAATTTCTAGTTTACATTTATTTAAATTATATTTACAAAATAATACCGCCACTATGACGTCATCAACTTATAGTCTAAATAAGAACTTTTTATGATACATATAATATACTCAACTTATATTAGTAGTTTTGTGGATAACGACTGTTTGAATAAACTATCTTAATTGATTAGTATATGCAATAATTGCATTGCCGTAGCCATGTGTGTAATAGTTTCATAAAAAAGAATGAAAAACAACCGTTTGACGTCATGCTAAACATATCTAATAGTAATCTATGCTGACACACTTGATGTAAAATGGATTTTCTGTAGATGTATATTTAAAGTTTCCTCGAGTGATGTATCTATTCATTTTTTTATAAGCAAATTTTCGTGTGTAATTATATAAATTTACCAGCACTGGGACTACCGATTCATATTCATTAGATGGTACCACCAGAATTAGATTTTATCTGCCAACGATAACGCTGCATTTAGAAATAAACTACAAAATCGATTCAATGATTTTGATAAATGGGTAGCGGTAGCAAATGCAGCCAATAGGATCTTAAGAAAAGCGTCGTCACAGACTTTTTCGTGATGGGAAATTTATTTTTGTTAATAATTTTGAAGAGTTAGATAAACATTTAACAATAAATAATTAATGCTGTAAAGTCTATTTTAAGGGTGATAAATTATTTTTACACAAGAGAACATATTAAAACCAAGTTATGCCAGAGGGTCACATCAATTCTGATGGGTGAAAGCTTTTTCTTTGATCGGGGAAGGGGGGGGGGAGACGTGATGAAGTGACTAACAAGGAGGGTAGCGGGAGGCCGCGAGACCAGTTAGGAGAACACATAGGCCAAAGGTGGCCCACGTGTCGTATAATGTACAGGATATGTTTATATTTAATCTTTCTAAGTTTTATTTTATCTTGGAGAAAGAAATATATTATGTAATTTTTGAATTTGATAGAAGAATATATTTAATTTTTTTAATACTTCTGTCCTTAAGTCAACCTAATTAAAATAAATAACTTAAAACGTCTTTATTTTCCTTTAATTAAATATTACTTTTAAATAGCTTTTTATCTACCGCTCTCATTGGTAGATTTATTTTATTCTACCGATACTGTTTGGACCCACCTTTCCACCGATACTGGCTGTAGATTTTTTTCTTCCTAATCCCAGTTCTTGTATTTTATTGAATATTTGCTGGCGTACATATTTTTTCTCTCTTAATTCAGAGGTTCTTGCTTAATCTATGAGAGATGACTCCTGGCAAGAATTTCTTCCTTTTATATCATGACCACATTCACATGCTTAGGTTTCTAAGCAAACTTAAAGTAGTACACAGAGAAATACGCCCCTAGATGAGAGCTAATACTTACATAGCTTTTTTTAAAGATGCATGACAGTTCTTAAATGCATACAATATTTTACATAAGTGAAGTGAATAAGTAAAATAAATAATTATATATGTTCTAACGATCTTTCACTTAGTTTAAATTGTTTTGGCTAGCTGCTTTTAGATCAACATCCATACAATTCTTGAAAAAAATTATATGTATGCAAATATGGCAGAAAAGTATTTGCGTTTTCCTTCTTGCAATGCCCATTCAGCTAGGATAAATTAATCGATATCAATGACAAGGCCTGTTCATCAACAAAACTTTTCGTTATTCTTTAATCTAATAAGCTCTCTATGTCTATATCTCTATGCTACATACGCCATAACTAAACACATATTCAAGATCGTAACATCAAGCATGGTTTAAACCACTCAACCTCTTACGAGATTTCCTCCTTTCGTAAAGAATGAACAAATCATCATTTTTTTCAAGAAATCAATTGCCTTGTCGGCATCTACATAAGCCCGTCATTGCCCTTTCATTAAAATCAATTTCTTGGGCCAAATTATTGAGTGGAATTTCTCATAATATAAAATGACACAATATAAAACATGTATTTTTTTTAACGAGTCATTCAATAAGAAGGGTTCTAAGCCGTTTCTAAGTTATATTTTATTTCCTATTGTAACTTTTTATCACTATTTGTTACCTGTATTTTTACTTTGATCAATGTTAAAATTGTTTTATCAATAAAATAAAATAATATTATCCAATAAATAAGGATGCTTTAGTGATAGTTCTTGCAAACCTTCGATTAAACATTTTTTTCCAGTTGTCACCTCAGCGTCCTTTCTTTTCTATCTGTGATCGTCAGAGTGATAATCCATTTATCGCTACTATCATCTAAGAAAAATAGCATTCTTTGTTTCGCTTGAAGAATATTTAATTAAAATTAAATAGTTAATGTTATAATTGTCTATTCAAAGGATTCATAAATACTTTTGATTTTAAACTCATGGAAAGGAACAAATGGTGTTATTACGATGATAGTTTTTCTTCTCTGAGTTGATATTCACAACTCAATAGCCAGGGTTTGAAGTGATGTTTTTCCTCCTAATGCCACCATTAAAGGAAAATGTACCCTCATTCATAATAAACGGAATAACTTAATTCCTTTTCATCAAAACCTTTTAACATTTGATTTACGGATGAGCCACATTGCTTATGTATGCGATGCAATCATTTTCCCCTTGCGCTAAAAAAAGGAATCGTTAATCAAGAGCATATAACGCCAACACAAACATATATACACACACACACACACAGAGGTATGTATGGTCGTATGTACTATGTGCTAAATCCGTCTTCCTCTCTCAGAAGCGACGACAAAGCTTTCCCTTCTTCGTGTGCAAAATGTAACCCTTTCTTAGATATATGCACATAATTTGAAAAAAGTCCAGGTGATCAGCCTTCCTTATAGGGCTTCTGAGAGGATTCTATTTGTATAATAATATCTATACTACAGAAAGCCTTGAATTATTTACTTTTACATTAAGGAGAGTTAAATCATATCAGTAAGGGGAATATAATATATATATATATATATATTATATATATATATATATATATATATATATATATATATATTATACAGGGCTATTTGTTTTTGGTACCCCCAATATGAGGACTCATCTTTTAACACATTCGATACCATGTCATTCACCTGCAGGAACGTGTGGTGATGCTATGACAAATGAGACTCTGACGTCATCAGTCGAATTTGATTGATGACGTCAGTGATTCACCTCACGTCACTGTTCTTATGTGAGCCACAGCAAATTATGGTCCTTTGATTTTTTGCAATGGGCAAAATATGTTTTCAAATTGGTTGTTCTTATAATTTGGTGTAGTAGCGTTCGAAATGAATATCTATGGCAATATTATTTAGGGCCAAAAAGTGATGACTCCTCTTTTAAAATGCTGGGTATATTGTCAGTACTATGTGAACCTCAGTAAATTCTTTGTTTCGAGCGCGGTCACTCACAAATAAGTGGTGCTTTGATTTGTGCAATAAGAAAATTGGTTACCATGCATTCGTCCCTATAACTGTATGTATATGTATTGATACGGGCCATATATGAGAGGTCATGGACATTTCAACATGTTTTAATGTAATCCAATACATCAGCTAACCATGAATTTAGTTGGCCTTCAGCCATAAATTGTATTTGCCCTCATGTAGATAAAACTCCATTTCAAAGGCTTATTAACAACAGCAATAGATGGTTAGAAATTGACAGTTTTTATATGATATTTTGTATGGTTATTACAAAAAAATATATTTGAAAAGCTAAAACTTGTTGTATAAGTTATATATAGTCGCCATAAAAACATGTTTTTCATCTTAGCTTTTAATTAAATATTGCCAAATGTTTTGATAAACAAATACACATATTTGAAATATTATTGAATCATCGTCAAATATACATATTTTAGTTTTTTCTTTCGGTGATTTGATCTGCTTGCTTTATTTATGTAAATTTCAACTGAGAAAGAAGCTGCTTCAATGTCTTCCTTGTTATTTGGAATATATAATTGTAATAATGATGATTGCCCCTCTCTCAGTATGAAAAAGGGAATGAACGCTTTCTACTCATTTTTCTTCTTCCCATCAATATTTCTGCTCTTTTGAGCAGTGCGACAAAATGGACCCATAAAAGTAATACAATGTGTATATTTGTGTGAATCATTTTATTGATTCAAGTCTACAGGGGACACCACTTTTAAGAATAAAAAAGATGAAAAACTATGTGCTCATACAACATAGCAGAGTTTTATTGCTTAAAACATAAGTTTCTGATTCATAATACACAATATTCGTAGTTGCCCTAGAGACTTACAAAATGTAGTCAAACCTGCCTATAGCGGCCACTCATGAGGAACTTAACAAAGTGACTGTTAGAGACAGATGACCGCTAGTCACAGAGAGTTTTGGTTTTCTTTTGCGAGGAAAGTTTTTGGTCGTCCATTTGGGCGAAATAACAGTAAAGGTGACTACTCACACGGGTTTTGGCTGTATTTTAGAAATGTAATTAAAATTCTTTGTATCCCTTCAATTAAAAAAAAATTATGAATTTTTCTGATAAATGTTGCTCTTAGTTTGATATAGTTAATGGGCGAAACAATCGTTTTTAGCCTCATTACGACCAGCAATAAATATACGTCACGTATGACAACTGACTGATCCTCCTAAAGGGGAAGTTGCTCTATGTATTTTAAAAATCTCTTTTATTAGATAAATGATATTCAGCATGTGATTTGGTATATTATACCTACGCTTATTTTGTTCCTTCAGTCCATTTTTTAGGATCGTCAAAAAAATGAAGACTTTTTTTCAAGACTAAAATATGTTATATTTATTTCGAATGTTATGTTCACTATTTTAGCTTCAAGGAATTGCACAAAAAAGACTTCGGTACTCCTATATGTAACATAAAAACGAAGACATATATCAAATTCGCGGAACATCGGTGTATTTAAATAAATTTATTATACAGCAACTATTCATAAAGTAAACATATCCTTGCCACGCAGGATATTTACATCGAATTAGCTAATTAAAAAAGAAATTGCTAGGAGATCTACTGAGGCTACCATATCTTATTATTACAACGGCAGTCTATTTGATTACTTAACACAAAGAAATAAAATAAATGCATTAATTTGCTACCACAGGAGGCCTAAATAATCTCTTGCATTTCTTAATTAACGCTTAGTTGGCATAACTTTCTATGTCTCTGCTCCAGCCTTCTTAGAGCCAACGCTGTGTGGACTTGGATATATTTTATTCAAGTTCTCCTTGTACTGAAGCACTCTATTTAGTCTAGTTCTCCATAAACAGCTAAAACATGCAACCCTTTCGCACAAGTCTTTTTATGAATGAAGACCCTTATTTAAGATTTTATGAGGAATCTTGACCATTGTTGGAGAGGGAACGAGAACGAGGATCCTTTGAGCAATACTTTTTTATTTTTATTACTTATTATTTTTCACACATTTTCATATAACTTTTATAAAGTATATTTTTAAAATACTGATATTACATGCCACATATTTTAATGGTTAGAGTAATTACAGCTGTGAACTCCATTGATGGCGTAATAAAATAATCATAGCATAAAATTAAGTATATATATATATACGAGTACATTACAGGGAATACGTTCTAAAATTAAGCAGATACTTTTTGTATGTCATCCACTCCTTAAATCTCATAAATTCATATATTTTTTGGCACTTATAAGGCCCATTTAATTACATAGAATGCCTGAAGCCTCATTCATTTCCATATATATTATATGCATGCAATTGGTAGTCACCCCTGATCATAATATTACTAAATGTAATTAGATGTCATTTAAATAACCAAAGAAGACATAGAAGATATGATGGAAAATACATATATATATATATATATATTCAAATTAATAATCTCTATGCATGTTACATAAAATGAACTTCAAGATAAACTATGATTTATTTTAGATTTATTTCACATTCTACATAAAATTTACGACTCTCTCTCTCTTACTCTATATATTTTTAAAAATAGTTCTCTTTCTGTTGTATTTTGGCATCTCCTTCTACTATGTTGTTGTATATTATGTGTTGGTATTTAAATTTCAATGGGAAATATTAATGTGTTATATTCCTTCAATCGTTATTTCAATCTTTTACATTCATTTTTTACATAAAAAAATTTCATTTGTGCTGGGACTCAAAAATCACTGAGGTGTTAATGATTTTACGGCCTAAAAAGAGTGAAATGAACTATTGTGGAGTGCAAATGCTCAGATCGTTAAGGCGTGTTGAATTCTCAATGTGGAGGGCGCAGGTTCGCATCTCGAGAGGGGAGGGTCAATTTGGTTAATCAAATTCATCCAAGATTCGAGTGACTCATTTTGATGCTATAATGCTTATTTATATCCACAAGAATGCAATTCTATCGAACCAAATAGCAAAAAAAAGAAGTATTACCAAAAGAAAAATGCATACTGACAATACTCTACATACTCTATGTATAAATCACTTCTTTGCTTATCAATATATATATCAAAGAGAGAAAGAAATGCATTCAAGAAAGATATGGAAACAACCTCATTAATTGTCTGGCAAAGTAGATTTTACGGCATAAAGACATGGTTAATGGTCATTATTTTATATATACTTGCTGTACAAGAGAATCTAGTTATTTCTTTGGCTGGCGATACTTTGATCCTCTATGTCTTTAACATTTTTCTGGGCGTTACTCAAAACATCTGGAAGCTACTCATTTTATCTCAGTGTGTTTTTGAACACCTTAATCATAACATTCTTTTTTTAAATATCTACTTGATGGTCAGGACTATAATATAATCCAGTTGGTATTTTTCTAATATGAGATTAATAGGAGTCAAATGAATTACCTCCCTCGATACAGATTAATAACCATGATATCGCTTTCTAACGTAAGGGACAAATCCAGTTAGATTAGATATGGAACTGTGCTATTGAAATAACTTTTTGGGCACAAATACTCTGACATTAAATGCATGAAGCATTTTTGGGGGAGGATTTCGTTGATTTACATGTCTTAATTATGAATCTGTAAATTATTTTGACATATTTTAAGTTGTCATTTAAAAAAAATGAACCCCAGCGTTTATTCCTTGATTATTCACATTATGAAGATAATATTTGTAGTCTATGATGAAGAAACAAGCATTTTCTGCATGTATGCAACGCTTAACACAGCAAAAAGTTTTCATCAAATATGATGGGTTAGAAAAAAGTTATTTTATCAATGTGCAGAGAATAAAAAAGGGTACTTGTAAGCCCATAATAAGGAAAGTAGAATGAAGAAAGCTTTCTTTTAAATAAAAATCAAGAAAAATGGTATTGTCAATGCGGAATATTTGTATATTTAAAAAAAATATGTAAAGTTCCAATAAAATTAGTTACGACTCTGTTCATTGAGAGGCTCCAAAAATAATTACATAGTACCTATAGGCATCTAAAGTAGAAACAACTCCTCTTTAGGTTTTTTTTTTTCGATAAAATACAAAATTGGCATTTTCTTTCCTAAGCTTGACGTGTTTTTCGTATCCTATCAAATTTAAACTCATAAAAGATTTGAAATAGTAATTTTTGCCTATTTCAAAACTTTAATTTGTCGCATAATATATATATATATAAATGTATATATGTATAATGTATATCCAAAGTCATGATGGTCGTATAAACTGAAGGCCTACTTCACTGATTATTTTTTCTTGCAATTTCCATTTCCTATATTTGCATTTTAAAGCTTCAAGTACTCACAAAAAGGCATTTAATCTCTTAATGAACTGTTATACATTGGAAACCACAGGTAGACCCTAATGCTTGGCCTAATTCCTTGTCTGTATTTATATTTATAGAAACTAACAGAGATACCAAGGAGTGCATTCACCAGGCCATTACATCATAACATGCTGTTCGACCCGTAAGCTTCTTTTACTTTAACTAAGAAAGTATTTAAGAGCCTCGATAATATGAAATAAATACAGTTAAACCTGGATTTAGCGGTCACTTATCCATAGCAGTCACTCTTTGGCCTCTACTGAGCTGCCACCATAGACTCTAATTATCCTCTTTTTAGAATGACTGTTATAAAAACAAAGAAAGGAAATTTCCATATAAATTCGAGTCTGATCACTTTTACCTGTCTATAGTCGTCACTCCAGAGGACCTCAAAATAAAATGACGCTATAGAGAAGCGGTCGCTAATCACATATGTTGTAAATTTAATGCAATTTTTCTAACAAAGGCAAATATTGGTGTCTGTTGTCGGCGCGTGACCGCCACTACTGAATATATATTTCCCAGCTGTAATGAAAAAATAATGAAAAGAGATTGATATTAATTTAAGCAATCCTCAGAGAAATATATGTTCATGATACTTCATTCTTGTGCTCTATTTCATTCACACTCCCATGAGACATTATTCTCCATTACATTAATAAAAATATGTGACAGCTTCACATGCCTCCTTTGTCTCTTATAATGTTAGGTAGTCATGCACCTCCCTCATAATATCCGACTATTATTATTAATCATAATGATGCTTAATTACCTCCATTAATATGGTAGGACATCACCCTTGTACCTACCCCTAAAAGCCTTATGGAACACACAAAAGGTTTTGAAGCCTGCTTCAGAACTTTGTTACACTATAGCACGCATGAGAGCTTTTTAATATCTATAGAAGGCACCTTCCGAATGTTGGTATCAACAAATCAGGATTAAATTTTTGTTTCTATCAATTTACGACATTTAAAGGGATTTATGAACTACAAGCTTTCTTTTGAATACATGTCTATCTAAAAGCATAACTAAGGAAACCAACCTGGGACTTTTATTTGTCTTAAACACGATTGGTCGAAAGAAAGGAGCGTCAATAATAATAAAAACACTTGACATTATGAAATATGAAAATATATTTTGGCTATGTCCGCATAAATTCAGAGATAAGAATTCCATCTCAGGAACACGGAGCGTTTATTCTGATTGGGCTCGATCCTCGATATGCAGATTCGTGGATAAATAAAGACATGATTTCTCTCGTGGATATGCCAGCATGAAAGCAGAGATAAGAATTCCATTCTCATGAACACGGATTGTCTATTCTGATTGGGCTCGATTCTCGATATACAGATTCGTGGATAAATAAAGACATGATTTCTCTCGTGGCTTTGCCAATATAAACTAAGAGATAAGAATTCCATTTTCAGGAACACGGAGTATCTATTCTGATTGGACTCGATCCTCGATATACGAATTCGTGGATTAATAAAATATGAAACTTCTTTCTTTCGGGAAAATAAATAAGTATATCAACAGGAGCAGGGTGGGAACTTTTGCATACCATATTTGAGTACACTGTTATTGTGCGTGCATCTGTATACAGTGAAGTTAAGGGATGAAGTAGAGTATTGCCATTCATAATGTGTTGGGATCATGCTGTCCATTAATTAACATTTTAATTATGATGTCTCCCTTCAACAAAATGATCAAAGAATAATACATCAAATAACTTGTTTCACCTCACAGTAAAGCAATTTCTTAGCTCAAATTACTCCTTATTTCAACTCTCAAACTCTAGTCATTTATCTCTAAGAGATAACTCTAAGTGCATATCACACGTATTACATTCAATGGAAATAATTATTATTCTAGAGAACGCTCTCTTTTTATATATTCAAGGATATAAATAAATGTTAGTAAGTTAAATATTCTTTCTACATACGTTTTCTATTTTCCTTTAAAAAAAGGGAAACAATTCCTTACTTTCAATTCGTACACATTTACGCGACGTCAGAGCAGCCACTTTTATGAAAACTCAAAGTTAATTAGTTTTTATCAGTTTATCTACTACACCTTTACTATATTTGTGGCAACCAAACAACTTTATTTCACTACATTTATAAAGTCATAAATAAAGATCTCGCAAACTCAAGGATAAAAATAGAACTTTCCACAATAAATAGTTCCTTTTCTTCTATGAATTGGAGGGCAAATGGAAACAAAAAGGTAGGTAACAATCTTCTTTGACCAAAGGACGAATCGTTTTAATACTTAAAAAGGGAGATGGAACGGATTTGGGTCATCGGAGGCCTATCACGGTTTTAAATCAAACATATCGTGTTTTATCAGGCGTCCTTGGTCAACAAATGCAGATGATTTTAAATAAAAATTGGATGTCATCAAAAAAAGTTTCTCAAGGATCACCAACTCCGTGATATATCTATAAATGACCAAGTCTGCATTGATTCTACCAAATCCGTGATATATCTATAAATGCCCAAGTCTGCATTGATTCTATCAAAAAGAGGGGTGAACTTGCAGCGATTATTACCGTAGACTTTTTGAAGGCGTTCGATTCAATTTATCAGAGCCAAGTCCTGAGATCAGTACGGAGACTATTGCCTCATAAACTCTTCAATCCCGTTTGAGCGCTACTGTTTAATGGTTCCTCATCTCTGTCCTTGGACGGTCTTGAAAGTAGTCCAATAACGATAGGAAGAGGTTGTAGGCTCCTTTGCTATACATTGTAGCAATCGAAGAATTCGCCCAAAAATTTAGAAGCTTCAGGATTAAGATCGAGGGTTCACCTCATCTGTTAGACATCTATGCAGATGATGTTACCATTTCGTTAGAAGCCAACTTTTTAATTATGTTTTTACGCATTAACATCATTTTTGTTCATTTTATATGTGCTTGTATATTATTTGATGGATTGTGGAATAAATATAAATATAATATTTACTGTTGGCAGGACAATTTTCTTTAAATGTTTAGAGTACGTATTTGTTTATCTTCAAGGATGATAAGTTTTATTTTGACCCTTCATTTAGTTACTTTCATACTCAAAAAATATATTTGATGTGCTCTATGAATATTTGAATACATTATGTACTTATAGGACAGTATTTGAATTGTCAATGACCCTCAAATTCCTTTCATTAGCTCAAAGGAAAAACCTTATACGAGTATATAAACATACAACTTTATTTAAAAGTTTGTGACATCAACTATATATGAATCACGTGATAAGTTGTAGAAAATACTTTTAAATACTTTATTAGTATATATAAACTATCACACATACATTCATATATATATATATATATATTTCTTATTTAAA
Source organism: Caligus rogercresseyi (assembly GCA_013387185.1). Lineage (NCBI taxonomy): Eukaryota > Metazoa > Arthropoda > Copepoda > Siphonostomatoida > Caligidae > Caligus > Caligus rogercresseyi. The sequence goes on from CP045899.1 coordinate 18,318,607, forward strand.
AACCCTGCAGTTGACATAATATTTTAATGAAGGTGTTAAAAAGGAACTTCATAGTTGAACACATATTCACAAGCAAAAAAAAATCCCTGAAGAAAACTTTCCCCTCAGGATAAAATTTCAAATTAAATGGTTATTTATGATATAAATACCTTGCTTTTAAATATCAGAATAATAATAAAATTAAAAAGTTAACTGTTCAGATACCGTTTAAACTAACTTTTTGATCTCTCTCTCATCGTTTTTCTTTGAAAGTATTGTCAAGGAAGATGGAGAATAAAAGTTTGAGTGTTGAAAAAAGTTGATAACTTTTGATATGTATGGATTTTATATCTTGAAGGTAAAAGAAGTCCTGGTGTGATTTGATATAACTTTCATTGATATTTTCTTTCTAATTTCACAAAAGTATGAAGGTTATAGACTAATATTTAGTTTTCCTTAATAAAATACATAGAATTTGTGAAAAATTGAACACGTTATATATAGATCGTTGATTTTTGAGCCGTGATGTGATTCATTCTACATAAATGGTTCCCATTGAATTGAATTGCTTATGCAAAATACCAGAATAATAATCATTTCAATATTGCAAGATATAAATGGACATTATAAGATGATATCCCCATTAGCCATCAATAGCAAAATGACGTAAATAAATAGCTGTTTTGAGCAATGATTTTTTCACTATACTAAACAAACAACTTGGAAAAAGAAGTATTCAGAAGTCCTTTTCTTGTAATTACTTTCTTATTTATAAACGACAATCATGATATTATTATATCACATTCGATATCAATAACTAAGTCTCAATAGATACCCACTAAATTCAATATTTGTAACTTTTTACGTTATCCTTTTGTTATATTATACACTCTAGAAAGAAAGGGAAAAATATATTCAAGAGCATTGTTATAACAAAATATCGTTAAGCGGTTATTTTTATTCAAGCGTGCAAAAAATTGAACCATGTCTGATAAACTAATATTTTAGAAGGTGCAATTCCTGATGGACTGGACTAATTTATGTGTCCAGAATTTTCCATTATTTACGCCAAAACAAACAAAATACCTTCTATATAATCAATTGACAATACATGTAGTACAATTTTGTTTATTTTTTAATATTTGTGAATTGTATATTTGATCTATTTTAGATTTAATATACAAGAAGGTATAAATAGTCGCAGTGTTTATTTTTTGTTAGCTTTCAAGGCTTTTTTGTATTGAGATTTGAACATAGATATACTAAAATCATTTCTTTTATTGCACAACAATATATCCCTCCCCCCCTTCCCTCTTCTCCCCACAAGAGTAAAAAGCACTCGCTTCCTACACATTTCTACAAAAATTGTCTTTTGGAGTCATTTTTCTTATGCTTTCGTGGGTTGAATGTTAATCAGGAGATCACAAATATATACAATATGGAACAACAAAACAACTATAAATATATATTTACAACAGAAGACTATATATATATTATATATATATATATATATATATATATATATATATATATATATATATATATATATATATATATATATATATATATATATATATATATATATATTCTCCATGGGTCATCCCCATTCAAATATTCTTTTAAGGATACAAGTTGTGTTCATAACATATTTTGAATTCATGAAAGGGACATCCCTTTTTGTTGAACTTCCTTTCATGTTTCTTTTGGTGGTTGAGTTGAATAACCTTTAGGATGATGAAAGGGGGGGGGGGGGTAAAGGAAAGAAGGAGGATTGGAGGAATCTCTCTCCTCCCCCTTCCGCCATGTTGTTGTCTGATGCTCCCGGCTCCCCAACTCATTAAACACACAATCAGGAGGCAAAGGAGAAACATCCATTTATGTACTTTTATAATTTCCCTACAGAAGCGAAACTTTTTCTTCTAATACAATTTCCTCACTAAATATTACCAGTGGGATAAAAGAAATAATCATGTAAGATGCTTGCCCAAGGAGTATTGAAAGGACCGTCCACATTGCCCAAAGAACTGACTCCTCGCTTGCCGGGGATTCTTAAAGACATCACACCGACAAGACAGAAGATTAACAATATGTAATGTTATTATTATTTCTGCTTACATCATCAAATATCTGTTGCTACAATATATTTTTGATACGTCACACTTAATAATAAAACGATTCACATTTCACCATATATACATAAAAAAATTAAATATATATGCCTGGTATTTTATACATCTTGTGCTTACTAACTATTCAAAATTCATAAAGCCATTTTCATCATGACAACTTTTCATTCAATAAAAATGGTAATTATTGACATAATACCTAATAGTAAGTAATAAATAAAATTGCTCTTATCGTTTCACAACTATATTTAACATATTATATGAAAATATATATTTTGTTCCATTCTATCTTACAATTTACAAAACATTCGAGTTAATGCATTCACGATTATCTTTTGTATGATTTCTTTTATATTATACGTACCTAAATTATAATATAATATGTTTCTAATCGATATTTTCTTTCTTTCTATAAGTAAATGGGAACAATCGTACATCTGCGTTTATTTCTGAACTAAATAATAAATTGTTCTTTTTCCACGTGTAAATCTTGAATCTCTTGTTTTCTTTTTATATAATTCATGCTATTGAAATGAAAATAACATTTTTAATATACTATATATATATATACATATATATATAGGTTTGTATATATACTGTCAAAGAAAAATGCTCCATTTTGAGTTTTTTTGTTTGGTTGACTGCCAAATATCAAATGATGGTTTGTTTAAATTCAAGAATTGCCTGCTATAGAGGAAGAATACAGATATATTTTATTAAATCACATGATATGAATAATTTAAATGAAAGCATCATCCTCAAAAGTCGTTTAAGGACATATTGCTCTTCAAATACTGATTACTTTAATTATCCGTATTTCGTTTATAAAAAACAACAACTTTTTAATATGCCATTGGAAATGTTATTTCTATGCTTTTTCAATTATTTTTTTACTTTGATATAATAAACAAATCCATGGACTCGATCAAGTGAAATCATGTCGTTTTTTATGCATTTTGTGGATTTGTATAGTTAATATTTATATTATTTTGGTATTTCAGATTATTTTAGCGTACAAAATATTAATAAAACATTAAGACTCGGTTATTTCATAAACTCAAAGAATCAAGAAATAAATATTATGATTGCTGTAATGTAAAGTATAAAATAAAATGGGCCATTTTCCTCAGTACCTAGAGAGAGACATCAAGGTACAACATCATATCTAAGAATGCTTTCTCTTTCTAATGATAAACTCTTCTTGCTCCATTCTCTTACCGTATTTTTTATTGCTTTCGTTGTTCTTTAATCCCAAGCACCACTCATTAAAATACAAACGCTTAACAAACAACAATATTGAACAGCTTTGATTGCTTTTTTATGGTGAAATATTTTATTCAATAATAAATAGATGCTCAATATAACAAAATATTATAACATAGATCCAAATAAAAACATTTAAAATTCCCTTTGCCTGTGATACCTCATGGACTTCAACGGCAAGTTTGATAAAGTACTATCCCGGAATCTCACATTCTCTTCAAGTAAGTTACAGAAGATTTAAATTTGATGTCTTTAGTATATGTATCTTCAGCATCGTTGCTAAAATTTGAAACTAAAATACTTATTTATATAACTTTTAATGTATATTAGCTCAGTTTAAATATCCACTTTTATATATGGATAATTGTATGTATGTTTATTTTCGAACTGTGTATAAAACCTCCCAAAAACCAGTTCGATATGAATGCACCTATTTTTTTAAAATATAAACAGAATTAATAAAAAATACATGAGCCTTTCAGAATATAAAACAAATTTTGAATGAAATATAAAATGACAATGGCTGTTTACCATCCATTTGAGGAGCTTGACGAGTAAAATTAATATTTTTATATCACATTGAACCAAAGTTCAAAGAATATATATATATATATATATATATATATATATATATAGGAATAGGTTAAACTAAAGCGTTAAAGTAAAGTGGCGCATGCAAGGAAAAAGTAAACAAAAAAATTGGCCAAATTTTTGGTAATTTCCTTTAACGTTAGATGTCGCTGTCCATGAATTACGTGACAATCCTATTTAAAACCGGTTTAAAGGGATTAAGTTGATGATTTGAAATATATCAAATCACTACAAGATAAAAAACGTCTCCAAATATAAATAATAAAAGGACTTTGTTATTATTTTCAAAGAGCTCTAGCATACGGACTAAAGAAGAACTAAATTTTTTGGCCAATTCCTTATGGAAAAAAGGAATAATTTTATGTTATGCATGCGCTACTTTACTTTAACGCTTTAGGTTAAACAAGTCCTTTACATGATGGATTATAATGGAATGAAATAAAGTATATGAAGGGGCTAAGTATTTATTAAGTATGTTGCATTCATATTTTTTTGATCATTAGGCTAATAAGATCCTGCATTTGTTGGCTTGAATCAATGGTCTTTTTTATTACTTTTTCTTGGTTGTGAAAACCTAATGTTCTTGCTGCACAGCGATTACAATGTGCCCTTATGCACACCTACCTATAATACCATTGCCCCAGATATTTCAAAATATTCCCTATGCATATAATGATTAATGACTATTTAAAACCTTCCACCGTCTGCATCAGAGGCTTTACTAGTTGGATTGACAAATTAGGGGCTTATTGCCCTGTCCGAAGCTCATTAAGCTCTGCATCAAATGGGAATGAAATGCCCTTTAATTTAGTTTAATTTATCAATTGTAATGTCCATAAAAGAGGCATATTTAGAAAATTGTAAATCAAAAGATAAAATATATTTATAAAGAAACTCATATTCACTTAGATAATCATATAACAGAGGTAAAAAAATCAAAAAAGTATTTAGGTAAATAAGAGAACCGAAAATGTGCTTCCTTAGAAAAGGGGAGCCATATCAAATATCAAAACCGTATAGCATAAATTTTTGTTCTATGATCATCAAAAACCTATTGACTTTTTTTACGTCTAAATATTTTTTATTGGTTATACTTTTAGTGTATGAGCAATATTTTAGGACTGAACAAAAATATACATATTCACTGGAATAAATATAAGAAACATTAAATAAAATAAATAACCAATATATATATATATATATATAATCTCTTAAGCATGTAAAAACTATTTGATACGTAGATACCTACTCTTAGTTATGCCCTCTATTACCTGATACCAGATTAATCCAGATGTGATTGGGCTATTTTACAAAGATTTTTCATAAGAAGTATCCCTTTAAATACATATTGAAAGTAGAAGGAAATTGTTATGTATATATTGTTAAATTATTTGGAAATTGGTATGGTAGTTTTAATAATATTTTAAATATTTTTTATAAAGCACAACTACCGCAATAATGAATGACTGTATATTAAAACAATTATGTAAGAGACAGGGTTGGCAAAGAAGGGATTTTATATTTTATATACCATTTGAAAGGATTGAAAATGTCTTTATATATATATATAGCAAGACAATATGGAATAGTATAAAATAGAAGACAGCGTTCTGAGTGAGTCACCTACACAACCAAAAAGAAGGGAAAAATACGATAATAACATAACTACAGTCAGATTGTCAGCCAGCCAGCCAGTCAGACGAAAAAGGGGAAAAGGAAGGTTTTTAATGCGTAGTCAACGCAGGAGTTGTAGTTAAGAGGGGAAGTTTTTCCCTCCCTCGAGTGAAGAAGAGAGGATCCTTCACTGCTGTTGTTGTTTAAAACTATGAAGATATCGATCCATAGTACGCAAGGAATCTCCCCCCCCCCCCTTTAAATACCATATGCAAACACGGAACAGAAACAATAACAACAACATAACGCTGAATGGATCCTAAACATGATATGGAATATATTTATATTATGAGAGGGATCTTAAGGAAGTTAAGTAAGCTTTGAGGATCTGATACAAGACTTGACTCATTTGGACATAAAACTTTACTTGATAGATATAAAATGAGCTACTATGTTTATTGTAATGTATTGTATATAATTTGTGAAGAGTTTAGTAATCGATTTCTACATATGTTTTCTGAATGCTAACTTTTCCCCCTTCATTTTGGTGACTGCTAAGTCGTGTTATTAATGCCTGAGAAAATGTATGCTGGGCACATGATTTTATAAGCAGTGTTTTGATGATATCAACCCTTTGATTATGTTATACGATATAAATAGGCACTGTCGGTCTACTTTGCCAGTAGTACTATTTGTAGAACTTTAATTAGGTGATATTTAGAGTAGGGGATTCGACTTTATATCTTGAATGTTTTTCTGGATTTATCTGGAAACTCAACACTACTTTGTCAGTAATTCAGGGTTGAGCTGTATTTGAGAACGACAATATAAAACAAATTAACTTCCATTTATCCTAAAAATAATCATTTTGATGGCATATTAGAGTATCTTTTTAAATAGCAATAGGTTGCTTTCATTAAATTTGATGAAAATATTTTGATTTCTTATTGATTCCCTAAGTGCCTTGTTATTAGGTAAATTGTATCATGGAATATCACATTTCTGGTATAAATACCACGTAGATATTAGGATAATGTTGATTAATTTATATATAACATTCATATTGGTGTTAGAACATTCGTAACAGTATTGTTGGTTTAATAATATGATTTGATTCATTTAATTAAAAACATCTGAGGAGTTTTAAATTGCTTTTTATATATCCTTTCTAATATAAAAGAATAGATAATAAAAAATGTGGCTTTCCCAAGCTAAATAATGTTAGTTGTCCTTACCCAGCAGATAAAGTTCGTAACAATTTTGTCTGGTTCCACAAAACTGTTGTTTTTCAGATGAACTAATAGGACTATCTTCATGTATCTATCTGTCATTGGAATGAATATTTTTGTGATTCTATAATACAGATATTATGATGTCGATATGCTTTATTGAGCTTCATTCAAAGGACCCAAGTTTTAATTTGGTTAACATATCTAAAATATGTGATATCTCTTTTTTTCATATTTAACAATAAGAGAAGTACTTTTGAAGTAAAGGTGAAAAAAATATATTATGAATCTAGCAAATAAGCTTTGGTCTCGATGTAACCATGTATAAAAAATATTATGATAATATATGATATATAATTATGAAATGAATCCTGTTTTTCTTAATATAACTTATATAAAAATCCCACTCTATATACAACCTTTGGTTCAAATGAATGAATATTGACTTGTGAATCAAAGTATTTGTGATTTTTAGTATGAAATAAAGTTTGCAATTTTTACCTACTTGGTTCAATGGTATATAATTTATTCATAAAGTTGACCAAAATTGTCTTTCCCCTCAAGGGATTTGAACCTGAACCCTCGACATTGAGAGTTTAACAGGCCTTATCACACTAAGCTATTGGGCTCTCTTTATCTAAGTATTTGTTACTATTAGCTGGTCCTTAAATTTGCAATTTTTAAGTTGTTTTCCAAAATCATATAATTACTTAGATATGCCTTAATATAACTATAAAAAACTGTCAATGAACATTGATCATGTCCCAATTCTTAAGAAATCTTCCCTAATATGACTGTAGCGTAAGTTCTAGTCATTTAACATATTGTTATCATGATAATAGGATGTGTAGCAGTAAATACATAAAACAATCGATGTTTAGAAGCCATTTAACAAGCTCATGTTAGTGATGGTTTGTGACGTATTGTTTGAGGAATTAAACCTATTTGGATCCATTTGATGGATTTTAAAACGTTGAAAATATTAATTTAAATAGTCGTTTTCAAATTTCTTTATAGTTGGCCCAAAGATTGAAAATTTTCACATAATAATTATTTAGTTTCTATATATATACTCAAAAACTAAATTCCAACTTTTAACATCGTTTTAAAAGTCAGATTTTGTATCAGGAATTGACTGAAAAAACTTTGACTGGTCATTAAATAATCTTCAAAACATTTCATAAAGTATATTTAAATAGTACTTTATTCTATTTGGTAAGAGAGAAATCACTTTCTATGATAAAAACGTAAGGCATATTGTATATTTATGTTTTTTTACATAGATAAGACATTTAAAACAGTTACAATGTAGATAGGATTTACTTTTAAACGACTTATGCTTTCTAAATGTGCCCTAGTTAGGCAAACATCATATCACAGTATGACTTCTTCTGAAGTTCAATATATACTGTCCATATATTTAAGATCACTAAACACTAGTTGTATAAAAATATGCTTGGCGTTTTTTTTATCACTTAAATGAGGTTTACGAACTAAGGACGTATGATTTGAAAAATATTTTTTGTGTTAGAGTTTAACACAAAAAAATATGATCTTAATAGTCTCTTCATATATTTTAACCAAATCAAGCATGTAAGAAATGACTTTCTTCTATTTGTTTGCTTTCGAAGAAATGATAATGTAAACAAGGTTCTTAGTGTTTTGTTTATGCAAAAAGCTCTATAGGACGTTAAATGTGAGAAAATTAACTATAAACGAATTGAAACATAAAATCTAATGTATCTGAATTTTGTCTCTGAAATTCATCAAAGATTAAAATAAAAATGTTTATTTTGTTTAAGAAGTGTTTTTAGACATAGTTAATCACTACGAATTATATATATATAGTTATAAATATATATATACATATATAATGATATATATATATATCATTATATAAATATATACATAATAGCAAAAATCATATATCTTTCTTTTTTTCTTCAACGATGTTATATATATCAAATTGTGCCTTTTCTCTTCTAAATGTTGCATTAAATCATCCATTGTTTAAAAGTATCGACAATTATAAGTAGGATAGATTTAGAATTCTAGTTTCAATACATACACTGATAAAAAACCTTTCGTTGTTATCCAGAGTGACTCACCAATATTTTAAGATTATCCTTCTGGCAAGGATATTTTTATGAGTCTTACTATTATTTAGTATTTAATACACATATATTATCAATGTTTAGTGGACCCATGAGATAAATACAAATACAAATAAATAAAGAAATTATGTTTACATAAGGATGAACGTTTTTTGGTTATTTTGTACTAAATATAATAGTTATACAGAGTGCAATTTCAGATTTTTTAAAACTTATTCATAGCAAAATTGATCTGATTTATTCACTTATGTAATTGTACTTTAAAAAAATTAGTATAGAGATATCATGTTTGGCATATGAACTGCACAAATATTTTAATAAATACTTTGAGCAAGCTCAATATAATTATCAATTAAATGACATGATCCAAAATAATGCTTCTTTTTGTTAGTCTAAACTAGTATTATGACAACATTGGACAAAATAGAATATTACTAAACTAGCTACTTAGCTCAGGAAGTAAAAAAAAAAATACCCTTTTACATAAAAATATATATATATATATATTCAATGATATTTTCATTTTTATTGATTGTAGGATATAATAGTGTTCGTTTATATTTTCAATTAAAATCAAAATAAAAGGCATTTCCAGACTAATTTTAAGCATAAATACATACGAAATTGCCTTGCCGTCTTACACAATGTTTTGGTAAAGTTGTTTTGATCCAAGCGCTTAACAAAATTTCATAATATATTTGTACTTCTTAGAAATGATGTATTTTTAACATTTATCAGTCAATCATGCTTACAAACTCACATCATAAAATTTAGATTTTTTTTACTTTCCACTAATCAGTAAATCAAAGTTTACTACAAAATCTAATCATTTTCTTTGATCTTTTTTCTCTTCCACTTTTGTAAACATAAGATAGTTCCTTGATAGTTTGGCTAGCGTTCGATACGTGATTAAGTTTCTGTGAGGTGGGTGGGAGCCAACAGATAATTAATTTTTGAATTGTACAATTAAGAAATGATCTATTATTATTAAATGAATTGGTGTTCTTTATTGCTGTATAAGATGATATTTTTTTTTTTCAAATTCCTCCCTTATACTAACTACGCCTCTTACCTTGCTTGCTGGGAGTACTGTTGATCATGCCGACCATTTTATTTGGATCGGATTTAGGTTGGGAGACCGCAATTGGAGCTGTGTTGGTCTGGTTGTCATGGTAGCCGCTGGCATCATTAGCGTGCTCATTTTTCTAAGGAAGTGTAGAGACTCAATGATGAAAGAGTGGAAAGAAAAGAATTAAATCCTTCTCTTTTCTGATAGTCGGACAGGAAAATATGAATACAAGTGACGCGACGTGGAGACGATTGAAATAAAACCACGCAGGCTTAGAACAGTGCAAGGCTGTCTCTATTAGATATAATAAAAATGTATATCAACTAATAGATCCCTTATAACTATTGATTTCTCCGTAGAACAACAGCCCATTGGACGAGGAAGGATTTGGTCTTAGTCCCCCTTAAATGAAGACGATGAGTATATAAATAAGGAGTTCACTGCGAATCAATCGCTTTTTTAGAAAGTCCTAATATCTGATGGTGTCTGCTGAAGTATAAATATTTGTAATGGATATAAAGGGGACTCTTCACTGGAAGGATCCTAACAATGAACGAAGTTGCCGCAAACTGGTGCACACAAAAATATGCACAACTAAATTCTGCTTCTTTTTCCTTTTAAAAAAGGGAGAAAGAGTGTTTTTTTAGCGATGAGAAAAGGGGATTCTTTCTCTACTAGAAGACAGAAATACTAGTACCTTCTTCTTCTATACTGACTACAACTAAGTGAACGAAGGCTCTTTCTTCTTTTCTTCCTTCTAACCAACACTCGTCTCACACCAAAAAAGGAGTCTTTGGTAGAGATGGGGAAAGAGGGAAGAGAGGAGGAGGAGGGAGGGAAGAAGAGGAGAAGAAGGGGGAAATATGACAGCAGGACCCACACACAACAGCAGAAAAAGGAAGAACAGCAGCAGTAAGAATAATAATAATACAAAAGAAGAACAGGGGGTAACTTTCTTTCCCTCTTATTTGAAATGAAAAAAAAGAGTAAATACACTACTATTTCTACTACTATGTATTAGAAGTACATACTAGTCAATGTGTCAGAACGGCCAGAAGAGACGAAGGAAGAGAAAAGAAGAAACAGAAAGCCTCTTTCAAAAGAATATAGTGAAGCCGGGCGTGTTATTTTTATTTATTTCGATCCTTTGCCTATTATTAAAAATAATATTATTAGAATGCCACTTAAACAGCTGAATATATACATATATATATATATATAGATATATATATTATTATATATATATATATATATATATATATATATATATATATATATATATATATATATCTTATATATCCGATCTTTTACGTCGTCTGTTTGTGTAAAAATGAATGAATATTATCATTTCAAAATCCATCTGAAGAATAAAAGTATGCTGTTATTAATTATTTGGGGTTTCTCCAATCAAATCAGACTTAAAATGACATGAGCCTATTTATATTTTTACTTGCTATAAATTTACTGGGAATACAGTGGCAATATTTTTGCAATTAGATGATAGAAGAATGGACTATGTATTTATTTTCTTCTTCTTCTAACATAAAAGTGTAATAAAATACCTGAAATAAAAGAAGCGTTGCCATAAAACACTTAATCTTACTAAGTAATTTCTGGCTCCTTGGCGCGCCATCATCTGAAGCACAGGGAATCTTCATTGCTAACACGGAGTAGCATGCAGAGGTAGAAATTAAGATTGCTCTAATGGAGTGTTGAAACAGGGGATGAGAAGTAGCCAGTTGTTCACTAAAAGACTTCGGATGCTTGACAAAGCATACTCAATGGCTTGGGACATTGGATTGTTGAGCGTTTACAAGTCGTTCCGATAAAAGTATAGGAGTAATATATTTTTCCGTTATACCTATATGATTAAATTTTACAAATTGTCTTAAAATGTTGTTGGCAGGACAGAGAGCAAAAGCATGATAGACGGAGTTATAAAGCTTGCTGCAATCCTTGCAAGGCAATTAAATATCAACATTCGGAAGAAATTTGAAACTGAGCCGTAAAACGTTTTCCATGTTTCACTTTTTGATAAAAGATAGCATTTTTTTCTTCCTTTATTTTGCTCAGAGAGGACATAATATATAAAGGGAAATATATTCATTATAAAATAAAATAAACATTATAGTTTATGAATAAACTCTGAACGAGATTGTTTTTGTTGAAAAATAGTAATGAAATCGGTAATGCAAATCTTTTAAAAACTTGTTCACAATTTATCTGCATCTTCTTTGAAATTTCCACCGTAAGATATTCTTGAGAGCCAAGGAATTGGCATTAATGTAGAGACGCTACATTTTGTAATTTAAAGGAGAACTTTCCACAGTTAAAAATTGACTTTTGTTTATTTCAGTAATATATCAAATGCCAGTAGAGAATGCTTCTAATTTTAGTTTTTTGAGGTCCTAAGATTTTTAAGGAAAACCTATTTTTAACTATTTCCCTGATTGATTAATAGGGTATTATCAATCTACTCTCAAAATTTAATTATAATTTTGTTTTATAAGTTGACGATTGTGATATCATCCGAATAAAAACTTATTGTTGGTACACAAAATGAGATATATATAAGCTATTGCTAAAAATCATGTTTGCTACAGATATAATCCCTTATCAATTTTAGCTTAATTCATTTGATATGTATATAAATGCATAACATTGACTTATTTTTGAATTTTGATTGATTCCTTTGCCAAAGAGATATAACTAAGACTAAGACAGAAAACATTCAGCTTAATCGAAGGAGATATACATTTGGAACT